>OZ030009.1:42695009-43100009 GCA_964023405.1 Apodemus agrarius
CCCTAGAGGCCACACCCTAAATTAGAGTACTCAACTCTTCTTACAATAGGCAATCTGCAACCTGGGGAAAATTGTCTATGATGAGTAAAAATGGAAAATTTCTCCTCCCCAACTCATAGTTGTTATATCTGATGACTCTCAATGAGCCATACTTCTGAGTACCAGGCAGAGGACACTGAAAATATCTTGGCTCATACTCACTTTTCATTCATCTTGGGGATTAACTTATCCTTACTATATTAAAAACCAAAAAAGTATGACTAAAATCAAAGTGATACAGAAATCTGTGGTATGCAAAACCAAAATTTAAGGCACAAATACTTAGGCCAAATGCATTGATACATTTAATGAATGGTGCAGAAATAGTGGCTATAGGAAGAAAAAGGGATAGGAGGTAGAAAAACTGATGGAGAAGATCCGTAGGCACTTCAGAGAGACTTTGTATAAATGAAAGAAATTGCTGCAAGACCAAACTTCCATAGATGCTAAACTTCAGAAGCCAGCACAATCTCCTAAAAATGCCAATGTTAGATGCTCTTGCAGCTTGGGTGTGTGCCCCAGATTAAGGGCTCTATATGTGAATCAAAAGAAATAGGTCACTAAGTTCTGACATCCTTTGGAGTTCAAGGTGCTTGCTATGGGATGTTCTTGAAGCAAGATCACAAAGATGAGAGTTCATGGGTTGTCCTGTTGTAAGTGAATTTCCTGCACTGGAATGAAGACTTGGTGCTTCAGTTCATTTGAATAGGTCGAACATTTCTGGCTCTGATGATAATGGCAATGTTACACTAATGGGAATAAAGCCTCTGACTAGAAGTGGTTCCCAGGCATACAGAGGCCTAGAATTATGAAGTTCCAGCTAGTTTGTATGACAGGAGATAAAAACCAGAAGGACACTATGTACATTTGAAATACTTAAGAGCACTGGAACTATGTGAGGGGGTAAAAACATTACAAAGAACTAGATTCCCTGCTGGACAGGTAAGGGCACTGACATTCAGAAATGTAGCTAACAGACTTTAGTTCCATTAACCATGCCAAGACCCAGCATTTCTGTTATCTGATCTTATCTCTGAAGCAATATGCAAAGATGTTTTATTCTGCCTCCTTTCAAAATGGAAATTAAAGAAGATAAGTCACTTACTCTGAGCTGTATGCCTAGTAGGCAGTGGAGCTAAATTAGAAGTAGGTTCTGCCAAAGTCTCAATAACAAGGTTTACCAATCTACAATGTAAAGTCCCCACAGGGAAACAAGAGGGTCCAGAAGAGCCTGAATCTCTTGTCCCTGAAGGTGTAAGTGGAAATCAATGCTAACAAAAGACTTTCAAACAAAGGTATTATAAATATATTCAACAGGCACGTGAATGTTGCCTTTTGAAGTCTAAGGCTGACATACGCCTCATTCATTGACCATGGAAAAGTAGATCTTTCTATTAGGTAAAGAATATCTTTATTCCTTCATGATCTGCTTAGTAACAGAAAATGAATTAGCTGTGATGGAAGCACGGTAGAAAAATATGGCTTTAGAGATAGATTGGCCTAAATTTGAGATCTAAATCTAAGTCTTCCCACTTTAGTAACTCAAGGCTCAAGGCTTAATATTCCAAATTCTCAGGTTCCTCCTCTGATTAATGGAAGAACAAGAAAAAGTAAATGTGGCTGTGATGATTCCAGGAGATATAACTTGGTAAATGGCTGTCAGTAGTGTCTACATCGAAGTAGATGTGCAAATATGTCATTTTTAAGCTTTCCTCTTTTGTTTCAATTCAATACTGTATTCACAGATTTTAAAACAAGGTGTATGGGTGGGAGAGATGCCTCAGAGGTCACAGAGCTCATCAGCACCCATAGGGGTGGCTCACAACTACCTGCACCTGCAGTTAAGGGGAACCAATGCTTCTGCCTCTCTCTCTCTCTCTCTCTCTCTCTCTCTCTCTCTCTCTCTCTCTCTCTCTCCCTCCCTCCCTCTCTCCCTCCCTCTCTCTCTCTCTCTCTCCCTCCCTCCCTCCCTCCCTCTGCCCCTCTCTCTCTCCCTCTCTCTCCCTCTCTCTCTCCCTTTCTTTCACACACACACACACACACACACACACACACACACACACACACATACACACACACATCACATCACAAACAGAGAGAAGCAGAGGGAGGGAGATGGAGATACAGAGAAGGAGGAGAAGATGGAGAGACAGAGAGGAGAGGGAGGGAGGGAGGGAGGAGGGGGGAGAAAGAGTAAATAAGTAAATACTTTAAAAGCCAAGCACATAGCACATACTCCACAAATAAGAATTTGATGGGGGAGGCAAAGGAGGAGTGTCAAGGTGGAAACTATTTTATAATCAACTCAAAGCTGAATCTCATGGCTGTCACCTTCTCATTGCCGGGTGACTTGAGAAAATTGCTTTCCTTCTTTCAGCATTCATTTCTGTGTGGGAGAAATGGAGAGAATACTAATTTGCATGGCCTTTGTAAGGATGGACGATTATACACATAAAGTACTTGCATACTATATACCTAGTAATGAGATGGTGTTAGCTATGAACATTCCAAATGGAGATTTCCCCTCTACTCTTTCATTTTAAACAGATGATCTGAGCATCATTCTTCCTTTTCTCTAACTTATTGTCTTTGCTTATGGAAGAAATGTGGATATTTCAGAACTGTTCTTACTGTGCTTCATGCAACTCTGAGACTTTACCTCTGGATCGGCTACACAGCTGCACACTACATGTACTACACTGTGCTAGAGATAAGAGTAAATGTCAATATTCTCATAGAATTTATGTTTTAGTGGGGGTGCAGGTAAGAAACAGTAGAACAACAGTTTTCTTCCTGAAAGCTTCAAGTGGTTTCAAGTGTGTGTACTTTTGTCTTCAGGATACAGTTTATAAGCTCATGCCATAGAGATTCTTTGAGTGACTCAGATAAAACTTCTATATGTGACAATGATAGAGACCTCCCTCTGAAGACCCAGGGGGCTACTGAAAGGTATTTTCAGTTTCCCCCAAAGCAGTTGACTCTCTTGGGTCCTTGTACTCCCACAAACACTACCACTGAGGTATGCGCCAAGTCACACTTAGTAATATTTTCCTAGCAATGTTCTAGGCATCATGCCATACAACAAAGCTATGAAGATGACTAAGGCATGGTCCCCACTTTTAAATGACTCTTCCTGCAGCCCACAGTCCAGGAGAAGAGACAAAACTAGAGACAAATAGGCGGCTACACATGACTATAGGTACAGCAGAGTCTGAGGTGCTCAGGAGTCTGTGATGGACAGCCTTGTCTGAGACGGACTGAAGGTTGAGAGTCAGAGGATGTTTCATGGGGTCATAAAACTATCCAGAAACCCAGATCAGTTAAACAGCAGAATTCCAGGGCTATACAGATTAAATGACATCAGGCGTAGCCTCCTACTCAGCATTAGAAACAGTGTCATCTGACTGTCACCCCACAAACCTGAGCCTGTGTCAGTCACAGGGTAGCTATCCGTGAGTCAGGCACCAGCCCTTTCCAGTTTGTTCAGGGTAGTGGAAAGCAGTTGGAGAAGTGGCTTGACTAATGTTAGTGATCTAATTTGCTTTCTGCTGCTGTGATAAAACACTGAGTAAAGCCCACTTGGGGAGGAAAGGATTTATTTCTTCTTATAAATCACAATCCATCACGAAGGAAATCCAGGGCAGGAATTCAAGCAGGAATCTGGACCCAGGAACTGAATCAGAGATGATGGAAAAACACTGCTTACTGGCTTGCTCCTTATCGTTATCTCAGCTTTTTAATACATCCTGAAACTTCCTATCCAGGGATAGTACCAATCACAGTAAGATGGGCTATTCTACCTCAGTCATTAATCAATAAAAAGTCCCACTGTCTGCCCTACAGGCCAATCTGATGGAGGCATTTACCCAGTTGAGGCTCTCTTTTCCCAGACATCACAAGCTTGTATCAACTTGACAAAAATAAGAACCAGGATTAGTGAGTGTGGAGGGCATCTTGGGATAGTTAGATCAGAATTGATACAGGCAACATAGAAACAAACAGCAAGCAGTCAACCATCTCCAGAAGCAGAATTATTCTTTCAATAAGAACAATGGAAGGGCCATAGTTTCTCCACAGAAGAGATATTGTACATGTGCTGTGGGGGTCTTGGAGTTTTATAGGATAAAATAGGGGGAACTTTGTGGATAAAAGATTCTATTTGTTCTGTTCCCCTATAGTCTGGAAGTGGTAGAAACAAGTGGGTTTGGTATGAGGTTCACCATAAGGAAAGTTTCCATGGGTGTGAACAGTCAAGTGAGGCTTTTAGATAATTAACCCTTTAAGGACAGGCCAGTAGGAATCATAAGAGAGCAGGTCACATAAATATCCCTAAAGCTTAGGTTGTACAGGCACTGGAGTTGAGATTTGATTATTTCACCCCTTCCCTTCCCTCTTAGCGCCTCTCCTTTCTGCTTTCTCCCCTCTCTTCTCCCTTCCTTTCCCCATAGTCCTTTTTCTTTCCACTTCTCTTCTATCTGCCCATCATATTAACTGATTCATAAACCCCTTGAGGGCTCTCTGTACTCAGGCACCAGCACAGCAGGGTCAAAGTAAAACTGCAATCTTGAGACCTAGCTTGAGCATTGTAAGTTGTTAGAAGACTTCTCATAAATGACCCCCCAGCTAGCTGATCTCTCACAATTTTCCAAGTATAGAAACAGGCCCAGAGAGAAGGGAGGCTGATCTATACCACATTAATGAAGTATGAATTAACTGAGATAGCTTTAAACCTGATGGGTGAACCCCAGGCCTTGTTCTGTTAAAACAAACTACCCTTTCCTAGAGCTCACTTGTTTTTGTAGGTGTCTTCTTTCTTTTCCCCTAGGGATGTAAAACTCTCTTGCTTTTTGGTATGAAATCCATTTAAGGGAAGGCTGACCAACTCTCATTGTTACCATGTGGGAAGCAGGGTGAGAAAATCATGCACAACTCACTTGATTGCTTTATGCCACATGGTCTAGCTCTTTCTACCAAATGGAGCTGGGAAAGAGGGAATACTCTGCTTTAGGTAGGTCTGATGCAAGCCATGACACCTAGGAAAACTTTTTCATAAATAAGTGACTCGGTCAAAGAGAAATAACCAAGGCAGTAGCGGGTTAAGGTTTCAAAAGAGGAGGTATCACAATTTCATCCCCTGAAGCATTGATATCTACAGAAATGCAGGATTAAAAGTGGCAAATCAAGTGGCCCATGTTTGGCTGGCCATACTATTAACGATAACAATTACAGATACCAGAAGAGCACATCAGTATGGCCCTCTTTACCATGCCTCACACCTGTGAGTGGGGAGGCACTGCACATATTCTATGATTTTTCTATGTCATCTCGGATCCAAGAGAAATGCCCTTTAAAGCTCACAGTCAGAACTCTAGAAATAATAAAACCAAACCTGACCTTCTGGGTCAGTAGCAATAGTTTGATATTTGTTAAACTTTGTACTTGAGATGTCTCCCAAAGGTCCATCTGTTAAGGGTTTAATCCCTGGCCTGAGGTATACATAGAAAGTGGGGCTTGGTTGAGGATCTTGAAATAATTTGAGGGTATGCCTTCAAAAGTTTCTAAGGTACCTTAGCTTCTTATCCTTTCTTATTTTTTTGTTCTCAGGCATGGGAGGTGCTTTTGCTTACCACATACCTCCATCACAATGGCATGGTTTTTCACAGGTTCAAAATTAAATTAAACCCCCCCCCAAAATTGTGATGAGTTTATAACTTTAGGTGCTTTGTTATTTAAAAAAAACTAATGTGGGATTCCATATATGTACATACATACATAAAATAAACCCTATCTAACATCTATCTATCTATCTATCTATCTATCTATCTATCTATCCCTTCTCTCTCTCTCTCTCTCTCTCTCTCTCTCTCTCTCTCTCTCACCCCTTACATAATCCCAGACAAAACAGATTGATATTTCTATTTTATGGGTGAAAGGAGTGAGGCTTTAAGAGAGACCCAGTCGAGAAACAGCAACCAGTCATCCCTCATTCTTTTGTCACAGTCAAGATAAGGAAGCCGAATAGGATAAAAGCATGGAGGTCCTCTAACTCTATGCTTTATTATATTCGAAGGCAAAATGTCCATGATGTCCTCAGTTCAGGGATCAGCCCTAGCTGTCAGACCCTGTGCTAGTATTCAGAGACTTAAAAACAAATTCTATCTGCAAGCACTCACAGGAGAGTGGAGAACACAGACTCATAAAATGGTGGTTAATGGTTAATGGGAGGAAGGACTGGAAAGCTTAGGAACTGAGGAAGTTAATGAGGAGTACGGGCAGGACACAGGAAGCTTGGTCTATAGAGGAGCAGGGAGGAAGGACATGTCTGCACTAGAGCCCCAGGGCATACCAGAGGCACAAGGCCAGGTGTCTGTCTCTCCAAGAACATCCTTGCCTCTGGGCTCCTCACATTTCCCCCTTGTATCATGTCCCTGTCCTCACACTAGAATAAACTTCTCTCCTATGAGCACCTTCCCTGCCGACTTCTCTCTTCTTCCACCTCCTCCAGCTAACCTTCATTCTTCATTAGGGCGCTCATTTTCCAGTCATTCCCTGAGCAAAGCCTTTCCTGGTGCCTCAGGTTAGGTTGGGTCTCTTGACACCCCTTCTTATGTTCCATCACATCTAAATATAATTATGATTTGCTCCCTGACTTCACGAGTGTGCTCTTGATGGGATGAGAGTCTCACAAAAGGCAAGGGCTCTTTTACATTGTTTTCTTTCCAGTAGAGTAGAATTTTAGTAGTTATTGGCTGCACTAAGTAAAATCATAATAAATGCTTGCAAAACGAACAATTAGAGTGGCGAGGATAAGGCAACTTCCACCTTTCCTTTATCCACTACATTAAAAACCACTTCTCTCAGGTTTAGTTACACATTTTAATGCCTCTTAGGACATCAATCCTCCTCTTTTCTTTTCTTTTCTTTTCTTTTCTTTTCTTTTCTTTTCTTTTCTTTTCTTTTCTTTCTTTTTTTTTTATCTTTTTGGTTTTGTTTTGGTTTTGCCCCATTTTGTCAATAATCTCAATTGAACCCTTAGAACTTCAAGTGCTTAAAACGAGTTCATAAAATAACTGGCTAATTGAAGTCTCCTAAGCATCTCACTGCACTTACTCACCAAATACTTTACTACTCCTCAAAGGATTCTAGAAGCCCATAGACACTCACAAGGTAGGCCAGACTCCACCCACTGTTTCGACAGGAGGATCATAGGAAACAAGATCTGATTGAATAACCATCTTCCATTAAAATACATAAGAAAAATTGTACTTTAAGATCTCTCTCTCTCTCTCTCTCTCTCTCTCTCTCTCTCTCTCTCTCTGTGTGTGTGTGTGTGTGTGTGTGTGTGTGTGTGTCCACACTCCCTCTTTCCTTTTTCTTACTCTTTGCTGCTAGATCCAGGATACTAAGAACACTGAGATAAAAATGGAAAGTATCTTTTTGAACACTATTCCACAAAAACACGGCTATTGGCTATCTTTATCATTTCACATAGGCTGAAAACAAGCTCTGTAGAGACTGGAATGCCTCCTTTTACTTAAAGATGTAGAAGAAGAAGGCAAGAGAGAGTGAAAGATTTGGTTAAGGCATACAACTAAGAGGTGTAGTAATATGAATGGGCCTGGATAAGGTCTCTCCATCTTTTCTAGACTGGGCAGTTGTCTAGCTCTTGGCTGATAGCTGTTTTCGGTTCAGGTTTGCTGCCTTTTTTTTGCTCTTGGTGAGCCGGACCTCTTTCGTGGAGTCCCAGGGACAACCTGCTGCCCCGGCTGCCCTCACTGAGCATAGCCCCTCTGTAGACGGCTCTGCTTCCTTTCACTGATTCATCTCTATGCCATCTGCTTTCAGATTTGTTTAGAAAATATCAGCATTTCTTCAGTTTCCTGAGCTGTGTCCTGGCCTCCTCCACTGTTAACAAGGCCCACAGATACTGCTTTAATTTAATCTGCATCTCAATGCCAGTATTTTCTGAAACCTGAACTCTCTATTTCATACTTACTTACAAAAAAATTTAGAGACTTTATTTTTATTTTTATTTTATGTGTATGTTTTGAGGCTTCTATATTTGAGCATTATCTTTATGTGGTGCCCATAGAGGCTAGAAGAAGCCAGAAGAGGGACTCAGATCCCCTGGGTCTAGAGTTGTAAACAGGTGGTTGTGCATTGTCATGTGGGAATTGAACCTGGGTCCTCCAGAAGAGCAGCCACTGCAGAGGTGGTCACTGAGCCATCTCTCTGGACCCAACTTTCTAAAACTTTTTGATTTACTAGTTTCAAAGTGTTAAGTGTCTTAAAATGAAAAGGTGAGGAAACAATGCCCTTTCTGAGGAATCTTGGTGACATTATACATACCTTTTTTATAAGTGGTATTTAGTTGACTGATAGTTCTGTGACACTGAGCATGTACAAAACACTGTATCAGCAAGGAGACAGGACAGTCAGGGACATTGAAGGCACTGCTTCAGTCCTGGTAATTGACAGAAAGAACTATAGGCAGGAAGACAGAAAAAAAGGTACCTGGAATAATGGCAATGATATGAATTGATCACTCTTTCTCTGGTACAGAATGCTATAGCATCTATATGATTTAAGCAGTAAAATAGGAATCTGTATTCTGAAGAAATGTTAGAAATCATCCAGAATTTCCTACTTTCTTTTTTTTTTTTTTCAGAATATGCTTTGCTAGGTTTTTTTGATATATATTTTTTTATTTTCTATATTTTTTTGTTTACATTCCAAAGGCTTTCCCCTTTCCCAGTTTCCCCCTCACCCTGTGTCCCATAACTCCTCTTCCCTCAGCCCAATCCCCCACCCCCTCCCCATTTCTCTGTTCTGATACTCTCTTACAAAACTGGATCCAGTCTTTTCAGGACCAGGGTCCTTTCCTTCCTTCTTCTTGGGAATCTTCTGATTTGCTAATTGTGCCTTGAGTATTCAGAGCTTTTGGGCTCATTAATATCCACTTATCAGTGATTGCATTTCATGTGTATTCTTTTGTGATTGGGTTAACTCACTTAGGATGATATTTTCCTACTTTCTTTTTTTATTGGATATATTCTATATTTACAATTCATTTCCCTTTTTCTGGTTCCCCACCCCCCAAAGGTCCCACATGCCCTTTTCCCTCCCCCCTGCTCCCTCTTCCACCCCTTCCCTCTTCCTTGTTCTTGTATTCCCCTACACTGATGCTTTGATCCTTTCCAGCACCAGTGTCCTCTGTTTGTCCATCCATCCACCCATCCACCCATCATCCATCCATGTATCTATCTATCTATCTATCTATCTATCTATCTATCTATCTATCTATCTAATATCTATCTATCTATCTATCTATCTATCTATCTATCTATCTAAATATCTATCTATCTATCTATCTATCTATCTATCTATCTATCTATCTATCTAAAGGGGAACAGAAAAAGAGAGACAGACAGACAGGCAGGCAGGGAGAGGGAGTATCCTATCTGGAACCTACATGCTACATCTTCTAAAAGAGATTGTGTGTCTGTTTGCAGGGGTACAGGTAATCCCTTGCTCCAAGGAGCATATGGAGGATCACATGAACCAAATTTTGACTCCTTAGGAAATCTTGTGAGACAGTGGGTGCAGTGAAATAGATAGACTGGCTTATTATGATCCTGATACTTGGAAAGGTTGTAGATGCTGAGCACATGTGGAATGAACAGTAGGTAGAACATATTATTTCAACTTCCACGAGGAGTTTGAAGAGAGTGAATCATCAGAAAAGATGGAAGAGCAGCAGTGACAGTAAGAGACATGTGACATATTTCAAAGTTATTGCTACCATTGAGTGCACTTCAAAACCTTTAATGGAATCCATACAAAAGACAGCTGAGAATATTCTCCAAGCACAGAGACCTGAGAGCCAGACTAGGAGTGTGTCAGGCAGGTGCTGTCTGGGGTTCTCGTCTCTTCTTTCCCACTTCATCCTTGGGAGCTAGGAGAAGATAGGAATGAAAAGCAAAGAGGGCCCAATTTTCTCTGTCTGTCTATCTGTCTGTCTGTGCATCTGTCTGTCTGTTCATCCATCCATCCATCCATCCATCCATCCATCCATCCATCCATCCATCTATGCAAACTCCCAGATGTAAGTGCTGTTTTCTTCCTTGTTTAGACATGTGGGACTATGGATAAAGGTAGAAAAGAGAGTCCTAAGTGTTGATAGTAGTCCTACATTAGACATTAGACACTTTAACTCATCAAACTGAGTTTTATTTTTATATTAGTCAGGGTTCTCTAGAGTCACAGAACTTATGAGTAGTCTCTGTATAGTAAGGGAATTTGTTGATGACTTACAGTCTTTAGTCCAACTCCCCAACAATGGTCAGCAGCCACTGTGGATAGAAGTTCAAGGATCTAGCAGTCACCGAGTCCCACAAGGCAAGGAGGTGGAGAGAGAGTCAGTCTTCCTTCTTCTAGTGTCCTTATGTTGGTTTCTAGCAGATGGTGTGGTCCAGATTAAAGGCATGTGCCACCATGCATTTAATCCCAGATGACCTGGAACTCAGAGATCTCCCTGCCTTAATTTTCTGGAATTCATAGCCACTATGCCTCAAGATCTCCATGCCAAGATCCAGGTCAGAAACTTGTATCTCTCAGCCTCAAGATTAGGATCACAGGTGTGCCTTCCAACTCTGGATTGTAGTTCACTCGAAATATAGTTAAATTGACAACCAGGAATAGCCACTACAGTTTTGTTCTGGTTTTTCTTTGTTGTTTACTAATTAATGTGATTTAAGAGCTTTCTATTATGTGAAAAATTTCATCTAGTACAAGATATCAACTCTGAATAGGCCTGAAGCCCTGGTGGGAAACAAAAGCAGAGCTGTTTTTATGAACATTCAGACTCTGAGTCTAAATGTCATACTAGTGTGTTATTGGCTTCACACAAAGCAACACATTTAACCCTCGAGTACAGCAATGTTATTGTTCCTATATTAATAAATGAGGAACCTGAGACAAAAGTAGATTAAGTAACTTGCCCTGGGTCAGCAAGTAGACAAACATAATTACTGTGTAAACAGTATGAACTTCCTGTGAGTAGGAATATATTTGATCCTTAGATATATATCTTCAGAGTTCTGCAGGAACAACACAGATTGTTCAAGGTCTGCTTTCAGAATACAGTGTTGTAAATGAGTATACAAGAAAAACTTTAGCCTTCAAACCAGGCACCCTGGCTCAAATGATATCAGTAATGACTCATTAGGACCTATCTCAGAAATTTCAGCTCCCTCTTTTAGTCCTGCCTAGGAATTAACTGATATCACCTACCATGCGTATATTTTAGTGTACTGGATCAAGGCTGCATTTGCTAAGTAAAGTGACCCAAGGACTTTCTGCTACCTAACAGACTGTGGCCTTTAGCCATACATTATAATTTCCCCCATCTTGCTGTTTTTGGAGTGTTTTGCAGGGAGGATACCTCGCCCACTGTCTTCTATCTTTCTTATTTCAGACCATTTCTATGGCGTATCTATCCTCAATATTTACAATCCCTCAAATTATAACTTGGCACTCAGACATAATACAACACTGCCTATACCATTTTCTTAAGAATCTGAAAAATCTAGATAGAATATTTAGGCAATGCAAATTATATAAGATGGATATGTGAGTGTGAATGTGTATGTGTGTGTGCGTGCGTGTGTGTGTGTGTGTGTGTGTGTGTGTGTGTGTATCTCTATGAATACATATCTGTATGTGTGTCTGTGTATGACTATATGTATGTGAGCATCTATAAGTGTATGTAATTTAGGCCTGGAGAGAAGTAAATAGAGCAAAAGACCACAGATGCCAGCTTTAAAACTGAGACTAGATTTAACTCTAGCTTTTACTGGTTCACAGAAAGAACAGTCCGTATGGAGTGGCATGGTGGGCCAAAGCATAGGGAGGCAGAATTGCTGTGTATAATAACTTGCCTTGGTGACTGAGAAGAGTAGCTTCTGTAGTGAAAAACTTAAGTACACCACCCACCAGTAATGAAAGTTGGAGGAGAAACTACTGTGTTTCGCCAAGTCTACTTATGGAAAAATATATTGTAGGACAACACACTAGATGTTTGTGTTCTCCAAAATGCATGTGTTGAAATCCTACTCTTGATGCAATGAATTAGAAATCAGGTCCTTGGGGGAGCAATTAATTACTTGGTGAGTGAAGAATACTAATGGATGGATTTGTTTTCTATAGAAGAGATGCAGAGGGTTTTCTGACCCTTTTTGGGGCACATGAATATTAGATGACAGTCCAAAACTAAGTACTGTGCTCTTACCATTGCTGAGCCACACAAGTACCTGGTCTAAGACTTCTAGTTTCCATAACTGTGTCCTCACATTTATGTTTTGTGTAAGTTATCCAATGGTTCTTTGTCATAGTAGACTTAGCTCTTAATATACTAAAACATTACCTCTATTGTGCTTCACATTTTTTTAAAACCAGATTTGTTGAACAAGGAGGATAACCTAATGAGAAGGACTGAGAAGGAACATTTTACTGTGTTTGTCATTATGAGAAAACAATTATCTCTAATGTTAAAGATCAGAAAACCACACTTAGAGAATTTTCTAGGGTCATGTAAGAGTAAAAGGAAGAATCTAGAATAAAGCTAAGTTTTATCTAATTCCAAGGCTCTGTAGCTTGAAAATTGATTCAAAAGGCCATTACTAAGGATAATTCTGTTGAGTGAAAATTAAGAAATCAATAACACCATTACTGAGACAAGGGCACACTAAATGTAGAGAATGACTTTGAGTAGATTCCAATTACCTTCATCCATCCTTTTCATTTGTTTATTCATTCACTCAGCAAATATACTCTGGGGATCTTATAAATGCCAGGAAGCAAGACACTAGAGGTACAAGTTTGGGTAAAATAAGGTATGTCTTATGGAACTTACATTTTAGTAGCAGATTGATGATAACCAATCACTAATAAAAAGGGCAAGATAATATCAGATAATAATTTAAATTTAAATGAAAGTAGAGTGATAAAATAGGAAAGTGAGTAAAGTGGGCAAAGCCAGGTAAATAGGGTGGTCCCGCAAATCCCCTAGGAGGAGGCTGCGATCATGGTTCAAGGGTAAGAGGATGAATGAAAGAATAAATGTGCACCTTATTGGAAAGCACGCAAGAAAAATAGACTGGGGACAAAATCACTATTCTCTTTTTCCTCTGAGCTGTCTGTAAAGAGCTCTAAGGAAGAAGAGCATGATACAAATGGAGAATGATGGGCTCTTGGAGTTGGATGGATACCAGGTTGTGGAAAGTTGGGTAAGTTCTTTAAGTGCTGAGGCATTGTAATGTATGGAAATATGTATAGACATTCCAGACTAGGATGTGTGAGGATGTGTTGAGAGACAAATGAAGTATAAGTATGATTTCTGAGTTGCTAATGATAGAAGAAGACAAACTGATTACATTTGAAGAGAATTTCTGAACTTAATCTTGGTAGTTCATACAATGAGTTGAAAGCTCAAATAACCAGATTTGGGACAAGCTTCATATCTGAAATCATGCTGCAGAACTTCTGGAAATAGAAGTTTTGCTACCTTACCACTAAGTATTCAATATAAAGGTTCACACTGGTGCTACCTTTATGATGCCAGTTTAACATTAGAGGGACAACTGTGCTGCTAGCAAGCACTAATGACAATCTATTCAGGGACTAAAGGCTGCCTACCCTGCCTCAGCCTAGCATTTACCTGAGACAGAATAGATGTGTGGATCCTGTGTGGATGTGTCTGACTGGTAGAGCTTAGATAACATCCCTGGGCACTGCAAGCCTGGGAAAGTGAGTTTTCTAACCTCTATCATATACCAGAAGGACTTATGAATAAAAGTGTTGAAAAGAAAAATGTGGTGTATATACACAGTGGAGTACTATTCAGCCATTAGAAACAGTGAATTCATGAAATTCTTAGAGAAATGGATGGAGCTGGAGAACATCATACTAAGTGAGGTAACCCAGTCTCAAAAGAATACCCATGGTATGCACTCACTGATAAATGGATATTAGCCTAGAATCTTGGAACACCAAAGACACAATCCACATACCAAATGATGTCCGACAAGAAGGAAGGAGTAGACCCTGGTTCTGGAAAGGCTCAATGCATCAGTGTAGGGGAATACCAGAACAGGGAAGTGGGAAGGGATGGATGGAGGAACAGAGGAAGGGAAAAGGGCCTGTGGGACCTTTGGGGGGCGGGGAACCAGGAAAAGGGAAATGAAATGTAAATAAAGAATATATCCAATTTAAAAAAAGTGTTGAAAAGAGACTGGGCAGCCAGACATGTTAAACACATGCTAGGATGGAAGATTCCATGCACTGAATTTCAGGGCTTGCAACCTAGCAGATGCTCTGTGAAGGTGAGTTTCTTTACTTCTTTCAACTGCAACTGCACAGACTTCCACACATCTGATCCCAAGTTCAGAGGAGGTATTAATAATGCTGTTTGGGTAGACAAAAGGCCACCATGTACGATTTAAGACTCCCAGAGATGAATCATAAATTTAGCCTGCACTGTAGACACCTTCTAGAGAGACGTGCTGCTGCCTAGGATTTGGCTCAGAACGGGAACAACATCCTTGGCATTTGCCTAAAGCCAGCATAGCTCAAAGGTGGATAGCCTGATTAAATGAGGAAGGATGAGAACTGAGCTTCTAATTAATTGAAACATAGAAACCCAGAAAGCTAGATGGAGGGTCTTGAGTGGATCAGTCACAGGTACTCTCTGGCTCTGTGCCACCATGCTGAGCAGCATTCTCAGGTGGGTCTAGACATTTGTATCCACCGTACCACATTCTACCTTCTCTCTCTGAACTCACATCCAAAACTCAGACTATTCCTTAGTTTTCTGATTTGCCCTTCTGTTATGGTTTGTATATGCTTTTCCCAGGGAGTGGCACTATTAGGAGGTGTGGCCTTGTTAGAGTAGGTGTGTCACTGTGGGTGTGGACTTAAGACCTTCACCCTAGTTGCCTTGAACTTCCATTAGCCACCTTCAGATGAAGATGAACTCCCAGCTCCTCCTGCACCAAGCCTGCCTGGATGCTGCCATGTTTCTGACGTGATGACAATGGACTGAACCTCTAAGCCTGGAAGCCAGCCTCAATTAAACGTTGTCTTTTACAAAACTTGCATTGGTCATGGTGTCTGTTCACAGCAATAAAACCCTAACTAAGACAACTTCTGTTTATTCTCTCCTTTGAGACTAGAGAGACCATTAATCTTACACTCCTCAATCTTTGGAAACATGTCAAGATATTAGCAAAACTTCTCTGTAGACCAAGTACCCCCCTCAACCCCTGCCTCCAGAAATACACCACGGCCTCTACACTAGTTTATTTGATACTATAATTTACCAGTAAAGCAGAAGTGCATCCTCTACATGATCAAGTTTAACTCCAATAGCACCTCTGTGTGCTTTTCTATTAAACAAGCTTTTATTGAATGTTATTACTCCTTTACAGTGTTAGGCAGTGTGGAGAAGTTCAGAGAGAAAGTGGCCTGCCAAGTACACACAGGGAAAATATGTGGGCCACCGGGAATTAAAGATTACCAAGACCTAATGAGATATGTAAAAAAAAAGTGCTACTGTATTAATTCATGAAGTCATCATCATTGTGGCTGTAATGGGTGGATCTTCTAAGCTTCTGCCTGAGTTTGGAGAGGTACCAAAGGCAAACATTTTTATTGATCCTGCTCGGTTTTTTGCTGAGTAGTCACCCTGTAAAGACAGAGGTGCAGTTGAGCTTTGGATCTGATGTTCTTAAAAATGTAATACAGTGGTATCATGGTATTAAGACAATAATACTGTGACACTACCCATCTGACACCTACCACTTCCATGCTCCCTCTCAGACTGGGTGAACCATGTTGTCTTAGAAATTAGTATAACACAGGCCTGGAAGGCAAAAGAATTTTAGAGGGTAAAGATAGAACCAGCCTTAAGGAATAAGCAAGAATGCATAATGTAAACACAAATAATGAAAACACACACATTTTGTATGTGTGTTACATGGTATTATTACCTTCATTTTCAAAACAAGGAAAGCAAGATTAAGTGATGTGAATGGAGTGGATAGGAACACAGAACTACTGAGGAGGCAAGTGGGGGCTCAGAATTGGCCCAGGTTTCCCCTGACTGCAGCCTGTGTACAGAGCTCTGCACACTGGGGAAGGTTAGTGTACCCCTCCTCTTCAAAGCTTTCCAGAGTTCCCATGCTGGGCCTTTGTTCTGGCAGTGAGCTGGGAGGGATTATCAAGTCTACTTAGATTCATCTAAGTCTAATAACAGTAGTATTTTTGCAAAATGGACACACTGTATGGATGGTGATGCAATTGAGCTTTGTACCCAAATCTTAACTTTATGTATCTGTTGACTTCATTCCCAGAATAACGGTGAGACAGATGGGCAGACGAATGAAGGCTGAGGCCTGGAATCCAGTGAGGAATTTCTCCTCTTTGTTTCCTTTCTTGCACTAGCTCTTCCTCAGAGTATTTTTTCTTATTCAACGGCTTTGTATGTCTCTTTGTTTAACTGTAACTTAAGGAAGCACAGCAGGACCAGATCCACCTGTTTCAACCTCAATGATAATGACTTCAAGAGCAGTAGCACTTTAAAATTCAGCTATGCCTCTGGCTAAGTGACCCTTGGAAGAAATTTTAATCTCCCTGAGTGTGATTCTTCATCAGTGAAATGGAGCAAATGCTGAGAGGGATATAACAGGTGCAAGGACCCAGCAAACAGCACAGCAGAGCCAAAGAATTTGTCCTCCCTAAACAGTAACTGGGAGTCATTAATCACTAACTATGATTACTACCTTGCCAGATTGTGCCCTCACTGGTGGATGTCTGACCTGACCCTGGCTCTTTAATTGAAGCTGACCTTCTTCCCCTTGTTTACTGCAAAGGGAGGAAAAAAAGACCAGCTGCAGACTTTCTCTTCCTGCCATGGCTCACTACACTGTTCCCTTCACAGGGGAGTCCCTACCTTCCCAGGATTCCTTATGAGAGTGCAGAGCACAGCCAGTATGGAACTCTGCACCTTTCCATTACCCAGCCTCACCAGCTTTTTATTTCAATATTAAGATGATCCAACTTCCTTTCTTAGGAATACAGATAGACCTGCACATCCAAATGTACTCAAACTGCAGTGTTAAAGCAACTGCAAAAAATTGTTTTGTTTCATGTAACTACTACATTTTAAGTTCCATTCTAACCAGCTAATGGCTTTCCATGTAATGTATTTATAGAAATATTTAAGGGCACCTCTTCAACAAAATTTTCCCAGTTAAAAAAATTAATTACAGCTGGGCATGATGGCCCACGCCTTATAATCTGAGCACTCAGGATGCTGAGGCAGGCTGACTGACTGCTGTCTCAGACCAGCCTCAACCACAGAGTTAGGCCTCATAATAGAAGATAAGAAAACCCTACTGCCAAGCACAGCAACAGGAATCAAACCCTATACAGCTGCTTAGGGAGTGGACAGCTTGGGAGAGACTCGGAGATACAAGGAGAAGCCAAGGAAAGGGAAAAAATATTTTTTTCATAAGTTCTACAAAATTAGTTTTATTTATTTGCTCATTCACTCATAAACACTGACACACAGCTTTCCCTGGGTTACAATCTGGTTAGAGGACACAGTTGCAGAAATGAAGACGATGTAGTCCTTATCTTTAAGTAGCTCATTTGATATGTGTAGCAGGTAGAGAGAGACAAACTCAGCAGTATGATAGCTATTCACTACTGGCGGTTAGGAGTGTGCAATGCTTTGCTTGTGAGAATCTCAGCAGAGATATTCACAGAGGATATGAATTGATCTGTGTATATTTTTAAATTATTTTCATTTTTAAAGAATTTCATAGACTATTTTGATTCAATTCTCCCTACCACCAACTCCTCTCAAATCCTTCCCTGCTTACTACCCACCCAAATTCATGCTCCCCCCTCACCCCCACCCCCGATCTCTTTCCTAAAAATACTCAAAAATGGTCCTGGAGATATGGTTCAAAGGTTAAGAGCACTGGCCACTCTTGCTGAGAACTCTGACCTGAATTTTAACAGGTACATAGTGACTCAAAATTGCCTGTAATTCCAGTCCCATGGGATTAAATATCCCCCACTGGTCTCCATGGGCATCAGGAATGTATGTAGCACAGAGACAAATCTATATACAACACAACAGTACAAATAAGATAAATACATATTTTAATGAATACGAAACAAAGCACACACTCAAAACGGAGTGCAGTTTGCATGAGGCCACCCTGGAGGATGTAGATGTACTTAGTGTCACTATACTGAAGAAAACTGATTTCCCCTCTTTCAGCAGCTATTGTTGCAAACAGCTTCTTGGCTATGGGTGAGACATTATGTCCACTTTCCTTTTTCCATGCTGGGATCTTGCCTGGTTTGAACTTGTGGAGGTTGTATGTATGCTTGCTCTTTCTTCCTTTCTTCCTTCCGTCTCCTTTCTTTCTTTGTTTATTCTTTCTCTTTTATAATTTATTTTTATTTTATGTACATTGATTATTTGCTGGCATGTATGTCTCTGTGAGGGTGTCAGAAGCCTCCAGATATGGAATTACAGACAAGTGTGAGCGGCCATGTGGTTGCTATGAATTGAACCTGGGCCCTTAAGAAGAACAGCCAGCATTCTTAACCACTGAGCAATCTCTCCAGTTCCCATGTGTGCTTTCTTAATTTCCATGAATTCATATATGTATCAACCCTGTGGCATTAGGAAGATATTGTTTTTGTAGAGTTATCTACCATTTCTGCCTCTTAAATCCCTTTCCTTTGCTCTTCTCCATAGATCTCTGAGCCTTGAGAAAAAGAGGTGTGATAAAGACACCCTATTTAGGAATCAGTACTCCAAAGTCTCTTATTCTCTTAATTGTCCAGTTGTGGGTCTACATGTTAATGACCCACATGATCTACTACAAGAAGCAGCTTCTCTGTGCACTGATCTATCGGTGTGGCATATGTCATTAGGAGACATGTTATTGCTATGTTCACTTAGGAGAATAACAGTAGTAGGTTTTCTACTAGTGTTTGTGATCTATCTCATCTCTGGTTCTTGGCCTAATAAGCAGTGTATGGTATCTCATGAAGCAGGCATTAAATATGATCAAAAAGTGGTTTGTCACTCCCAGGACACTTATTTCACTACTGCACTATTGGGTATGTCTTTCAGGTAAGTCACTATTGTGCAGTTTGTAGTTGAGTGTGATTATTACTTTTCTCTGCAAGCAGCATGTATACTCCCTTTCAACATGATCAGCACTAGTCAGTAAGGGATGAAACGTCCAATTCTAAGGAAGATGAAACATAATATTTTGCTATAAAATAGAAATTATATCAGGGGGTTTAAATGGGAAGGGCTGGGAGAGCAGGAAAGAAGAAGGAATGCAAGGCAGAGGTAACTATCATTACCTCTAGAAAAGCCATGGGGAAACCTCCTACTGCAGAAACTTTTTAAAATATTGACATATTTAAGAGTTTAAATGGAATTACAATTTAATGGGGGTGGATGATACCCCAACTAGACATCATATGCTCCAATTAACTCCCAGGACCAGGACGGGTTACATTGTTTTAAAGATGTTGGCCAAGAAGGTCATATAGAACCCTCAAACTTTACGCTGTATTAGCAATGCTTTGGGTATCCTCTACAACATGAAAAGACTATTGCTGAAGGCACCACATTCTTATGTCCCCAAAGTTATTTATAATTTTAAATATTTAATTTAAATTTTTACAAAAAACAAGAGATAAACATAATGAATAGTATATGATTCTATCAATTTTAGCTATTTTACTATATACTCCATTTGAAATAACTATTATTATGTGTGAGTTTGTGATGTGTGTATATGTAGCAGGTGTGTTGTGTGGTATGTGCAAGTACATGAATGTCATAGCAATGAGTGGAGGACAACTTGTAGGACTTAGTCCTTGGTCCTCCACTAGAGTCCACGGATTAAACTCTCAGATCATCAGTCTTGGCTGCAAACATTTTTATCCACTCTGCCATCTTGCCAGCTCTATGTGAAGAAAAAGGAACACTCCTCCATTGCTGGTGAGATTGCAAGCTGGTACAACCATTCTGAAAATCAGTCTGGCAGTTCCTCAGAAAACTGGACATAAAATTACCTGAGGACCCAGCTATACCACTCCTGGGCATATACCCAAAAGATGCTCCAACATATAACAAGGACACATGCTCCACTATGTTCATATCAGCCTTATTTATGACAGCCAGAAGCTGGAAAAACCCAGATGTCCTTCAACAGAGAAATGGATACAGAGAATGTGGTACATTCACATAATGGAGTACTACTTGGCTATTAAAAACAATGAATTCATGAAAATCTTCAGCAATTGGATGGAACTAGGAAATATCCCGAGTGAGGTAACCCAATCACAAAAGAACACACATGGTATGCACTCACTAATAAGTGGATATTAGCCCAAAAGCTCAGAATACCCAAGATACAATTCACAGACCACATGAAGCTCAAGAAGAAGGAAGACCAAAGTGTGGGTGCTTTGGTCCTTCTTAGAAGGGTTAACAAAATACTCACTGGAGCAAATACATAGACAAAGTGTGGAGCAGAGACTGAAGGAAAGGCCATCCAGAGACTGCCCCACCTGGGGATCCATCCCATGTACAGCCATGATGCCCAGGTGTGGATGCCAACAAGTGCTTGCTGACAGGAGCCTGATATAGCTGTCTCCTGAGAGGCTCTGCAGTGCCTGACATATACAGAGGCTGATACTCACAGCCAACCATTGAACTGATCATGGGGTCCCCAGTGGAGTAGTTAGAGAATGAACTGAAGGAGCTGAAGAGGTTTGCAACCCCATAGGAAGAACAACAATATCAACCAACCAGAGCTCCCAGGGTCTAAACCATCAACCAAGAAGTACACATGGAGGGACCCATGGCTCCAGCTGTAGCAGAGGATTGCCGTGTCAGGCATCAATGGGAGAAGAGGCCCTTGGTCACATGAAGGCTCGATGTTCCAAGGTAGGTAGGGGAATTTGAAGGCAGGGAGGCAGGAGTGGGTAGATGTGGGGTACACCCTCATAGAGGCAGGAAGAGGGGAGATGGGATAGGGGGTTTCTGTGGGGTGATTTGGGAAAAGGGATAACATTTTGAATGTAAATAAATGAAATATCCAATAAATAAAAAAGAAAAAAAAGAAACACTACAGATAAGTGTTAAACCTTCATGCTTTAAATCCATTACTTCCTTCCATAACTGCCCCGAAAACCATCATTTTCATGCTATTTCTGGTTGTTGCTAATACATTTGTGTAACTATAAGCATCATAGAATGCTTAGGCTTTCCAAGTGTATATAAATGACATTATTTTGCATGTCTCAACCTAAAGCATGCTTTCTCACTCCATATCCACTTTTGGAACTTTATCATCTTGATAGCTGCTCTAATCATGTTTCAACTATTACAAAAGGTGTCACATGTACAAACTTGCCAATTGCATTTATGCTTACATTCTAAAAATGTGACATGAAAACTTCTGTGTACTGTCCACATGTATTCTCTAAAAATGGAATAGGTAGCTACTAGGGTTGAAGCATATTTTGCTTTACAGAGTAGATGTGGTAGTTTATGTTATTCTTACAGCCTGTAATGACCTCTCATTGCTTCTTGTCTTTGCTAACTCATATTACTGTACATGTCCAGTGAGAGTGGGCCATAGCTGTTTCCCTGTCTTATACTTCCAGGCCTCTCTAAAGGTTGTATTATAATATGAATACAGTTCCCTGTATTATGTGATGTGTGTAAACCTGGCTGACACAAAATCTGGCTGACATTAGGGTCTCTTCAATTGCTTTCCAATTCATGAACTCACTGATTCTAACTATTGCCCTCAATTCATCATAGTCTGAGACTTGAGATCTTTCTAAAACCACCATAACCACGCCACTCTTTCTTGCTCAAAACCCTCCAGTTACTCTCTATTTTGCTGTAAGAGAGACTTTAGACTCCATGATTTGATGGCCAGTGTCTACAACCTGACCCCCTAATGACTTTTGCAGTCTTGCTTTCCTTACTGTCTCCTTCATTCTTTGTGTCCCAGTAGCACTTTCTCACAGCTGGTGGCTTTTTGCTTATATATTTTGCATTTACTTTTAAATGTCTTTCTGCTTGGGCTTCCACTTGAGAAAGGAAAAGATTCTGACAAATGTTATTTACTCCCATTTCTGCCACTACAGCACAGAGCTGTCATTGAGAAGTATAATTTTAAGCAAAGACTGAATTCCCCAGGCCCCATAACAATTATATGTAATCATTTGAATAGGTTACAGTCAATGAAGTATGTGCAGTAGTGATGTATACTATTTTTTTTAAAAAGCTACCCCACAATGAACTCTCATTTATTGGTGCCTCTCATATTGTGATGGATAGATTTATGTCAACTTGACACAAGCTAAAGTCATCAGAGTGGAGTGAACCCCAATTAAGAAAATTCTTTCATAAGGTCAGGTTGTAGGCAAGCCTGTAAGACATTTTCTTACTTAGCGATTGTGGGTAGTGCCATCACTAGGCTGGTAGTTTCCATAAGAGAGCAGAGTGAGCAATCAGGAGGAGCAAATCAATAAGCAGCATCCTTCCGTGGCCTCTGAATCAGCTCCTGCCTCCAGATTTCTGTCCTGTTTGAGTTCCTGTCCTGACTTCCATTGATGACAACCGTCAATGAATAAGCAAGAGCTGGATAAACCCACCCTTTCCTTCTCACGTTGCCTTGTTCATACTTTCATCACATCCCTCTCCCCTCCTTCCCTCCCTTCTTCCATCTATACTAAACTTTAGAACCTCCTACCTCATCTTCAGAAGTGCTAGGATTGCAGTTTTAGGCCACCATACAGACTTCTATGTTTGGTTCAATGCTCTGCTGTAACCACCTTTAAGGTTTTAATAACATTTTAAATGAAAATTAATACTTTTATTATTCTTTTGTTCTAATTCTTGTAAATTATAAGGCTAATCCCGCCCCTAGGATATACCAGTTGCCTAAAGGAATAGACTCATATTTAGAATCATCCAAAAGAACAATCTAGTAATGAATGTTTCCACTGGTTAAAAAACTTCTTTTAGAGTACAACTGCAAGATGGAACTAATATTGGCATGCCGGTTTAGAGATGTGGGTTACGAGCTGTACTGTCCTCTCCTAGGCCCATCTCCATGGTATGCTGCTGCAGGTATATGGTTTCCTTTTGAGCTCTCTCACTTTCTCCTATGCTGTTGGATCAAGGCCACTTCATTCCACACACAGCCAACTCATTGGCTTAGATTTTTGTTTCTTCTATCAGATTATAATTTTCTTGAGAGAATGGATTTCTTCCAGTGAATTATAGCTTTGAATCATTTACTCAGGGCCTTGGGTATTGAAGTGTTTGAAATTCAGTACTATTCTGTATGTTTAGTCACTGTGGGTTATATATAAAATAACTGTTAAAAACTTTGGTAAATGTTTTGGGGTCCAATCATATATAAACCCAGACTCATTGACATCATTTCTATGCAAGGACCTGATCTGGGAAATGGGGACTGAGACAGCTCAATGCACTGCACTTTCCCCCCCTCTACAGATCTGTCTGTGTATGGCATGGGAGGGATGTTTGTGGAACCTTTATGAGATGTAACTTAGCTGGATAGAAGTGGGTCATTGGGACACAGGGCTCTTGGTTTATAACCAAGTCCCAATTCCTGTGTGACCTGTCTGCTTCTCAACCTCTCCAGATAAAGAAAACAGCCTTAGGCTTCCACTCCCACAGAGGCAGCACCACCTCTGTTTTCCTCACCACAATGGACCTTCTCCAAGCATGAGGCAAAATAAACCATCCCTGTCCCTTACTTATTTTGCTTCTTTTAGTCACTTATGACATTGACAAAAAATGTAACTAATACACAATGTATAATTCCTTCAGTATAATTTCCTGGCGAAATTCTCAGAGGACAGGAGCAATAGAGAGGAACTGGAGGCATTGTGGCATCCCCAAAGAGCCACACAAATTCAATAGGAAGAAAACAATCTTTGGAGCTTGTTTCTTGTTCATAAATCCTGGAAGTGTCAGAGCCAGCCCCTGAACCGCCAGTCATTTTTATCACTCTCACCTTCTGATTCACTGGGAGCATCGGCTGTTATCTGAATCAATACTTTCTCCTTGACCCAAGCAATTGATTTTTCACAATATCCTTCTTTGTCACAGACAGGAGACCAAGAAGTCGAAATGCAGACTGTTAGACTCTCAGAGAGGGAGCAAAGCAGAGCAAGGGCAAGTTGTTTATTGGCAGAAGTAGACTGTATGGTGACAGCAGTGAGCTCAGATCGCGGGCTTAAGGGGAACAAGGAACTAGGGAATGGGGAACACAGCACCCATCCCAGCAGGCTCCTGGCTTCACTTGTTGGGGACACTGTGCAGCTAGAAGGATTTTCACTAAAAGCTTCTGGCCTAGGATCTAGCAGGAGTGAGAGGGCATGGCAGGCAAAGATGCTATCCATTTGCACTAGCCACAAGAGAGGCCTAGAAATAACGTTCAAACAGGAACTCTTCCAAAAGCTTTTAGGATTTCTGGATTCCTGCTTCACAGGCTACTTAACCTAGGAATTGGCACCATTTGACAGTGCTTATAGCAGATAGTACTTATAGCCTTTGCATACCTATGCCCACAGAGGCAGAGAGAGATTCTTTTTTTTTTTTTTTTTTAGTATTACTTTGTTTATTCTGCATTGTTTTCCTTTGAATGCCACCCTTCCCTGTTTATTATAAAATAATTTGTATGGATTTTTTTACTTGCATGTCTATCAGTGTACCACATGTTGTGAATTGTCATGTGAGTGATGGAACAGCAGCCAGTGCTCTTAACTGTTCTAGATCAAGTATTCTATACCTTGTGTGATTTTCTATCTTTTATTTATTTATTTTTTATTGGATATATTTTATATTTACAATTCATTTCCCTTTTTCTGGTTTCCCACCCCCAAAGGTCCACATAACATTAGAAATACCAAAGTCTGGACATAGGTTCTAAGTGGAGAAGTAAAAGGACAACTGGAAGGTTGTTTTGTTGTTGTTGTTTGGTTGTTTGGTTGTTTGGTTGTTTGGTTTGGTTTGGTTTTTTACAGATTTAACAATATGCTCATGTACCATCAATGCCAAGAAACACTCCAAAAAATGCTAAAATGGAATTTGGTGTGCTTGAAAGATCCTGAAATTGTTATCTCCTTCATTTGACAAATATTACTAAGTACTATAGATCTGAGTAGAAAGTCACAACCTAGGTATTTAAAAATTTTGTGATTTAGGGGTAAATTATTCTTTTTAACCTTTATTTAAAATGGAGCTAATAATTCTATTTTGTACTTATTTAGAACATTACCAAATATTAATTGGTAGAAGTACTTTAAAGTAACAAGCACTCAATAATTATACATTTCTCTTTGCTTTTTTTTCTTATAGAATTGGAAAAGTGACAGGCTGGTGTTTGGAAAGGAAGCTAAGTGTATAAAGAACATTTATACTGAGTGGCTCACGGCAGTGGCTCAGGGGAAGCAGCATCTACTCATCCTAGAACTAGCCATGAGTTTCTGTCCACATATCCAGAGCAATAACAAATATGTTTTATTTTTGCAGCTGATCCCTCAGCCAGCACACAGTCCGGGAGCTGTAGTCCTAAAGCTTTGCCCTGCTCCAAGGAGTCATGGTACTTTGCTTTTGCAGGCTTTGCTAGCTATTTGCACACATTTCTTCTTGACTTTATATCAAGGTCTGACTCTGTGTACAGGCACAGGCCAGAGTAAGACAGACTTATGTTCAAATTAGTTCAATCAATTGTGTACAAACCATTTAACATCTGGGCCTGTTTCTTTACGTATATACTGGGGATATGACTAATGGGTCAGCTCAGACTCTGGAGTTAAGTATGCAGTTTGTCTTGATATCACCATTTTTGGTACTGTATAAAGTAGAAATAATAATACACACCTTTAGGGGCTGCTTTGAAAAAATACAATCTGTTTAAGGGGAGTGCTAGCTGACATTGTGCTATCTATAGACTACTGATTAATATTACCTGTTATTATTTCTTATTATCTTACCCCTTTGAATGCTTATGGGAGCCTGCGATTAGCTGGGCATCCCAGCTAACAATTCAAGCACCAAAATACAAAGATCTAATTAATTAATCCATTAAGGCAGCAGTTCTGATGACAGCTGGGAACATATACTAATCCTGTCTTCTTTTCAGACTGTCATCTCACATAAGATAATGGTTCCCAGGTGGGGTCAGTATGCTGTATTATATTCCTGAGAATTCTCACAGGGGTTTCAGGTGTCATGAAAGGTAGGATATTTACAAGAGTTTTTCAGAGAAGGGAAAATAAATGACCTCATGCTGTCCTTCCGTCCTCAGACTGTGTTGCTGTGGCTCAGCACATGAACAATTTGCTTATTTACAAAGGCTTTAACAATAGACCAAAGGCCAGGGAAGCTCACTGGCCGACTTAGTGATGATCCCTGTTGATGACTACATTCTTACAAATAGCATTTCATACTTTAAAAAGTGTGTATTGTATTCATTCATCCACCGATTCCTTCACTGAGTATTTAGCATGAGCCTGTGAAGGTCAACTAAACACTATGTTTAAATACTAAGTAGTGATTGTAAACTATTGATGTGAATCCAGATGTGAATCAAAAGCAGTAGTTCACAATCATACCTGGGAGTTGAGGGCAGATGAAAGTGTACACAAGGAGCAGATTCTGTGACAAGGCCTGAGTATATGAAGGAAAGACACTAACAAGATACTGGCAGCTTTAACTAGGAGACCTTTAAGACAGTACATACCAGGAACTGTTATTGTATGGCTTTTAACTTCGAACCAATTCTGAAGTAATCTCGAGTCAGACCCTGGTACTCCCAGATACTGGAGGCCCTCACATGCCTGATCTGTGAACAATATCTACTTCTCGTTTTGTATTAAGCCTATGCACCATATTCTGACTGACCCTGGGAGTTAGAAGTTTCAATTTAGGGTTGGCAGCCAGTAAGTTTACTTACCAACTTTTTGCTAAATAGACATAGCGATATCTACTGCTTGAGATTCATAGAAACAAAGAATGCTGGTGGTATAAAGAATGCCTTCTATGTAGTGGGCATCAGTTGCTTCATAAAAAGGTTCATTTTCACAAGGTTTATTTTTTTATTTTTTATTTTGGAAAAAAATGATACAAAGCACTCCATTTTGCCAAAGTTCAGTGTCTTTTCCAAAATCAGATCAGTAGTAAGTAGCAGTTTATCTGATGCTAATGCATATTTTTGTTATTATCATATTGTTATATTGCTGTTTCTTATGCATCAAATTACTTCTCCAAAGCAAAATCTCCATAGATATTTGCATATATAAGCATACATACATATACACATACAAGCATAAAATTACAAATGTAGTGCCACCTGTTCTCCAAGCCTTGAAGCAAACATTTAATCTGAAACTCACAAGGGGAAAAGTTGTAAGGGCAGAATTCACCACAGAGGTAGCTCTGGTTTCAGTCGGATCTCTTGGACCATCTGTTCATAGGCTGCAATTTTTGCTTTTCCTCTTTGCTAAAACACTTCCTAGCTCCTGACAATGTAGGGTTATATAAAAAAGCTGGGGTAGATCTTTCAGACTAGTGAATAAAGTGACTACTGAAATAATTAAATTCTACCCCCCCACACACATTTGTTTACCTGCCTTTTGTTTCATTTTGACAGCTCAGAAGAAAGACACTTGGCTGTATGTTCTTCTCTTGACCATGAGAAAGACCAGAAAGAGCAGTGTAATAGGAAACACTGGATTTTTTTAATTTAAAATTTTTATTCTTTTTGAGAATCTCACACATGTGTACTGTATTTGCAATATTTCCACCCTTCCCTCTCTCTTCCTTCCTCTCTCTCTCTCCCTCTCTCTCCAATTCTTCCCTTTGTCCCCTTCATTCCCTTTAAAACTTAAGATCTCTTCTTTAATTACTATTGTTACATATTATAGCATTGTGTGTGTGTACAGGCAAGTGTGCATGCAGCTAGCATTGGTAGTGTGCATGCAGTTAGCATTGGTAGTGTGCATGCAGCTAGCATTGGTAGTGTGCATGCAGTTAGCATCGGTAGTGTGCATGCAGTTGGTATTGGTGGTGTGTTCATGCAATCAGTGACTTTCACTTTTCTTGTTTAGAGGATTCCATTGTTGTTGAAGTGCAGGGACACATGTCATAATTAAACTCCCTTCAAAGTGTCCCGAAGCCTTATCTCTCTCAGGCTATATGAATCACAAGCCTTTGATTAACTGCTAAGACCAAGGCTCAGACAGAGGATTGTCATAAGTAACTGTAGAGACTCAAACTAATGAGACTCAAAATCAAGGACCACATTCTCCACCTTTTACTATAACCTAGGTCTTTCCTATGATGTTCATGGATATGCTTCACAACTGTTCATTAATTTCCTTTTTATACTTTACCCAAGTGAATAGAGCATTCTGTCCTTTCACACATATTACTGCACCAAAGTATCTATGATTGTTACATCTTTAGGTTTAATTACCATTTTATTGATTTAAGAGTATTATAGCATTTGGAATCTTTAAACAGTCTTTTCTTAAAATTGTCCCCACTGTTGGCTTCCAGGATACTGGTTCTCTTCTTTTCTATGTAACTGCTCTCAGTTTCCTTGGCTGCTTCTTTTCAGTCTGCTTATCTTGTAAATTCTGATAGCTTTAAAATCTCACTCTCTCATCTTGAGTTGTTCACCCACCTATCCATCCATTCATCCACCACCCACCCACCCATCCATCTATTCATCGAGCCACCCATCCATACAGACAAGCAAAATAAGACCAATAAAAATGATAAAAATAAAAAGTGGGGTGTGGAAACTCACACATTAATTCTAGCATCCAAAAGTCAGAGGTAGGGATATATCTATGAATTCAAGGAAAGCATGGTCTATGTCATATGTTCTAGAACTATGCAGAAAAACCCTGCCTTACAGCATATAGATCTATAGAAATTAACCATAGCAGTTCCCTGCACTCACTGAGCTCATTCATTGTCTGAAGAGCGACATGTGAAGAGACAATCCTATTATGCTTTAGGCATTGCTCTATCTTTATCATACTGAACGAAGGCAGTATTAGTGGGATTGATAGTTAGCACTGATAGTGTGCATGCAGTTGGTACTGGTGGTGTGTTCATACAAACAGTGACTTTCGCTTTTCTTGTTCAGAGGATTCCACTGTTGTTGAAGTGCAGGGGCACATATCATAATTAAAGTCCCTTCAAAGTGTCTCGAAGCCTTAGACACTTTAGAGACAAAGGCAGAATTAGTGGTGTTGGGGTAGGGGGTCCTTCCACATCTTTCACTGTAGGTCTTAGAGTACAAACAACTCTGACTACTCATTCATTTTAGAAGTTTACAAATGACTAGTCCACCTTGTCATGTCGGATTTAAATGTGAAAAGGAATAATTACTTAATGACACTAAAGTGATCTATTAGGGGGCATCTTTTGGCCTCAGACATTGTATCGCACAGTAAAGGCAACACACTTGTGAAAAGTACTGGTATAAGAGAAAAAAAATATTAAACCAGTTTTAAATTCTGTCTTCATTTTCGATGTTGCCTCAGACAAATTATTCACATGCTTTGATTCCCATTTACTTCATATACAAAATAAGCTTGTTTTCTATGAAAGGGTTTAGATAAGAGAAATAGACCTAGTACAGTACCTATTGCTGAGTATTTAGAGTCCCAGCATCCCTCTATTTTAAATGTGCGACTAACTCAGAGTCAAATCAGAATGTCAGCAATGGACTATGCAGTAGAAACAAGGCATGATGCACTGGGAAAGGGACCCAGGATGGCATTGTTGTAAGTAAAAGTCCTAAATTCTCCTTCAATTTCCATGTTCAAATCATTCACAGGCTGCTTTCTGTAGTTGAGCTAATGAAGTCATCCTCAAAGTCACTTTCAGATATACTATTGCTCGATAATAAAGTAACCACATGATAACACACACACTGGAGCCCCCAAGTCGGGGGATTTTTTAAGATCAGAATCCATATAAACAGTCATTGAGAGTCTTAAGGGGGTCATTTGTGAAGATTGGATTTCTTCAAAAGAAAAGACTATACTCATTTTATTCTCTTTATTTTGCTAGCTCATCAAGAAGAAAACCATGAAAAAACGCTAATGCCTATGGTACAATTCATCACAGGGAATTTTATGGCAGAAAATGTTTTCAATTTATAATGGCAGTAATAAGTGACATTGGGCAAAGGCTGCAAAAGGGTTTTTCCTTCTACAAGGAGTCAGCTAGGAATAGACGAGGGTTATAATCATTACTCATCTCTGGATGCTGAATGTTTAAAGGCATCTTACACAACAGTATGTATTTTATTACCCTGCTTTAAAACTGGCAGAAAAAATTACAAAAACTATACTCTGCATACCCAGTTTATTATTATCGAGTACAATTAAGGCCAGATGGCAAGTAAAGGGGAGGGTCTTCCTGTCAGAACACTAAATCTTACTCTGACAAGTCCATCAAAAGGCTAGCCTTAGAGGATCCAAGTTAGAGTATTTAGGGACACACACACACACACACACACACACACACACACAGAGAGAGAGAGAGAGAGAGAGAGAGAGAGAGAGAGAGAGAGAGAGAGAGAGAGAGAGAGACTTGTAGGTGACATTTTCTAATAGAATACTGCAAGAAATAAAACCTCACTGAGGAATGGTTTAAAAATCTACTGTTTTTCCTTGCTTTCACAGTATTTAATTCTTGAATTATGGATTCTGCTTAGTTGAAGCATTCTTCCTTTTCTGTCTCACTGTGCTATCTGGAAATGTGGAGTTATTGAGACCTCTGAGCAGTCACTGTTGACGACTCTCATTACGACCCACTCCTTCACTTCTGCACATAATTATTCTACACTCATGTAACAGTTAAAAAAAACTGGATATTGTGCAATGCATCAAGTATTAAAAAGATGGTTGCTATTACTTCATAATCCTCCATTTTCAAAGCAAGAAACCTAAGAGATGCATAAGCACTTTGCTTCGACACAGAAATTCAGAGGTAACAGAAGAGAACACGTAGAGGATCTTGAATCCGAAGTTCTTTCTGAGTTGTGATAGGTAAATGACATTTTCAGTAGTAAGTGGGCAGGAGAGGAAGAAGAAGGCATACAACATACAATGATGAAATAGTGTGGTGCAGTCAGTGTGTGGTGCAGCTCACACAATAGAAGAGAATGGAGTTTAATTGACAAATAAAGCCTTAGGGCATTGATTAATTTGCTAAACATAATGTTTTGCTTTCTGTGTGTTGAATCACAGATACTAGGAAAACAAAACAAAATAACAATGTAGCCACTAATCTCACTGAGCTACCACTTCAGAATTTGAGAGCTTTTCTTTGCCATGCATCGCTTGACAGACAGACCAGTAAATGGTCCACTAATCAAGTGATCAGGAAAACCTGCATCTGAAATCTCCCTATCTGAGGGAAAGTTTCATGAGAAAAAAATGCCCGTAGCAGTCACAGAAAGAGGAGGAGAGCCAAGGTGCTTAGCAGATGAAAAAGAGAGGCAGTAGCTTAAGAGAAGTTTTAGGGGCCAGATCATATGAAGCCTCTTGAGTTATTTAGTGGAAAGTTTGACTTTAAAACACATGTATATTAAGCCAGTGAAAGGTTGAGAGAGAGGAATGAAATGGGCTATGTAGGTATATATTTCACAGCCCCTCCCCTCTAGCCCACCGCCCACCACCCACCAGAGGTAGTGGAAAAGAAAGGATATTAGGATAAGAAGGAAGTGGACCTGTTCAGAAATAGTTCTTTGGGGATGATTCCATTCTTCATTGTTCTCAGTCCAGTCCACTAGCAAACATCAAGCACAAATCAGCAGCTGTAGTCCAGTCCACTGGGCTACAAATCATTAAGGCAGTTCAATTCAGAAGAAACTTCAAGGCCCTCCAATTGGCCTATGTCTGCAAAAGCAGCAAGAAGCTTCTGGAATATCACAAGAAGTTCTTAGGTGAGTTTCTCTCTATTGAGTCACCAGCAGTGAAGATCAGCAACACAAGGTAAGGTGAACCAATACACACATGTCGAGAGCGGGACAAGTGAGCAGAAGCAAGTAGAACCAAAGGTCAAGCTCCTGCTGTTGGGGGGAGGGGTCATATTAAATTCTTTCTAAACATTGTGTTTCCTACAGCAAAACCTCATTGCATCTGTGTCTGTTTTAGCAAACCATTCTTTCACCTCTCTGCCCCAGCAAAACATCAATATAATCTTAATCTCCAAAGAAAACAGAAATGTCCGCTGTAGAGCTGACTATCATTTTCAAAGGAGAAGCTGTGTGAAGCATGGACCGCAGGGAGCCAAGGTGAAGGATCTGTCAGGAGAGAAATGTCTTAACAGACCAAAAGTGGTGGAAGCTTGAGATATTGGAGGGGATGAGAAGTTAGCATGTATTTTGGGTATCATTGCTTAACTATCCTGTCTCCATTTTATTCAACTCCTCAAAATCTTAAACTCTTCATTTTGTACCTTAAGAACTAAGGGTCGTGGGGAGAAGGACCAAGGCAGGACCCAGGTATGCTGTCTTTCTTGGCCACTCAAATTCTCTAGCACTTCCTTCCAGCCCAAGTCGATTCTGTTGTTTTGCCTAAGCCTGCAGTACCATACTCACAGTGGCATTTTAAGAAAACCAGACGGCATTTACAGGAAGCCTGGCCAGCATCATAGAAACCAGGACTCTTATGCACTCCAATTGGAGTGAAGATGTGTGGAAAATACCAAGCAAATGTTTGGACTCAGAACTCAAAATAACATGTACTTAACTTTGCAATTTAAAAAGCTAAATTCAAACATGTGTCTTGTTGGTTTTCCAGAAAATATAGAATCTTGTTGCATAAAATTAAATAAGCACCAGGCTCAACTTGTGGTCCCTTTCTTTCTCTCTCCCCTTACTTTCTTTTTATTTTTTTCAAAGTTTCCCTTTTGCCAAATTATGAAGTATCCATATGTGTATGGGGCAACTGGAAAACACTGGCTAACACTGAAACATGCAGTGGACATTTCTTGTTTCTTTTTTATATTATACCAGTTCAGCCCTCTAAGCCTGGGTTCACGGGCTCCACTGTGCTTCCATGATGCCCTCTATTTATCTGAAATAATTTTCATAGTCTCCTCATCCACTGCTCTTCCACAGACTTTATGTCATTTAACTCATTCAATTTCAATGAAAAAGAAAAAAAAACCAAGAAAACAGGAATGAACTAAAGAAAACAACCATGAAATCTTCAGCTTCCTTTTAATTAACACATATTATTTGTAAAAAGTAAGGAGTTTCCATACATGTATATGACATTCCATGATCATATATACCCTCTACTGCCTTTTCTTATCCTCTTCCCCACCCCCTATTATCATTCCATATTTATAATAGCCTCCCTTTTATTTTCATAACTTTCCCACCCCAGATTCTATATATGAGAAAATATACTTTATCTGTGTGAGACTGACTTATTTTACTTTTTATTTATTTATTTATTTATTGTATATATTCTATATTTACATTTCATTTCCCTTTTTCTGGTTCCCCATCCCCCAAAGGTCTCACATGCCCTTTTCCCTCCCCCTGTTCCCCCATCCACCCCTTCCCACTTCCCTGTTCTGGTATTCCCCAACACTGATGTTTTGATCCTTTCCAGCATCAGTGTCCACTCCTTCCTTATTGTCGGATATCATTTGATATGTGGATTGTGTCTTTGGTGTCCCAAGAGTCTAGGCTAATATCTACTTATCAGTGAGTGCATACCATGGGTATTCTTTTGAGACTGGGTTACCTCACTTAGTATGATGTTCTCCAGCTCCATCCATTTCTCTAAGAATTTCATGAATTCATTGTTTCTAATGGCTGAATAGTACTCCATTGTGTATATATACCACATTTTTTTGTATCCATTCCTCTGTTGAGGGACATCTGGGTTCTTTCCAGCTTCTGGATATTATAAATAAGGCTGCTATGAACATAGTGGAGCATGTATCCTTATTGCATGCTGGGGAATCTTCTGGGTATATGCCCAGGAGTGGTATGGCTGGGTCCTCCAAAAGTATCATGTCCATTTTTCTGAGAAACCGCCAGACTAATGTCCAGAGTGGGTGTACTAGCTTGCAGTCCCACCAGCAGTGGAGGAGTGTTCCTCCTTCTCCACATCCCCTCTAACACCTGCTGTCTCCTGAGTTTTTAATCTTAGCCATTCTGACTGGTGTGAGGTGAAATCTCAGGGTTGTTTTGATTTGCATTTCTCTAATGACTAATGATGTTGAACATTTTTTAAGGTGTTTCTCAACCATCCGATTTTCTTCAGGTGAAAAGTCTTTGTTTAGCTCTGTACCCCATTTTTGGATAGGGTTATTTGGTTTTCTGGGGTCTAACTTCTTGAGTTCTTTGTATACATTGGATATTAGCCCTCTGTCGGATGTGGGGTTGGTGAAGATCTTTTCCCAATTTGTTGGTTGCAGATTTGTCCATGATGGCCAATAGTTTCCTCTATTTTATTGCAAACAATATCTGAATAACTGTGTGTGTATATATATATATATATATATATATACATATGTATGTATATATATACATACATATGTATATATAACACATTTTCTTTATCACTCCTTAATTTCTTCATCTTTATAACTTTTTGCTTGCTTCACAGAGAATAAAGTTTAAATAATTTAAAGGAGAAGAATGTTTAAATTTCAGCATCTCTTTTCTTTGCTTCCTTTCCCTCTTAATTTCTTAGGTAACGTCCCATCCCTTCATTTGGGAGGCAAATGCCTCAAAAGCATATACACTCAATTGATGAACATTAAGCATTAGCTACCTGATGCTGAAAGAATGACAGCCTGGACATCTAGGGTAGCATAGTGTGTCTAGGTCAGTGGACAGCCTATGATGCTGAAGTCTTAGCACACACATACACCCAACTCGACTAAATAACAACAACAACATAAATATTCAAACTAAGAAGAAAAATTTAGTACCCCCCATTCACAAACAAGGTTGAGGTCTAGAACTTCTCACTTCAATAGAGTAATAGCTGGTCTTAGACTCATGTTTACATGGGGGTTTATTTGACAAAGGGTTTTCTTTGCTTAGAAAATCGGATTTAGATCTAAGCTCTCATTTTAGAGATGTAGGAGCTAAAGTGCAGAGACAAAAAGGAATTAGCACAAACTAGCTCTAGGTTCTTATTCCCCAGACAAGGTGAAGGCACTTCTGGGCCCTGGATTAGCCAATTCTTGGGTATTGTCCCTGTACTATCTTCCTCCCAGGAGGCTTTTTTTTTTCACCAAATAAACTAATAAACTAGCTTGTCAGACACATCTCACTTCCAGAACCAATGGCTACTGTCTTGCTCATGCACTAGGAGCCCTGCCTGGTAAGACCCACATCTAAGCTCATCAACAAGTTCCAAACTGTGCCTCATAAGGAAAAACCTTTGGATATGCGGCTTCGACCAACTTCTTAAATACTTTGAGCCAGTTCATGGATGAAAACTGATTGAATTTGTTTTCTCTGATTTTTAAAGGAAAAAAAAAGAGGAAAAAGAGCTTACCATTTGAAAAGCAGTTCCTAGACGTGAAGAACAGAAAATTGCCTCCTTCCTTCTCATTAACAGCTGAGATTTGAAGTGTATACAGCTTGTGTGAACCAGAGAAAACAGAAATGACTTTGGCACTTTAAGTGTCTGAGAGAGTCATAATTTTACTGCTATACACCTATAGCAACTCTTAGAGTTTTTTGTTTGTTTTTGTTTTGTTTTTAATGCAACCATTAAGATTACAAGAGACTGGGCTGATGAGGTGGTTCAGTGGGTAAAGTGCTGCTACACAAGCATGAAGATCTGACTTTTGATACCAAGAATCCAAATAAAAGCAGGTACTTTGTTTTGATCCATAACCCTAGCACTGGGGGATGGGAGCAGACACAAGAGGATCCTGGGGGAGCAGAGACAGGAGAATCCTAGGGTCTCTCTGATGAGTCAGCCCAATCAAAACAAGATGGGAAGTTTCCAATTCAGTGAGACCCTGCCCAAACATAAGGTGGAAAGAAGATCAAAAAAAGATACTTCAACATCAACTTCTGGTCTCCACACATACACACACGGGGGGTGTGGGGTGTGGGGTGTGGGGGTGTGTGGGGTGTGTGGGGGTGTGTGTGGGGCGGGGGTGGTGGTGGCAGGGAGTGCACACATGGTTTTTATATATGCATGCTCATATATGAACACAAAACACATAAACACTAATGTGAGCATATACCTGTGTATGTTCACACAGATTTCAGGAATTTGTGGATCTTCCTAAGAGTGGATTATATAGATATGCATTTACTAACCTCTAGACAGCTCTCAAATACAACCAAAGTCACAGAGCAGTTTTTCTTTTTTCTTAAATCAATCAATGGCTCAAGAAAAATATATAACTTAGGTTCTTTGACCCATTTCTGACACACAGTGATTGGTCCAATAATAGTGTACCCATAAAGAACTCAACACACACTAGGCAGATTCTAAACATATCGCTTACATGAATTCATTTGCTCTTCAAGATAAGTCCTTTAAGACAACAACTAACCTCATTTTGTAGACTGAAGCAGATAAAGGTTAAATTGTTTGTCTCAGACCATAGAGACTGAAAAGGACAGAATTAGAACTTGAACCAGACTATCTGACTCCATACCTGTCCATGGAACCCCAGCAGCAAGCTACCTTTAAATAAGCAGTAGACTTAATAAGCCAGCAGCAGAAAGGAGAGATACAAAAGCTGTGCTTTGGAAAGGCTTCCGGAACCCTCCACAGCACGGTCCTGCTAAGTTTAGTATCTAGAGTGCTGGAATGCCTGATGAGTCCCTTCAAAATGGCTCCTGCTGACAGAATGCCAGATCTCCACACTTTGCTCTTTGGCATTAATTAAAACAAAGGAGTTAATCAAGATAAACTTCCACACCTGCCTGGCACCAGCCTGGAAGTTTATCATGTCTAAATATGTTTCTCATGCATTTACTGCAAATTAGTTTCTGAAAGTGAATTTCAAGGTCTAGTGACTCTGAGGTTCCCTAACTCCGTTTTCATTAAGTTTTCACAAATGATCTACTGTTGCATTATTCTTTTATAGTGCAGATTTAAGGCCCCACTATGAAAAGCAATTATGCTGTCAGAAAAGTGTATTTTGACTTATTAAAAAATCTGAAAGGTTTCAGAAAACTATTTATTTAGTTTTTCATCAGGAGGGTATTTTGACAGTCTTCAGAAGGAAAGCACTTTGCAGTGCACACTGTCTGGGGTGGCCTAGAGGGCTTTCTGCAGTGCATATCTCAAGCCATGAAAGAAGCATAGCATGGGCCATCAACAGCTACTTAGAGCAGAATGGCCTGTGGCCTCTCTGTGCTCATCTGAAAAATAGAGGTTGAGCACACTGATCCCTAGAGCAATGGTGTATATAATCTGCATGGTTTCTACTGCCTGACTGAGCCCTTATTTGGTCTTCAGCATAACTCTGTTTGGTATATATCTAAGCCAAGAGGCAGAGTATATTATCTAAATGTAGTAGCTAAGGAAAATGGAGCTTAAAATGGTGAAGTATCTTATTCAAAGTCACCCAAAAGATGCTAGATTAGTGATAGAAAGCCATCTTATATTCCATTGTGCATACACCATGTTATTATCTCAGAAAGGGATTGACTCAGAATCATGCAGGAAGCAAGCATCAACACAAGGCTCGACCATTCCTTCAGTGTAGAGGTATTCTTCAACATCAGAAGTCTACCAAATATCTGTGACTGTTGTTCAGCAGTAGAGAGCACTTGCTGAAAATAATGAGAACTAGCTTTAATCCCTAGTCCTACAGAAAAAAAAAACAAAGAAAAAGAACCATAATATGAAGAAGCATAAATGACAGTTTAGCTTATGAACCAATGCAGATTGCCTAAATATAAAACATTTCATGTAGAGTTTTACTGTGTAGTTTCTTACTGTGTGGGTAATGCTACGAGGGCAATGTGTCTCTTCCTGGAAACCTATGGGTCAGGGGCAGCATCCTTCTGTGCCTGCATCTTCTGTTCTAGGCAGGCCACTTACTTATTTTTCATTTTCTGATGACTTCTAGGAAAGAAAGAGTTAACTTTTTAAGGATACATGTAACTCCTGGTAGCATAACCAACTCCAGTAAGCCTCATTCATACCCATGACCATATGGGCAGCACAGACTGGACGTGGTAGCTTATATTTTAGAGGTCATGAAGTTACGAGGGGTTTGGAGAGAAGGGATGGATCTAGGGGGACGTGACAGGGAGGAGTAGAGAGTGAATGTGATCAAAATACAGAGCATGGCATTTTCAAAGAATTAATAAAATATTAAATGAAGTATTTATAAAATAGGCTATTACAGAAATATCTAGAAGGCTCATGTCATGTATCATTAAAACATTTATTGTAAGTAATTACAAGTCTCATATAGATCAATTAAGTGGCACAGAATTGTGAAAGGTAAAATTTTATCTTTAATCACCTAATTTTATCTTTACCCCATGATGTGAACATGTGTGTGTGTGTGTGTTTTCATGTGTGTTTATGTGTGTGAGTGTTGGTGAGTGTGTATGTTTGTTGTGGAGTTAAGTACAACAGAATAAAACTTACAGATTGGTTCTTAAGAGCACCTGAAAAATATCTTTTCTTTTTAAATTGATACAATGTGAATAAAAAATTCACTAAGTTCTGATATATTTTTGAAATAGTTTAATATTTAAACACCAAGCTTTCTATTTGAAATATTGCATAAAAATAAAATATTGATGAATTATTGTTTAGTTTTCTTTTTTTGTTTTAAGTAGAGTCTCACTATACAACCATAGGCAGGCCTCAAACTTGCAATGCTCCTGCTTCAACCTTCCAAGTGATTAAACAATCTTTATATTTTAATTTATTTATAATAAACACACTCTATGCATTTTTCCAAATAACTGTAGAAATATTAGTTTTTATACTGAACTCTTCTATAACCACCTTTTTAAATTTTCTAATAAAATACAAGAAAGATGAAGAAACCGATTGATAGTTTCCTTCATCCACAATAAAAATGGGAATCTACCATTTCTATAAGTGGTAAGCACTGCCAAGGCTGGATTAAAGAAAAGAGTTACTGGGTCTGAGAATGCATCTCCATGGTAGAATATTTGTCAACATGGGTGAATTCTAAGTTTGAGCCACAGTCCTGCAAACTAAAGGCAAAATGAGAGAAATAAATTTTTTAAAAATGAAGTTAGCATCCTACTTGTACTTTACATCCAGAAAGAAGACAGACAGGAAAAACAAAGCAAAACAGCCAAACACCTTGTAATCTCAGAGCGCTGTCTCTGGAACTCATGGGCTATACAGCAGCAACAGACTGACTGCCATTCTTCTACTTTATGACTACTGTTATTTGTGGCAGTCAGAATACTTCTTTCTCTGACCTCTCTATAACAGCATTCCTCCTCAAACACATCTTATAAAACCTACTTATGGACTCCACTTCTCAGAAAACATCAAAGTAATAAAGCAAGGGTATACTGTCTCCCAGGAACAGCCATTCCACATGTAAAATAATGCACTCAGGAATACACACAATACTAAGATATCTGGTAGCAGTGTCTAATACAGATAATAGCTATGGTTTCTTGTGTGCTTGTCTGATATACCTTAGAGAATATGTTTACTTAGGTTAGAGAAAAATTTACTTTAGCATATACAGCCTAGATGTGTTAGTCTATGTGTCAAGAGTCTGACATCAAAAAATGCATATGAATTATAAAACTACTAATATACATGTGAAATAAAGGGGGAGGGACCTGTGGTAAGCTGGGACTACTGTGTGAATTGCATGATGGATCAATGGAAAGATCGAAGGAAGCTTAGGTAGAAATATATTTGACTACAGTGCAGTTCAGAGGACCCTGATATCAGAGAGCCCTTGAGTCATTTGTATGCCTAAAGAGATCTTCATTAACTTGGGACAAGAAAGCATTTATAGCCAAGCTAAGCTCAGTCTGTTCTAAGAGATGTCAGTGGTGAGGCCTCAGTGTGAACAATATATTTCAACACAAAGTCGAAACCTTGAGCCAATCACATAAAGAGCACTCTGGTGGCTGTCAAACTAAGAATGTGACAGGTAGAACTGCCCACTTTTTCTTCCTGTTACAGATTAAGCAAGAGATCAGAACCCAGTGATAGAATATACCTCATCTTACTATAGATACCCACAGCCAAATACTGAATGGAGCTTTGGGACTATTATGGGCCACAAAGGGGATAGAAACTCCACACAAAGACCAACAGAGTCAACTAAACTGGCTTGTGGGGCACTCTGAACCACCAACCAAATAACATAGGCCTCTCTGAATATATGTAGCAGATGTGCAGCTTGGTCTTCATATGGGTCCCGAACAACTGGCTATCCCTAAAGCTGTTGCCTATATGTAGGATATGTTCTTTTCACCGGGCTCCCTTGTCTGGCCTCAGTGGGAGAGGAAGTGCCTAGCATCACAGAGACTTGAAATGTCAGAGTAGGGGGATACCCTGGGAGGGGCCCACCCTCTCAGAGGAGACATGGAGGGGGAATGGGAAAAGGATTGTGGGAGGGGTGACTGGGAGGGGGCAGTAAGCATGATGTAAAAGTGAGTAAGTAAAAAATAAATGAAATAAAAAAGTCACCATGTCTGGTTAGATCCCCAGAGAGTCTATCATTTAAAAAGTTTAGTAAAAGAGGGATTTGTGTACTGAAGCTAAATCAAGTCACTTCCACATTTAGCTCACTTATCTGGCCTGTGAAATAGTGGCTGAATCTTGGAGAAGGGCTATAAAATGCTATAAATTTAAATAAAGAAAGATGCTTGGTCAGTGTCCCAGATATGACATATTTACTGGCCAATGTCTACACAGTTCATGGCACCGTGTATAAGCTATTCATCTGGCAAATGTCCCTTTCAGTTACCTTTTACCTGACATACCATGCCTGTCTTCTTGTAGAATTAGTCCAGTCCTCCTGCTTTTCATTACACTGTAGTCTGCAGAGATCTTGATCATTTCAACTGTTCTTCCACAGGTTATTTCAACCATACAGTACATTGGTGAGCAAAGAACATGGTCATGAAGAAAAAGTCACAAGTGCCATGGATGTCTTACACGTCATAGAAAGTGACAGGAGGAGAGAGGCGAAAATAATAAACACCTAGGAATCTCGAAATTTACTGAAATCCAAGATGTCCAAAGCCCTGGGGTGTGTTAGGATAGCCCCTTAGGAGCAATTCAGGTGGTGGTGGTTCATGCCATTGTGAGGCACAGACAGGAGGATCTCTATTTGTTAAAGGCCAACCTGATCTACAGAGTGAGTTCCAGGACAGCCAGGGTTACAAAATGGACCCAAAGCAAGGAACCTTATACAAAATATTAAGGTGAAAGAAAGAGAGAAGCAATACACTTACACATGCACATTTTTTAAAGACAAGGCAGAAGATACATATACTTACTGTATTTGTGAACTGCTCACAGTGGTATAATGATAATTTTAAGTTCTTTTTTTTTTTTTCCTCACACATTCTCCTTTCCCTTTGGCCTGCGTGAATACCTTAACTTTTAGATGATCTTACCCACTGAAATGACTCAAACATTTATTTCTAAATGGTATGCTGTACTTTCTCATTAACTTCTATTATTAAGAACAGAAGAACTAAAAAGTACTACAAAGAATCCTGTACTATTCTCATGGTACTTCTTTTTCCCACTGTGTCATAACAATCTAAATTTCACTTGGTAAATGGAATACTTCATCACAACCAACAAAGAAGCATAATTTGTTGCTTATTCAATTTCTAGCATGAGGATCCCTAAGTGGCCAGCAGTTTTGCCTTGGATTTTAGTATTCTACTGTAATGTCCTATAGTAACTAAGACTAGCTAAGCCCGCAGAGGCCAAAGCTATAAAGGGGAGAAACAAGATTTCTGTGTTTATTCAGTTTAATAAAAGAATAATCAATATCATTTCACCCCTTGATTTCTCAGATGCCTCTATCCTAGACATATGGGAAATAGTACCATATATCTATTACTATTTAAAAGCACACATGACATCTTCTAAGAGAATCACAAATATTTGATTTTCCAACTAGCAGTAAAACTGAACCTTAAGCCTCAGATTCCACAAAGCTCCAGGCCAGATTGTTTTTTGTGAAAAACAAAAAAAGAGGTATGCACTAAGATTAGTATGGACTACACGTGTGATCCCCTTATTGTTGTGTCTTTTAAAAATGTGTTTCTTTTTTATTTTTAATTTTTTTATTTTCTATATTCTTTGATTACATTCCAAAGGCTTTCCCCCTTTCCCAGTTCCCCCCTCACCATATGTCCCATAAGCCCTCTTCCCCCTGCCCACTCCCCAATCCCCCCCACACAATTTCTCTGTTCTTGTACTCTCCCACAAAACTGGATCCAGTCTTTTAGGGACCAGGGTCTTCTCCTTCCTTCTTCTTGGAAATCTTTTGATTTGCTAATTGTGCCTTGAGTATTCAGAGCTTCTGGGATCATTAATATCCACTTATCAGTGATTGCATTTCATGTGTATTATTTTGTGATTGGGTTAACTCACTTAGGATGATATTTTCCAGGTCCAACCATTTGCCTACAAATTGCATGAATTCATTATTTTTAATTGCTGAGTAATATTCCATTGTATAAATATACCACATTTTCTGTATCTATTCCTCCTTTGAGGGACATCTGGGCTCCTTCCAACTTCTGGCTATTATAAATAAGGCTGCTATGAACATGGTGGAACATGTGTCTTTATTGCATGTGCAGGGGAATCCTCTGGGTATATGCCCAGTAGTGGTATGACAGGGTCCTCTGGAAGTGTCATGCCCAATTTTCTGAGGACCCACCAGACTGATTTCCAGAGCAGTTGTACCATCTTGCAATCCCACCAACAGTGGAGGAGTGTTCCTCTTTCTCCACATCCTCACCAGCACCTGTTGTCTCTTGAGTTTTTAATTTTAGCCATTCTGACTGGTGTGAGGTGCAATCTCAGGGTTGTTTTGATTTGCATTTCCCTGATGACTAATGATGTTGAACATCTCTTAAGGTGCTTCTCAGCCATCAAAATTTCTTCTGGTGAAAATTCTTTGTTTAGTTCTGTACCCCATTTTTTGATAGGGTTATTTGGTTCTTTGGGGTCTAACTTCTTGAGTTCTTTGTATATATTGGATATTAGCCCTCTGTCGGATGTGGGGTTGGTGAAGATCTTTTCCCAATTAGTTGGTTGCCGTTTTGTCCCTCTGAAGGTGTCTTTTGCCTTAAAGAAACTTTGTAATTTTATGAGGTCCCACTTGTCAATTCTTGATCTTAGAGCATAAGCTATTGGTTCTGTTCAGGAACTTTCCCCCTGTGCCCATGTCCTCCAGGGTCTTCCCGTTTCTTTCCTATTAGTTTCAGTGTGTCTGGTTTTATGTGGAGGTTTCATCCCAGGGATGCAGGGATGGTTCAATATACAGAAATCCATCAATGTAATCCACTACATAAACAAACTAAAAGAAAAAAACACATGGTTGTCTCATTAGATGCTGAAAATGCATTTGACAAAATTCAGCATCCTTTCATGCTAAAAAGTCCTGGAAAGAACAGGAATTCAAGGCTTATACCTAAACATAGTAAAAGCAATATACAGCAAACCAGTAGCCAACATCAAAATAAATGAAAACTTAAAGCAATCCCACTGAAATCAGGGACTAGATAAGGCTTCCCTCTCTCTCCATATCTTTTCAATATAATACTTGAAGTTCTAGCGAGAGCAATTAGACAACATAAGGAAGTCAAAGGGATACAAATTGGAAAGGAAAAAGTCAAACTATCAGTATTTGCATATGATATTATAGTAGATTTAGGTGACCCAAAAAGCTCCACCAGAGAATTCCTACAGCTGATAAACAACTTCAGCAAAGTAGCTGGTTATAAAATCAACTCATGCAAATCAGTAGCCTTCCTGTACTCAAAGGACAAACAGGCTGAGAAAGAAGTTAGGGAAATAACACCCTTCACAATAGCCATAAACAATATAAAGTATCTTGGCGTGATTCTAACCAAACAAGTGAAAGATCTGTATGACAGGAACTTCAAGTCCTTGAAGAAAGAAATCAAAGAAGACCTCAGAATATGGAAAAATATTTCATGCTCTTGGATTGGCAGGATCAATATAGTAAAAATGGCCATCTTGCCAAAAGCAATCTACAGATTCAATGCAATCCCCATCAAAATCCCAAATCAATTCTTCATAGATCTAGAAAGAACAATTCTCAAATTCATCTGGAGTAACAAAAAACCCAGGATAGCTAAAACTATTCTCAACAATAAAAAGACTTCTGGGGGAATCAATATACCTGACCTCAAGCAGTACTACAGAGCAATTGTGTTAAAAACTGCATGGTATTGGTACAGCAACAGGCATGTAGATCAATGGAATAGAATTGAAGACCCAGGAATGAACCCACTGAGATATGGTCACTTGATCTTTGATAAAGGAGCTACAACCATCCAGTGGAAAAAAGATAGCCTTTTCAACAAATGGTGCTGGTTCAACTGGAGGTCAACATGCAGAAGAATGCAAATTGACCCACTCTTATTTCCTTGTACTAAAAATGTGTTTCTTTAATCAGGATGAAAGCTGTAAGAGATATCACAAGGAGGATAAGAGGTTTTATAAAATATAAGGGGTGGTGTTTGAAGAAATGTTAAGTGTAGAATGCAAAGTCAAATTCATTACCAATATACATTCTAGTAAGTATAACTTATTGGCCTTTCATTATAGGAGTCTATTGTAATCAAATGGCCATCAGGATACTATATCAGAGAATTGTTGCTGATCTCTACTTCTGGAAGATTAGGGTGTCATGGAAAACCTATGTAGTTATCCTGAATAGTCTCCATCTCTGCTGCAGCTGCTCCCTTGCCTAATAATCATCAAGGGAAAACTTAGATATCCAGATAAGTACATAGATTGCTACCTAAAGTTGTATTGGGAATGTTTTCTGCAGAAGGTTCTTTTGGTTAATATTCTTATACAAATAAATACATTCACACTTTGTCCATCACAATAAAATTCTATCTTAATACCTTTTGACTGGTTTTCTTTAAAAAATTATTCAAACACTGTTCATTCAAAGTTCTGACACTTAGGCTCTAACTCAGAGAAGATATGCACTTCTGTCTTTCTCTGCTAACACAGTGGATGGTTAAAAGTGCTACTAAAAGTTCTGATGATTTTCATTCACTTTTCAGTCCCAGAGACACTTCTGTTGGAGCGAATGCAAAACCTTGGCATCTCATTGCTGCAATGATGTCATACAGAATCTTTTCTAAATGAGACAGCAGCTTTTACTGATTGAAAAGTCAGTTCTTCCTGTGTTGTGTAAGAGAATAGAGTTAACTAAAAGAGAAGCAACAATGTTTCAACAAATGATGCTGAGGAAATCCAAGCAGTTTGTTCACAGGAAATACTCATGCCCTCAAGATCTGCTATAGCATTAGACATCATAATATTTCTTTTGTACAAAAATATTTTTATTTTTATTTAAATTTGTCTTACTAAGGGTTACAATTGCTGTGATTAAAAAAAAATGGCCAAAGCAACTTGGGGAAAATGTACACTTCCATATCAGTATTCATCATTGAAGGAAGAAGTTAGGATAGGAACTCCATCAAGGCAGGAACCGAGGCCAAGGAGTGACACTAGCTTGCTTCCCATGGCCTGCTTGCCCTACTTTCTTATAAAACCAGTAACCACCAGCCCAGAGATGGAGCCAGCCACCATAGGTGCTACCCTCCCTTGTGAATCACTAATTAAGAAAATGCCATAATGCTTGCCTACAGCCTGATTTTATGGAGACATTTTCTTGTGATTCCCTCCTCTTATATGACTTTAGCTTGTGGCAAACTGACATAAAACTATACCGCACAATGTGTTTGGACATTTGCTTACATGTAGGCATCACATTTATGCCTGGTTCCTATAGAGGCCAGAAGTAGGTGTTAGATTCCCTAGAACTGGACTTATAGATGGCTGAGAGTCACTATGTCACTAAAACCAACCGATATTTTATGCAAGAGCAGCAAATATCATTAACTACTGAACCATTTTTTCAGCTCCTCATATATCTCAAACTATTTTTACTTGTAAATGGCTAACTGATTTTATCGTATGGCTTGATGCATTAGATGAGATTCAGCTTCCGATGGGTGGCACAGGTCACACGATCACTTGTTGTCCCAGTCAGGTGTCCAAAAATCTTTATCAAGTTTAAGACTTTACTGAGGGAAAATTTCTTTTCTTTACTTTTTTTTTTTTTGAGGAGACCATCTCTTTATGTATGTAAAAGTATATTGCATCTTATAAGATGAACTATGAAATTGATATATGTTTTAAATAGAAAGTTGTAAAAATATGGATATATAAATAATAAGTGACCAGAGGGATAGATAATATCATTAGTTTACCTATTATCTCTTTTTTATTCCATATATTGATAACTATTTCTCAGATGTCTTTGATATCTGGCACTGTTTCAGATCCTATCAATAATAAGAGAAACTAGAAGGCAGGAGAGGAAGAGTTTGTACTTTGACTTTTTATGATTTTATTAATGTTTCCTCAGAAGTAGCTACTGGGTGAGCTTTTAGCCTCTTACGCATCTAGAACACGACTCTCCATCTTCTCTCAGTAGTACCAGCCATAGACACTTGATAAGCCCTCCTCAGAGGCCTGGATGCAATGTTCAAGGCCCTTAGGCTTGCGCAACTCCAGCTGCTTCAATGATCCTTAATCCAACTGTGAAAGCATCTCTATGTGATTATTATTCTTGCTTTACTTATGTGATCTCTTTTATCTCTTTTAGACTTCCAACATTATAACAATTTTCATACCAAATCTCCTCCATTGAAATACTTAGTATAATTTGATGTTTCTTTTTTCTTTAATTTTTTATTGGATATATTCTATATTTACATTTCATTTCCCTTTTTCTGGTTACACGCCCCCCAAAGGTTCCACATGCCCTTTTCCCTCCCCCTGTTCCCCCATCCACCCCTTCCCACTTCCCTGTTCTGGTATTCCCCTACATTGATGCTTTGAGCCTTTCTATAACCAGGGTCCACTCCTTCCTTCTTGTCGGACATCATTTGGTATGTGGATTGTGTCTTTGGTATCCCAAGATTCTAGGCTAATATCCACTTATCAGTGAGTGCATACCATGGGTATTCTTTTGAGACTGGGTTACCTCACTTAGTATGATGCTCTCCAGCTCCATCGATTTCTCTAAGAATTTCATGAATTCATTGTTTTTAATGGCTGACTAGTACTCCATTTTGTGTATATACCACATTTTTTGTATCTATTCCTCCATTGAGGGACATCTGGGTTCTTTCCAGCTTCTGGCTATTATAAATAAGGCTGCTATGAACATAGTGGGGCATGCATCCTTATTGCATGCTGGTGAATCTTCTGGGTATATGCCCAGGAGGGGTATGTCTGGGTCCTCTGCAAGTATCATGTCCAGTTTTCTGAGGAACCGCCAAGCTGGTAATTTGATGTTTCTTAATGAGCCTCAGTGGTCCTTTGATATCTGGATTCTGGATTTCTGGAACATAATCTGGATTTCAAAGGTCAACGGATAAGGCAATGGCTTAGTTTCATTAAGCAATAGGTTCAATATTTCCAGTTTTTAAGATATTTATTCTTGTTTTGAGGATGAGGAGAAAAAAAAACAAAGATACCTTTGTTCTTAAATCAAAGGCAAATAACTTACTTGAAAATGATAGTAGATAAAAATTTGTTGCTTATACAAATGGAGATTGTTGTTGTAAGATTAGTTAGTACACTATCTAAATAATATACTCTTGCTTGGAAAAAATATAGATGACAAAAAACTAACCTCTCACAGTCCCTTCTTTAAACATACGCTGGTTCATTCCAAATTCATGCTTCACTATAGTTAGACCTGCAGAGTTAGATCCACAGAGTATTCTCTATGTGTGTACATAAACCATACATCTGTTTTTCTTTAGACACATATTGGCATCTTACAAAAAAACTGTGATATATAAAACTAGTATGATAGAATACTCTGAAACCTATTAATTCATATGGTCACTATTTTAAATACATGTTATCTAGCTACTAGTATAGAACGTTGTGCTAAGAAATGGCTATGTAGAAGAAGAAAAATAAGCACGAATATAGAAAATTCTGTGCTTTCAGTTTATGGTATATTAGGAAGGCATACATTTATAAAAATATGTAATGTAAAAAACTGAACAGTGATAAGAGATGAGGCATATCTGACAAAGTATAACATAAATGAGAACCTGGCACAAAAGTCTGATTAAAATAGGGGACAAGAATATAGAAAAACAACCCAAAAGTGCAAACCCAATATGAAAGAAAAACAGGAAATCATTTGCATGCTTAAATTTTGGTAGAATTTCAATGATCAAATGTGCATTTGGTTTACTAAGAACTTTAAAATTCTATAAAACTTGTTCAGACAGAGATGCATAATGTAAAAAGATACAATGGATTAGAAGACAAAATGGATTCAAGGAATAAAATAATTATTGTTGTCCATAAATATCCAAGTGAAAATTATAAAGTATTTTATGGTAACTGCAAGTTTTGTATAAAATGGAGTCTTTATCAGTGAATTTTATGTATAGTGATGTTATCTCTAATGTATGTGTGTGTGTGTGTGTGTGTGTGTGTGTGTGTAACATTACAGATCATTAGTTTTAAAGCTGATAAAATAATATGTATGGTTTTTCTCCATCTATTCAAATGAACTGAACTTAGCTCTGTCTATCAGACTGTCCCCAGGTAGATTCTAAATATAAATGCAGCAGTGGGCAGCTGTTTCTCTCCAACCCCATCTACTCCTTGCAAAATGCTGAGATAGTGGTTTTTGCTTTAGCTATTGTTTTCCTCTAATTATGTTCAACTTAAATGGCTATAGGAGCTAAAAATACAGCTGCAGAGAGGAGCTGTGAGAGCATTTAGTAAAGGTTCTAAATGGATGCCTTCCTCAGAAATCACTTTTTAAATTGCCTTGATGCTCAATATGGAAAATCTCCCAATAGGTCCCCAAACCATTGTCATGCAATGCCTATCCAGGCTGCTGTCAGACCTAAGCCACTGGATGGGTCATTTATCCCCAGCATTACAAAGTCATAGGTTCACATGAATGGAAATTTTGAACTGTTAAATAATGCACACTTTAAAAATATATAGAGAGGAGAATTGTGAGTTCTCCACACTAAGATTGTTTTAAGAAAAGGTAGTTATATCAGAGAATGGCTTTAAGGATCAACTTTTTATCCTATATATGAAAATCTAAATTCACAATCAGATATGATTGATTGACTAAGGTGATGGGCAATGCTAAAACTGATAGCTTTCTTCTCCTGCCTCAACCTCCTCCATGCTGAGATTACAGGCATGCACAGCCACACCCAGTTCTGATGTAACTCTTTACCTTCATTAGCAGTCTAAACATATTTCTAGCTTTTCCGAACGTATTAGCACATCAAGGTGAAAGTGCGAGAGCAGGAAAAGAAAATCGAATACAATTGCACTGTATATTTCACCTGCACACTAGAATTCTTAATTACTGAAAGTTTAGAATGTGCAATTAGTTAGAAACAGCATTACTGAAGATATATGGATTTAAAAAATCATGCCTTAGTAGACTGTGGTATCCCTAAACCTACATGGTAGGATTCTAATAGACAAAGAAAAGAAGCACAGAGATCAAGGTACAAGATGAAGCCTTCAAAGAGACAGAGACAGAAACAGAGACAGATACAGAGACAGAGACCAGAGCAACTCAACAAAACCAGCTCAGAAGCTAGCAAGAAGCAGGGCAAAGGGATATACAAACACATACATACATACATACATACATACATACATATATGCATATATACATATATATTTCCCAGTCTTAATAATTCCTATTTCCTATGCTTCTTCTCAATCAGTCTTTGGCCTCACATATATAAATCATCTAAAGCCCATCTGTTTCAACCAGCCTGTCCATGTTTCAACTTCCTCTAGGCATCTGAGCTCCCAAGTGGCTGCTAATATTCTATTTGAATGCATAGAGCGATGGGAGCTCATTACCTCCCTGGGAAGACTGTTTAATATTTACACAACTACAGATGTTAGAAAGATTATCATGCTTGAGAGGAAATATGACCCCTAATCATGTCTACATTTTGGTTCTACATCTATTGTCATTGCTGTGAATACACATGGAATAACATGAGTAGGATAGGTTCTCTTGAGCTCCTTTTGGTTTTGTTTGTTTCTTTTACATATGGACTCAGTAACACTAGAATTCAGTTAAGAAAATAAGTACAGGGATATCAAGATGGCTCAGCAGACACAGGGTTTGCTGTCAACCTTTGTAACTGGTTTGATTCCTGGACCTCAGACCCAGATTTTGGAATGAGAACACCAATATCAGGAACTGGTACTCTGATCTTCACACACTTGCCATCATATGCACACACATGCACACACACACACACACACACACACACACACTTAAAAAAGATCATTGGTGTAATACATTATGAGGTTTCATTCCTAACTTCCTTTTGAAGCTTTCTAAACAGTCTTTCTCATTAGAAAAATACAAATTAAACTAGATTCCTCTATCTGTCCTTAGTATATGGCATTTCCCAAAACGTTTTATGTATTTTATAAATATTCTAGGAATTATATAGATATAATTTATCTATTACTCACAAGAACCTCACAAGATAGTCTCTGTCATTATATTCATCATCTAGAGGAGAAAACCTAGAAATATACAATGTATCATGTATAGGTCATGTATAGTCAACAATGTGGCTGTTTGAATGGTATCATTCAGGACAACTCAAATCGAAACTCAGGACATATGGCTTAAGACTTCATGTTCCTAACATGTACATTAGAAGAAGATGCATGAAAAATATCCTGCAAAATAAATCCCAAACATTTGACAAAGAAAAAAACTTGAAAATGAAGAAATTTCATCAAATGTACAATGTAATCTTGAGAAAATACTTGCTAGCATTCTTAGTCTCCTCAGCAACCCCTCCATATGTCCTTCAGCTCTTGTCATGAAATGCAAAGAGCTCCAGAAATGTTCATTGGAAGCAAAGTTCAACAATAAAGGTTTCTTGAATTACAAACACATAGCCAGAAACAAACTTAGTCAGACAATGCAAGTGACACAATTAACTCCAAAACATACAATGGCACTAGAAATAAAAACAAAGTGTGTGCAGGAGAATGATCAGTCTTTAAAGTCAAGGTGGAAAACAAAGAATGCTGGAGAAGGGTTGACACCTGATTGTGGTGTTGAATAATGACTGAGTTCATAATGGATACATTGTGAAGAACATCCCACATAAGTATATTTGAGACCTAGGGAGCAGTTCACTTGGAGCGGAACAGGGGTACAGTAGAGAGGGGTACAGAGTGAGACTGGAGAGTTGAACAGGAGCCAGACAACCATAGCACAGAGTAAGAGTAAAGAGCTTTAAAAGAGAGTGACAAACAGAAAAAGCAAATAACTTCTGTCTTTACTGCTGTTGTTGTGCATGTGTGTGTATTTTAAATAAATATGATCAGTTATATAGATGCTGTTTAAGAATGTTGAATACCCAATGAAAAATTCTTGAGACTGAAATAACTCAATGTAATAATAAATTTTAACTATTCTCTTTCATATTTCTTCAAAGGCCAAATAATTCTAATATATAAAAAACACCACAGTACCACTTCTGTTGTCATCTAGATAAATTACCCCAATTATGCATAAAAGATGATGCAAATAGCAGCCTCCTAGAGGGCTTAGGAGAGGAGGCTAAGAACAGTCTGTTCTGTCAGACTTTGACTTGGCAGGGGCTGCCAGGTTTACAGCTGCTACCAGGGAGAGAAGGACAAACAGGTTCTAGGGGTCTACTCAGCATGTGCAAAGACACTGGTAGGACTTTACTGACAGGCATCCTGTCGGGGACATCTGGACTTTGCTTATATTTTAGTTAAACAAAATTATTATGCTATGAAACAAAGCAAAATTGTGGTTGGGGCATGATACGTTTCTGTCAAGTAAGAAATAGTGGAAGTGTAGGAAGCACATAGTAATTTCCCAAGTGCATCCATTCATTTATTCATTCAATTAGAAATCAGGAAACAAGCCTGTTAGAATGTAGGTGTTGGTTATGGCTCAGCCATTTATTAATTGTCAGTCCCTGCGCAAATAAATTAGTTTCATTGTCCCAATTTTTAAATTATTTTCAGTAAAGGAATAACAACACCTATATTTTTAGGGGTAGAGGAAAAGGATGTCTGGTTGAAAAGATATTAAGTGGACAGAAGCAAACAAAAACTAATGTTGCTAACCACATAAGTGCGGAATGAGAAAGAGAAAGGCAAGGAAATAAGCACAGATTTCTGATCTAAAGCCAGTTAGAGAAGCAAAACCACAGGAAAGAAGGATTAAAGACTTTACAGTGGGCTAGGCAAGCCAGAAGAGAACATCCAAAACTGATGGAGGACTCTCATATCTGGGTCATTTAAGAACATAAAACAAGAGAGTGGTAAAATTTGTTCCAGGAGGCTGTAAGATTTCCCCAAGATCTCAAGGAAGAGTGATGCACTCATAGTAGGCAGTGTATGAGGAGACAGATAGTCCAACTAGGTTTCATGATATCAACCTCTAAATTGTTAGGATGCATAAAGATTTACACTTGAACAACATCACAAAATGAAGGAAAGGAAAGCCTTGGGCTGCAAACATAGCTCTCCTTCTGACATAGTAATTTCTATCCTCTAGAAGGAAGGTCTTCAGCACATTTTTGTCTACCCACTGAATAACAAGCCACAGTTGTTATGTTTTTATCTTACAAAGGGAAGTCTTGGAAACTGGAGGAGAATCATAAACTCAATGAAAGCCTAGGCTACACCAGAGACCTTGCTTTAAAAACAATCTATACTGAACCTCCGCTTTCTCACCACTATCATTTCCCTTCTTAAAGACTATTGATGCACCTGGACCCTCAGAAGAGATGAAGTAAGAAACTTCTTTAATTTTGCTTAGGCTAACATTTCTAAATACTTCCAAAGCATATTATAATGCATATACATCACTCCTTTAAGTACAACTTGGGGAATGACAAATAATCCTGATATCATGGCCTGGCTCAGGGATGGAAGGACTAGTGAGAAATGGTATATTGAGTGAGCAGGAGCCAGTCAGGAAGTGATAGTGAGTGCTTACAAGCTCTGAGGATAAAGGGCACAGAAGTGTGAGACACAATGGTATATTCAGTATTCCATAAGAGCATGTGAGTATGAGAGGTTAGAATGAAGTGAATGCAAAGAAGTAATTGAACGTTTCCACCACGATAAATTTATAATGCCATGATAAAGAATTTCAAAGGATTTCTCATCTGGGCTGAGACAGAATAAAGGAGTTCAGATTCATTCCTTTGTATGCAACAACATTGTTCCCCAAACAAAACAAAGAAACAAAAACAGAAAAAATGAATGAAAAACTGTTTTGTAGTCCTCTGAGGGGCTCTACCAGTAACTGACTGAGACACATGCAGACAGTTACATCCAACCATTGGGTTGAAATCAGGGACCAATATGCAAGGGTTAAAGGAAGGAACAACAATGTAAACTAACCCAGGTCCCACAAGAGAAACTAGGCCAAAAACCAAGGAGCATACATTTGCTGGTTCTTGGCCCTGGGCATGGTATAGCAGAGGACTGCCTTGTATGGAGTACAAGTTCAGTAGAGAGGATGCATTTAATCCTGTGGAAACTTGAGGTGCCATGGAAGAGGAATTCTGGTGGGGGTGAGGTGTATGTGTGGTGTGGGGTAAGGGGGGGAGTACCCTCTCAAAGGTGGGGAGAGGTGGATGGAATGAAGAACTCATGGAGGGGGTCTGGAAGGGTAACAACGTTTGGGATGTAAATAAATAAAATGATATAATAAAAGTATTATAAAACATAAGACAATGGATATCAGTGAATACTATAAGACATAAACTAATAGACTGAGTCCTAAGAGTTCCCTATCTGATGTCAGAATAGTTTGCAGCACAGTAAATGGATAGAGAAACACAAACAGAAGCTAATATACTCTCCAAAATAAAGATGGGCTGAAAGTACAGACAGACACTCAGCTGGACATGGCAGCTCAGAGAACAGGGGAGGACAGAGCAACGAAGAAGAAATGAAATTTTTGCCAATAATTATAAAAGTAAAGCAGAGGATTAGTTAGCTCTTAAACATGTTGCATGTGGTAGTTCATACCTGAAATCATAGAATTCAAGAGGCTGTGACAGGAGGATTTTCAGTTGAAGTCAAACTATTTTACTTAGTATGATTCTGTCTCAAAACAAATAATAAAGAAAAACAACAAAAAATGGAAAATAAATAACAAACTGATAGATTTAAATGTAGCCAAATCAATAATCATATTAAATATTACCAGTATAAATAATGCAATGAAAAAGAGAAACCTAGATCAGTTTTAAAAGCAAGGTTAAAACATGCTAGCTATAGTAAATGCCCTTAACACATGAAGACATAAATGTATTAAAAGTGCAGTTCTGGGAGAGACATGTCATTTTGACATGGTAAGTAAGTAAGTAAGTAAGTTGGGTATCTATGCTAATTTGACTTCATAAACTGAGGGCACAGCATAAAGGACGAAGATGACTGCATGCAGGCAAAGGATTAGATCACCGAGAAATAATGACGCCTCTAAACTACCACCTTTTCTACAATGGTGATCTGGAGGATAAATCTCACCTCTGAAGGATAGAGACATATATCTAAAATTGAGCCCCTTTCTTTAAAAAAAAAGAAAGAAAGAAAAGAAAAAGAGAAAGAGAAAGAGAGAGACAGAGAGAGACAGAGACAGAGACTGAGAGAGAAGGGAAGGGAAGGGAAGGGGAGGGGAGGGGAGGGGAGGGGAAGGGAGAAGAGAGGAGGGGAGGGGAGGGGAGGGAAAGGGAGGAGAGGAGATGAGAGGAGAGAAGAGAAGAGAAAAAAGAAAAGAAAAGGAAAGAAAAGAAAAGAAAAGAAAAGAAAAGAAAAGAAAAGAAAAGAAAAGAAAAAAAAGAAATAAACCTGGTTTCTGAGTGACTTGTGGTTAGGGGCTCCTTAATCATTTATGAAGTTTAGTGCATAAAGGAATGGATACCTTTTCCACTGTAGTAACCAAAAGCTAATGCCTATGCTTCTGCTATCTTCACCAAATTGGGAATTTTTACAGGTGGAAACTGCATAAATCTTCTTCAAAGTTCACTGTTTAATACCATGCCGGACACATAGAAAATCCTTTATACACCTGTGTTGACCTCAAGTCTAGATAAAACGACTAGAAAGGGTTAGTTCACTAATTTGGCAAAAGAAAGTTTCAACGACCATGGGATTAGGATAGTATGAGCCACCCACTTTCAGAGGCAATATTTCAACTTTGCTACCAACCATTGGACAATACTGGCTGGGACAAATGATGTAGCACCCACTTTTCCTTGCAAGTTAAGTGATCTTCACCATTTCAGTAAAGTGTGGGAAAAGAAAGAAAGAAATTATTAGAAGCCTACATAACTCTTTAGATAGACTTGCAGGCATAGCACTGTGCAGGCAGAGAGGTGGAGACATCTATATCTCATTATTCCTGGTTTCACTGGCCTAAGAGATCAGCCTAGAAATGAGAATTTTATAGGAAACTTCGCTTGATGGAAGAGATTTTTGCCTTTCAGCTTGCTGAAAAACTGAATCCATTCATTCCCAGCCAACCAGGGGGAGGGGCATATTATTTAGCCTATGAAATTTCACAGCTATGAACATTTTAGAGATCACCCCACTCAACTTTTTGTCAGGTGATGATATAGATAACCAGAGAGTTGTGACTCAGAGGTAGAGGCTCATTCATGGCCCTGGCAGCTCTCTTGTCATAAGAAATTCTACAAAGTTTTGGGCTTTCATTGATGTCTGTCTGGTACATTCATGGATATATCCTTCAAGGCCTGGCAGTTTCATCCTAATCCACGTCTCCACCCTTATTTTCTACCCAATTCAGGACTCTGTTCTAGGTGCAATGTGCATCAGCCTATGGTCCCTGTAAAATGACATGTACTTTTACATGTTTTTGCCCTTGTGCCATTTGTACTTCCTAAATGACATTTCCTATTGTTAACTGCATGGAAAATTCCCATGCATCTTTCAAAGCCATGTTCAGATGCCATTTCTTCTTTGAAAGCTCCCAGGATGTTCCAAGATACAATTATTTTCTCCCAGTACCAAATGACTTGCACTCAGTACTTAGTACCATGGTACCATGAACTTCTCACATGTGTCTGTCTTAGCAGTACCCTATATTATCGAGAATTACCATACTCATACATATTAATGCATCCACAGGCAGGTTTTACTGCTTAGAGGTATTATCTATAATTTTAATTTAGTAGACTATATGAAAGGCAAATGTCTTACTCAGGAAGCTATTGATGTGGTTATGTAGTGAGTACCCACAATGCCACTATATCAAGAACCCATATTTCTTTATCAAGTTAAATAATAGAGCATAAACATATATTTATACTACAAACATTAAGATATATGGGGATATATAGCTTATTTATCTAAAATATTTTATGAATCATAAGTTTTTAATCTATAATTTATATATTCATTCATTCAGATACTAATAGACAATGAAGAATTTATTATGGAAACCTGATCAAATAGTTCTGCAGTATGTGATAGATTTCATATCCAAACTTATGTAAGGTACAAATTTATATAATCTATGTTCTGTACCATCACCAGGGAAAATTCCTCATGTAAATAAGGATATTATCTTGATATATACAGTTAAAATAAAATAACAAATTCAAACATAATTTGTGTCACAAACAATAAGTATTGAGCCTTGTTCACCTGCTGCTTAGATGAATCTCTCTGTAAAGCTAAATTTCTGAGCTTTTTTATAGTCTGCTGGCTGTGCACCTCTGCACATTCTTCAGTCTTGATGAACTGTGCATCATACACAGCCCTTCTGCACCTCTTTGCAATTTCTTCCTCTACTTATCACTTATTAAGAGCAGATCGAACTTTAAACTCCAGGCTTCACTCTGCCTGAGTATGCTGGTATATGGCTATAATTGAACCACTGGGAGGCAGAGGAAGGACAATCAAGAGCTCAAATTCAGCATGTGCTATATGAGAACCTATCTAAACAACAACATAGAAAAAGGAAAAGAAATCCTCCTTAAAATATTAACTAGTTTCATCTCTCATGATGTCTACTGATTGGTTAGGTAGCAGCCCTAAGCTTCCCTTTACTATAGCATAAATCAGGTTTGAGTATTGCTCAGATCTTACTTTCAGTATAGCTAAAGACATTCAAGGAGGAATGCAATTGGTCATCTAGATATACTTACTGGGTGTTTTACTAACTGATGGGTATTATTCTCAGTGCTGGAAATATAGAGATGAACAAAAAAATGCCTTTCTCTAAAGAAACTTTCATTACTGAAGGAAAGATGGTCTTAACTTGGTTAATAACTTCAGTTACTGATGGCATGAATAAAATTAAGTGGTGTGATGCGAGAGTGACTGGGAGATGTAATGTATTTTACCTAGAGTGTTCTGAAACATTCACTAAGGAAGACAACTTGATTGAACTATGAATGATGTAAACTGGCTCATGAGAAGAACATCAGAGAATGACCTAGTGGTATTTGGATGACAAAAATATCTACTCCATAATGTTGACTACATCATGACAATGTACTAGAGCTGGGAAGAGACTGTGGGAAAACCAGGTCTTATCAGCTTAATCAACACAGCAGTGATTTTTCTACTGAGATTATTTTTTTACTAATGTTTTAGTAGCATACAATTTTTTGTTTCATTTTAACAATTTCATAAGACATACCACTATAGTTTGCTCTTATTTGCCTCTACCAATACTGACCTCCACCATATCTCTTTTCTCTGGTCCCTTTACTTTCCCAAAACATTTATGGTTTTAAGTTGGAATAAAGGTCACTACAATTTTCTAAGAGAGTGATACTAGCAGGATTTTGGGTTTTCAGTAAACACAGAGTGGACTCTGTGGTGCAAGAATTAGTGATTAGTGAAAAAGTCATGGGTTATTTGAATAGTCCAAAACATAATAACTTGAACTTGAATTACAGATAGAGGAGGCAGTAATCTGATTGGAGATATGAACTAGAAACAGACATAATGAAATCCATTAATAGACTAGATATGAAATGTGAGAAAAAGAGGAATTAATGATTGCCTCTAGGTTTTTACCTGAGGCTGTTTACTCTAATGGAAAAGACTTGAATTTCTGTCTCAGATGTGTTCATTTTGACATGCCCATTAGACATCTGAAAAAGTTGCTGTGTCAGCATTTTGATTGAACTAGTCTAGAGTTGAGAAGCTAAGGTTGAAAATATAGATATGGAACTCATTAGCATATAGCTGTCATTTAAAGCTATGGAACAGATTAGATTTCTGATTAGTATGTAACTGGAGAAAAGAAGAAGGAAAAATGACTAGAATTATCCACAGTTTAAAATACAGTATAGAAACTAGAGAGATGGCTCACAGTAAGAGCACAGACTGCTCTTCCACAGCAACTAGGTTCAATTCACAGTGCCCTTGTGGGCACTTACAACTATTTGTAATTCCAGTCCCAGGTGATCTGATGCTCTCCTCTGGCCTCCACTGGCACCAGACGCACATGCAGTACAAAGGCATACATGCAGGGAAAAAACATGACAACTTCCATATTAGTTAAACTGTTAAGTGTTCTTGAGTTTGTGTTTGTTCCTTTTCTTCTCCTCCATTGCTCTGACTATTCAATTGATAATAAGTCCTTAACTGTGGTAAATTTTAATATGCTTCATTACTTCATTATGCGATCCCTCAGTCTTTCACAAAATTATCTTGATTATTTAATGCCATTTCTCTTTCAAGTAAACCTTTTGTATCCTGTTGTAGTTTTTTTTTAAAGAGTAATAAAATAAAATAACATCTAAAAGAATTCATCAAACAATCCTGAGATAGGTGCCACAGAAGGGAAAGATCAAGGGAGTGTTGTAGTTTGAAAGTCAAAAGACGAAAGTACTTAGAAGTAGTTTATAATTTAATCTAGTGAAGAGCTGCTACTGAATCTAGTAATCTAGTAAAAGCAGAAATAACTATTGGTTAGAATTGGCAAGATATTTGCTTATCACCTAGAATGATCTTAAAAGGCTGTTTAAGAGGAATGTTCGAAAACACAGCCTGACAAAAGCTGATTGAGAAGAGTGAAATATGTGGTTAGAGGATGTGTTGATAATCCACCAGAAAAGTTATGCTATGAAATGAAGCAACTATAGCCCGAGGAAAAAGTAGAGTAAGGTCTTTCATCATCTTCCTCTTTCATCTCTGCATTACCAAGAGTAATAGGGCATGTTCTTTCCTTGTTTACATGTAATTCTAGATGATGATGCATTTGATACGTAGAATATATATTCTATATATATAATATATAGATTATTATTATATTATATAGATAGATAAATTATATAATATATATTATATTATATATATGATATATTCTATATATGATATATATATAAAATATAATAATATATATAATTGTACTGAGATCAAATGAGGTCTAAAGCACAGGTCTTTGCTTAGGGGAGGAATAAGAACACATTTATAGTCAATCAGGAAAATAGCTTGTGAGAATATGTTCAAACAGACTGTTGATGCTTGAGGTTATTATTGGAGTGTGATCTGGATACACTGTATGAAATTCTAAAATAATTAATGAAAATATTATGTAGGGTAAAAATAAAAATAATAAGAACTGAACAAAGAACTAGATAAGATCACCAGCTAAGACAACTTGTCTTCCCAGTTTTTAAAATAGTTCTTAACATATAATAAGCAGTCTGTCCATGTTTGCTGAGTAAGCTGTCCATACAGAAGTGCACAAGATCTTCTCAATTCAGAAGAGAGTTGTGAAGCTACAAAGTTTTAGACCAAAATCCTAGGTCTGCCAATTTCCAGTCATATCCCTGATCAAATGATTTAAATCCACCGAGCCCAAAGACACTCATACATAAAACAGGGTGAAGTGCTTAGGAATACTATAAAAATCAATCCTATATTCTATATAAGGCACTCAGCCCAGAGCCTGGCCTGTAAGTGCGTTGCTAATGAATGCTGCCACCAGTGATGCATGTTGGTATCCTTGCTGTTACCTCCGCCAACGTGGATTCCCATCATGCTCTTTGGATTGTTTCCACATATAGAGTGCAAATACCTATAAGTTAGAAGATTCCCTTTTTTCTGAGCCCTTTTCAGTAGGTTTCACTTTGGAATGACAGAGAATATATTTGCTTTGGTATTCCAAATGAGCAATAAAGATTTTGGTTGGGTAGTCAGATAAGTCATGAAGCTAGTAGCTTGAAGACTGAAGCTAATGTATTTAATGTTTACTGCCACTGGAAAAAAAAACCCTGAAATTGCATTAACTGGTATAAGTTTCCCTTTTGACCTTCACCAGAATTCATGGATTGAATTTTTTCTTAATTGTATAAATGACTTTAAGAAGGGAAATGACTTGCTCAGGAACATGGCTTCTATGTGTGGAGGTCAGATGTCTGTATACAAATGCTCAGTGCCTGGCACTATATTCAGGTTTTGCAAATTAATGTGTCACAAGGAAAGCCAAAGGAGAATGAGATTGGCAGTAGAAATTAGGGCCCCATCTGAGCTGTAGCTTTCCCACATGACCTCACAGGGCACAGTGAAGGCTGGTAGAACACCCAAACTTTCTTCTTCCCCTATTTCTAGGCATATGCCTAGACCACTCTCCTCAGAGCATTCTCACTTTAGTGAAGCCCAGTCATGTCACTATATTCTGGTTAGTGGAATGCAACTGAATTTGACATGTGCCAGCTGGGGTCCAAGCTTTAAATCAATAGGCTTACTTTCTCTAGCCTCTCTTCTTACAACCAATTAGACCTTGACAGGATCTAAATTTGGCTCTGCAGGTAATACAATACCCTAGTTGAAGGTGATTCAAGACTTTGGAAGAAACACGGGCTGCTAACAACTGTGGGAAGCAGAGCCGGCTGTAGGGAGCAGAGACATTACTCAATTCAGAACCATTTTGTGAGAAGAGAAAGGAATGAACTTCATTGTTCCTTAAGTCACTGCACTGTTCACTTTCCTTGGCTATTTGTAGTGCACGAGGACAGCATTGTAGGAGAGAGGAGGCACAGGACAGTGTGATGCTAAGAATTTCTAAATAGCACCAGGGACAAGTGAGTCCTACAGCCTCAGAGCAGCAGAACCAGAGCAGATACATGATCTGCTGGACTGAGATAAAGTTCACTTCTATATAAGGGGGAGGGGACTCCATTCAGAGTCCTTTACTTTTGCAAGGAATGTCTTTAATGACAATGAGTTCTTTGTCAGTACAGGTATGTTAGCAGGAAATGGATGACCTACTAAAAAGAGATCCACTTCCAAGGTTTGGTAAGGCTATATGACCTTTAAGGTCCCTTCCATTTGAGAGTCTAGACTGTAGAGGAAAACAAATCTCATCTAATTAAGAGCCTCAGAAAAGCAAGGGATGACTCACTGATGTAGAAGCTGGCTGTGCCTCAAGTTCAATTGCCCTAATAATCATCACAGAAGTTCTATCCCACCCCCCACCCCCCACCCCTGCCTTGATTAAAGTTCTCAGAAATACCTTCAGGCTGCCTTCCAAACAAATGGCCCATTACAGAAACTCAATTTTAATCTGATCTCTCCTTCAGTAATTACATTCTTGGTCAGGGGAACAGGACATTCACTTAATGAAGGTGATGTAGCTCAAAGGGTTAGCAGTACAAACATCCAGAAGTGAAGCGACAGCAGTTACCATGACATGTCTCCATCAAAGCACATTAGAACATGCAGTGTGACATGAGAAAAGCCCTGACTGGGAAGACAGGAAGCCTGTATCCTGTTTTACTCTTGACTCTGACTCACTTTTTCTTCCTGTGTCACTTCAAACAATTCAAATCTCACAATCCAAATGACTTCCAAAACCCCAAAGGTGATTAAGTGTTCCTATGCTTAACTTTTCTGTGAAACTTCATATTTTTGGATAAAATGTAATACAATTTTCAAATGCCTTGAATCCATTCTCAAGACTATGTATGTGTCTTTCCAGAACCAACAGTGTACATACTATCCAAATGTACTTTGGTTGCTTTCAGTTGCTTGAATAGACTCTTTTTCCTGAGCCTTTGTATATGGTGTTTCATGAAAGAGATACTCCTCTCCTTTGTTATTTGTCTAGTTATAATTTATTTATCATTTGGACCTCAGCTTATTTACAGTTTTATTTGAAATCCTTTACATAGTATTTAATATATGCTGAATACTAAGTTCTTTCTAAATATTAATGAATTTGATTGTCCTTAAGCTCTAGTTATAGCAACAATTTTTATTTTTACTTAGCAGATGGAACACTAAAGCCAAGAGAAGTTCCACGAGTTTTCCAAAGTAGAACAGCAAATGAGTGCTAGAGAAAGGAACTCAACAGCAGAGTTCTTGCTCTTAACTCCCATGCTAATGTGAAGTATAAATTCCTCAAAAAAAGACTTCTATGACTAGGCCATCTTCTCCTACATATATTCAATTGGGGCACAGGTCACTCTGTTGTTACTAAATATATAATGTGATCTTTCCAGCTAGCCTGAAATCCCTGGGGAAGTGGGGATTTCATTGTTCCTGTTCATTGCTATACCTAAACCCTCAAGTGTGCAGTGGAAACTCAGTAAATGGTTTTTCACTGAATCAAAAAATTTACTTGTTATGTTCCTGTATGAACTTGGTATGCAAGTTGTATTTTATGTTGTTTACCTTGGCTTTATCACTTTCTCATTCCCTCTTTCTCTCCTCCTTCCCCCATTATTTCTTTTTCTCTTTCTTTTATGTAGATGACCAAATCTATAGCCTCATACTTGTTGAGGACAGAGTCAACAAACCTTGTCACCACTGCGTGACATATTTGATCCAAAGAATATGATCTTGAATCTCTACTGTTCTGACTGCTTTATAAATTAGAAAGAATTCTAAGTCTAGATGCATGAATATAAACAAAAATCACAGTTAATCATTTAAACTATTTCAATCTTAGCTGTTCATTTTGTAATAGATGATTTGGCTAGGTATCCTTGCAAAGACTAAGTTCAAGAGCATTTCAGGTATTTATAGCCAATGCATAATATGAGGTTATGGAAAATTTGGGTTATGTGTTCCTAATTAATGATGCTTATTTCTGTCTTTGGCCTGATGCCAAGCCCTAACTATACAGTCCATTAAGAACAGAGAATGAACTCCAGACTCTCAAGTATGATTAGTATTTTTGACTGGCCAGAAAATGAGGGAACTTAGGAGTGATGGAAGGTAACTAGAGTGAGATAAAGACACAAAGCACAAAGGCAAGAGTTGCACGCTGGACCCTTCAGCTCTCCAAATGTATCTTTTGGGCTAAGTCAGCAGATTAATAAATTTAGATGCTGAAATGGATTAAATTGAAAACACTGTGTATAGATTCTGCTTCCTTTGCATTTCCCTAATGACTAATGATGTTGAACATTTCTTAAGGTGCTTTTTAGCCATCCGAAGTTGTTCAGGTGAAAATTTGTTGTTTAGCTCTGTACCCCATTTTTTAATAGTGTTATTTGCTTTTCTGGGGCCAACCTTCTTGAGATCTTTGTATATATTGGATATTAGCCCTCTGTGGATGTAGGGTTGGTAAAGATCTTTTCCCAATTTGTTGGTCACCATTTTTCATCCTTTTGACAGTGTCCTTTGCCTTACAGAAACTTTGTAACTTTATGAGGTGCCATTTGTCAATTCTTGAACTTAGAGCATGAGCTATTGGTGTTCTGATCAGGAATTTCCCCCCTCAAGGGTCTTCCCCAGTTTCTTTTCTATTAGTTTCAGTGTGTCTGGTTTTTTTATGTGGAGGTCCTTTATCCACTTGGAGTTGAGCTTGGTACAAGGAGATAAGAATGGATTGATTTGCATTCTTCTGCATGCTGACCTCCAGTTAAACCAGCACCATTTGTTGAAAAGGCTATCGTTTTTCCACTGGATGTTTTCAGGTTCTTTGTTGAAGATCAAGTGAGCATAGGTGTGTGGGTTCATTTCTGGGTCTTCAATCCTACTCCATTGATCCACCTACCTGTCAATGTACCAATACCATGCAGTTTTTTTAACACTATTGCTCTGTAGTATTGCTTGATATTTCACCTCACACCAGTCAGAATGGCTAAGATCAAAAACTCAGGAGACAGCAGGTATTGGCGAGGATGTGGAGAAAAAAGGAACATTCCTCTACTGTTGGTGGGATTGCAAGCTGGTACAACCACTCTGGAAATCAGTCTGGTGGTTCCTCAGAAAACTGGGTATGACACTTCCAGAGGACCCTGCTATAGCACTCCTGGGCATATATACCCAGAGGATTCCCCAGCATACAATAAGGACACATGCTCCACTATGTTCATAGCCACCTTATTTATAATAGCCAGATGCTCGAAAGAACCCAGATGTCCCTCAATGAAGGAATGGATACAGAAAATGTGGCATATTTACACAATGGAATACTACTCAGCAATTAAAAAGAATGAATTCATGAAATTTTTAGGCAAATGATTGGAACTGGAAAATATCATAATAAGTGAGGTAACTCATTCACAAAAGAACACACATGTAATGCAGTCACTGATAAATGGCTATTAGCCCAGAAGTTCAGAGTACCCAAAACACAACCCACATATCAAATCATTCCCAAGAAGAAGGAAGGAGAGGGCCCGGGTCCTAGAAAGGCTTGATGCAGCATTGTAGGGGATTTCCAGAACAGAGAAGTGGGAGGGGGTTGGTTGGGGAACTGGTGGAGGGAAGAAGACTTATTGGACTTAAGGGGAGGGGGGAACTGGGAAAGGGAAAATCATTTAGAATGTAAACAAAGAATATAGAAAAAAAAGATACTGCTTCGTCTTTCAAGTCTTATGCTTGATTCCCAGAATTTGCAGATCTGTTTTCTTCAACTGAACTTTCAGTCAAAACGTTCAAAGGCTTTCAGTCTTTTCTATTTTGTTCTGCTCCACTCTCAGAGGTCAAGAGGAATGTTAGACGTCATGCATAATCCACAAGATGATGGCATCTCAAATACAATTTGAACACTTCAATCAACAAGTATTTATTTAACTTTTCTCTCATGTCACATTCCATAAAAGAACTTGAGCAAGATAATGCAAGTGCAGGAAGCCTTCAACAAACAATCTATCCTCCTGCTGGTCTGGGTATTGGGCAGGAAGGCCTTCATAGAGAGCATCGTTTTCAGCTGCTACATGTTTCAATCACTATACATGGTACCACATTCTGCCCAGGCTCCCAAACCAGAGAACAGCCCTTTGTGACTCTAAATTTAGTTATCTTCATAATATACTAGCCATGCAGCCTGGCCAATGCTAACTCCTTAAAGTCCCCTAATACTGCACTACTTAGTGTTTTGGTGTTCCCTATGTTCCTACCCAGGTAAACAACATTCTCTTCATTTGTCTTCCAATATCAAGCTCTCCTGCCACAAAAGTTTCTTGAACTTAAGTTTACATGCATCTCTGCTGTATTTAAAATATAATCAAATTTGGCTTTAACATTATCTTGTCACTGGCATCTGGTGTAGGTTAGCTAGGTCCTTTACTCAGTTTCTTATCAGATCTGTGTAAGGTGAAGGTAAAGGTTACATTGACTATTGTGTGTAAGGTGCTTAGTTCAATTTCTAGAACACAGAGAAAAATGCAATAAACAATATTTCTTTTTTATTAATAACCTCAAATCTTATTTAAAATTGTGCAAAAAGAAGACAGATTTGGTAACCAACATGGGATGGACTATGAGAAATAGATATATAAGTAGCATTTTATGTAACATCAGTGGTAGAGGGATCATTAGCACTGATTGAGAAGTAACAAGCACCTGCTCAGGTACCATTTGGTTTGGATCTGATGGTCACCTGGGTTACTGCCTTGGCAGTTTGTTGGTCCACTTTAATAGCTGGCTTTTTCTACCCCATGCAGGCTTTGTGAGCTAAAAGCTGAAATGGTTAGCACAGAGATTCTAATCTAGAGGCTGCAATGATGTATTTCTTTTGCCTATAAACTGAGGAATTATTTCTCAATCCAATTGATCCCTTAACCTTCAAATACTTAAACATTCTCTCTACCTGCAAAAACAAAAGAAAATTAAAAGAACATTTTTTTTCTTTACTATCTTGACAACCTAAAATAGGAGAAAGAGGAAGAGAACATTAAGGTCTCCTTGGTTTCAACTCTCAACAATGTAATGTGTAATTTTTTCTTGTTGGAATTTCAAGAACTCTTATTATTTAATCTGTTATTTATTCTGTTAAAGTACAGTCTTCCTTAAGAGCAAAAGGATTAATGGTTTCAAATTCTAGCAAGTTGACCTTTATTCTACATTAAAATGCTTATTTGAAACCACTCTGCCAGGGCTCCCATAAGCCATTTGGTATTGAACATTGAAGAAATATAAAGTTTAACTCCCACTCTAGTCAGGAAGCAGGATTTCAGAAATAAAAATAGGCTTTTGTAATATGCATGTATAGGTGCATAGATGTCTTGTGGAGTTTCTGCATAGACCAGGTGAGGGAAGGCTTGCTTGGATTAGAGTGTTTCTTCACTGTATAGCTTTGGCTCAAATCCATCATAGACTAAGCAAGGCTATTTTCTGCTTATTTTCCTACCACAAAGGCATATCCACTATCTTGTGATATGGAAAAGAACATAGAATTAGCAAATGAATGAATCAAATAAAGTTATGAAAGGTATGGTGGTGTGTGCCTCTAAATGCTAGGAGGAAGTTGAAAGTGGAGGACTGAAAGTTGAGGCCAGCCTTAAGCTCATAGTGAAATGTCACCTCCAAAATGAAACAATCAAGCAAACAGACAATGAAAGCAGTTGAAAGGTTAACTGTGAGTGAATAGGAAAATAAGAAAGAATACATACTCTCTGTCTTCCTAATGAATTAAACACTTACACTAGGAGCCTTTAATATAGCACTATCTATGCCCTGTTGGCTCAGTTGGAGAGGCTCTTCCTCCTTGAACTTAAGCATCATGCATGCATTGACTCTTCCAGTATGGTTCTTTTGTTCAGGTTATCCATGTATATGTCTTGCCTCCTGCTCTGGCCTGGGGCCTGCGAGAGGACACATACCTATTTTCCTAACCACTTCTTTCTCCTGAGAAAAGGGCCCATATTTAGCTAACAGAGATTTTACATTTTGTGAAAATAGTTGTCTTTTTCCTGTCTATTTAACATCTCTAATTCATCAATCCTTTTAGTAACAGTCCAAATAAGATCTATCATCAAGTTTGCCACAGAGATCTTAAAGCCAGATGTGGGCAGACATCCAACTCTTACTTTCTCGTTAGGGGTTTTGGCTTTTCTCTGAGTTTGATGAAATTCCAGAGTCTCTGAATTATCTAATAGATTTTTTTGGTATGATTTAAAAATGTGTGCTAATCGGCACTAAAAAGATTAAGATCTCAGTCTCTGAGGTTGGAGACCATCTAATCTCCCTTTTTTTTTCAATCAGAATAATATCCCATTCTTATGTGGGATCCTTCAAATGGAATGATAGTGTTTTGAGAAGGGTTCTTTTTTCTTTCTTTCTTTCTTTCTTTCTTTCTTTCTTTCTTTCTTTTTTGGGGGGGGTTTGTTGAGACAGGGTTTCTCTTTGTAGTCCTGGCTGTCCTGGAACTCACTCTGTAGACCAGGCTGGCCTCGAACTCAGAAATCCGCCTGCCTCTGCCTCACAAGTGCTGGGATTACAGGCGTGTGCCACCACACCCGGCTGGGGAAGGGTTCTTATTATTCAGTTTCTGGATTTTTTTTTTCATTCTCAATATGAACTTAAGAAATCTAACTGGCAGATTTCTACTGTTGGATACATGAAATGAGAACACAGATCATTAAGGACAGAAGTCATGACTGAGAGTTCTCTTTAACACTACAAATATGGTAAATATATGAAAGGAATAATGTTTTAAATCATCAATAAAAGTGGGGTTAAATCAAATCAGATGATGGGTCAAACGCATCCCTCACAGAATTGGTCCAATATAAGGTATGACCCTTAACATATCATTCCATATAATTTTGTCATACAGTAGTGAATCCGATCAACAGGTATAATGTGCTGTCTCAAAGGGATGCATAAAAAGGAAGGAAAGGAAAAGGAAGGAGGGTCTACGTCTGCTTGCATAGAAAATTGGGTTTTAAGTAAGAGAAATACATCTTTAAGTATGAATTAGCAACATTCTTAATAGTGTTTAACCCCAGAAAATGTAAAAAGGTACACACACACACACACACACACACACACACACAAGCACACAGCACACACCCACATACTCCACACTCCACTCTACCACATGCACACATATACATATCATATACATCCTGACAGCCCCCCCCTTGGAGTGTAGTGAACAGATTCTTTTGAATGGAATATCACATGCCTCACAGTGATGAGGGAAAACAAGAGTAGCATTTAGAGTATGTCAATTCATGAACAATGTCTTTAATGTTAGCTGAAATTGCTCATGATAATATTGTGGGAAGTAGAAACAGGAGGAGGCCAAGCCAAAAACTGAGCCAGTGTCATAGGCGTTGGAGCTTCTGTTTTACGCAAGGAGTGGTTTCTAAAGAAAGAGTCATAGGTAGTTAGTTTTAAAACTATATCATTCATCTAATAATTGCAAAGCATGCAATAAAAACACAAAACTGAATGCCACATTGATTTGTGATTCTGAAACTGTAAGTCAAAAAGGAGGCTTTCAATAAAATGATATAAAATCTGGCTGGTTAAAGTGATGCTTTATATCAGTGGGGATGCCATTCACAATTTTTTTTCTCAGAAAGGATGACAAAGATAGAAGCAACCAATCTAAATCCAATAGCCAGGAATACTGACTGCAAGGAAAATAGATAAGTACATATACACAGAGAGACACAAACTAGGAAATGGAGAAAGCAAACAAAATATATATTCTGAGCATGTTTGTGTGTGTGTGTGTGTGTCTGAAAGATGAGACAGATTTTTAGAACATAGAGATAGAAACAGAGATGCATAGGTAGAGACATGAGAGAAAGAATAAATATTTTCATGTGCAAGATGCTGATAAGAGATGCAGTTCTTGAAAGATAGAGGGAGGGAGAGAGGAAGGGAAGGGGGAGAGAGTCAGACAGAGACAGAGAGACAGACAGACAGACAGAGACAGAGACAGACAGAGATAGACAGGGAGAGACAGAGTGACAGAGACAGATAGACAGAGACAGAGAAAGAGAGAGAGACAGAGAGATATTCCAAATTAATTTTGTGGATGATTCAAATTCTTTACTCTAGAAAACAGGCTTATTCTTAGAGGAGAATTCTTAAAACTCTAGTAGTATCTATTGACATGTTTTTCCAGGAGCAGGAACCATCTGACCTCTACCTTAAGTTCAACCACTCCATCTGATTTTTCAAGTGTGGACACTGTCTTCCATTCCATTATATGCACTTTAGTAAACAGTCCGGGGATCTCTTTGGCTGAGTTGGAGGAAGGGCATGTGGCAGCAAAGAAGCAAGAAGGTAATTTTGTAGCTGAAATGCTTAGCAAACATGACTTCCTTTCAGTATCTTGGAAGTATCCAGGAAACTCTTGCAGAATGTGGCTGTAACGAGCCTGCTCTCCCCTTTACTGTCCTGTGTTCATTGCAGAGCACTTAGCAACACTGGACAATGCTCAGGAATGCTAATGAGAAGCCAGTCACTGTAGAAGCAAAGGTTTTGTAAAGGGCACTCAGGGTCTTTATGACCCAGAGAACAATAGCAAAACAAACACTCTTGGAGGAGCCCTTTTTATTCTACAAAGATGAAAGGAAGGTGGCTTTGTAAAACCAGCCAATCCTCTAATTTCAAAAGGTCACAGACTTCATGTCTCCTGCCAAAGAAGGTACTTCTGAGTTTCCTCTATGCCTTATTTATAACATATGTTGTTCTCCCTCTCCTGTTTTCTACTTGCTATTTCCAACTCCCATATTCAAGGGGAAGTTCTAGTGAATATCCCAATTGCTTCCATTGGGAAGTAGTACAGAGCTCTACACTGAGAGCCAGAACCCAGGGTCCTGCTATGTTCTAGGCTCAAAGAAGCCCCTTCCTCTTTCTGACCCTGTTTCACAATTTAGAGCTAAATGGTTATCAAATCTCTCGCTATTTAAAACGATTATTTTATTGTCCTTGGAGATTTAACTTAAGCACTACTTTCTCTGTGAACTATCTCAGAGTGTCTTGTCCATCCTACCTCATCATATTTTGTAATTTATTGAGTTTTTATTGCTCTAACACATTTTGACAATATTAAGTGTTAGAAATCTTGTCTTCCTCTAATAGTTGAGGTCCTTGAGGATGTGGTTTTCCTTACTTAATGCCATTCTATATCTCTCCATCTCCCTGCACATACCACAAAGCTAAACTGAGCTAAAAAATAGAATGAGAAGAAATTATTCTATGAGGGACAGTCTATTTCAAGAAGGTAGCATATAACCCATCCCTGACTCATAGCAGATTGGTGAGAGGTTGCTTATTCTTAACTCATTATTGTTACATATTATATGTACACAAAATCCACAAACTTAAAACCTACTTGGTCTCTCTAGTGTTTCTCACTATACATACTATATATGTGTCTTTAGGGCTGACTACTTGGAATTACCAAAACATTAGTTTTCCTTTTTTCTTTTTTAAGGAAAAAAAAAAAAAAACACTGCTGATGTTCAGTGAAATGGCCAATCTCAAAACTGAGGGGAATGACAAACAAACAAATCCCCCAAGACTGTCAGTTAGAAGTGAATCTTCATCTTATTGCTATCCTGAGACCTGGGGTGGACCACTCATGTCTCCATGCCTAAGTTTCCTGGTGGGCACAGAGACACTAGGACATTCCTCCTGGGGCTGCTATGACGACTGCACAGGAGTCAAGGAATGAGACTTGAAGAGAAGGCCCTGGCTAGTGACACACTCAGCAACTCTTCACTCTTCTCATGTTATTGATGCGGCTCCCCAGGCACCTGACGAATCTTGCCACCTCCTTTGCTCACAGATCTAAGTCCATCGTGAGCATGCCTGTGACAGCCTGTGTCCTTAGCAAGTGGATGGGGCTGCCTGGAGACAGTGGGTGTCTAATGGAGGGAGGCAGTCCTGTCAAAATTGCTTGGGGTTACTCATCCTACCTTCAGGGTTTCTGGCAGGATGTTTTGATAAAATAAATCTATTTTAAGTGACTGTAATGAAATACTAACCAGTTTCTGAAGGGCTTTTAAGATGTTTTTAAGAAATTTTAGATCAAAGGCCCTGAGAAGGCAGGCTTTGTGCATTAAATATTTAGTACTAATTCAGTCACTTGAGAGCTCAGGCATCTTGACATTGCAAGAGGGAGAAAGCACATTCTAGCTAGGGAGAGACTCATGTTAAAGACACAGGTGACGGGACTCAGCATCAAGAGACCTATCTTCTGACTGGAATGTCAGAGGACTTGACCTTCAAGGCTGTCCATCTAAAGATTCAGGATCTAAGAGAATTATTCATGACACACAGTGGCTGAGCAAACAGGCTATTTCTGAATACTGACAGCAGCAATCTGCCTCCTGGCTGCCAACAGCAGTCTCAGTGCCTGTCATTCTGTACACTGCCACTTGGAACCTACCAAGTGCCTCAAACCTGCCATGTGCTCTGTGGTCCATATGACAAGACACTGTCCTAAGACCACATATTCGTTTACAGAGTCTAGGCACGCAAAGCTTAGTGAGAAAAAGAGCCCTGTGAAACTCACACTGGAATTGAGTGGCAAGGCTTGGGATGTGTTAAGAGCTTTGGCCTCACAGTTCCAAAGTCCTTGAAATACATTTTATATCCCTTTGATGACAAATAGCCATCCAAGGTTTGGGCATAGAAGGAAAGGGGGAAAACTCAACATCATCTATAAAGTAGTAGATTTTAATCTATATGTGACTACAGATGCCTCAAGAACCTGATAATATCTGAGACTCTTCTTCCCAGCAAAGTGATCACACTTGCCTACAATACACTGCTTTTGACATCTAGTATTAGAGAATTGTGCCAACCCTTTAAACACAGTTTTGAATCATGGTAAGAAATAGTCTACCCAGGATTTGTAATCTCTTGGATGATTTTTAGTAGTGTTATACCAATGATTGTCTAAGACTTGGTGTTTAACGAACCCAAATTACATCAATATCAACAAATGCATAATACTAAAATAAATCACTTAACTTTTTTGAAGCTCCCATTTTTATTGTCAAGTTGCGGAGTTAAGTGCGGTGATGCACATGAACCCCTTGGCACTCTTCGGATCTGTCCACTGAGTGCAAGGGAAAACCCAGTCAACATGCCTCTCTAGACCACAATAATGACCAGCATGGACATAGCTCCCTAATGGTACAATAGTGGCACTCATATCTTGACAAGGACCAACAGCTATTTAATTTCACTTCAGGTTCACTTAATAGGGGGCAAATTATGCTTCACCCTGGGAACTTAATAGACTATGTGGGGTCATGGATCTTAGAGTTGAGCCTTATACTGCCACTTTACAAAACTAGCATAATTCCTGACTACATTCTAAATACTTAGCTGTATACCCACAGATATGTGTAATTTTCACCCCTCATCAAAGAAGCCTTTAATGTACAGGGTGCACTATAGACAACCATACCTGGTCAAAATGCAAAGAAAAAGGGATTGTGGAATTCGTAGACCTAATTGAAATATCTACAACACTACTCCTGTAACTAAGTCTAAAGGAATACTGTGAAGGTATGGCCACAAAGATTTTAAGAGGCAGAAGAGCAGAAAAGCTGTCATGGAGTTGTATCTCATAGAAATGACAGGGAAGCTTCGCTTATGATATGTCAACAATATGGTGTTCTAAACACAACCTAAACAAGGAAAATACCAACAGACATGCTACACAGAGAGGGAAGTCACCTATAGGTTCCAGTTTTAGACCAAGAACTACAGGTAAATAAGAATGTAGAGAGTGGGAGAATTAGTCTTTCCCAGGGATAAATCTCTTAATTAGCTATCCAATACCAAATGGTCAGCCCAAATACACACACACACACACACACACACACGCACAACACTAAATGAACCAAGCAAGTTTTCTTGATATATTCATGTGTGTGACTATATATGTGTGTACATATAAATATATACATACACATAGCAATAAGAAACAAAGAAAGGCATTAATTTGGTAAGGAACTTGATGGAACATAAGAAGGGCTGGTAGAGAGGAAGTGAGGAAAGAAACAGTGTAGTTGTACAGCCAGTCAATAATGACTCCATTTCTGGCTCATGAAAAGAAGAGTGGGAAGCACAAGTTGGCCTTACTGGAATAGGCTACTATGAAAACAGTCAGGCCCCAGTGGAAGAGGGAATGTCTGTGCTTCCAGGATAACTGAGGGAGAGCTTGGCAAATACAACGCAGCCATCATTCTTCTGACCAAGTCAACTCCTCAGATTGCATAGAGTGACTTCTTGCAAGAGGAAGACTTCCTAGACCTAAGCATGGGTCAAAAGAAAAGGCAGATGGATAAGCCTCACCTTCTTAGAGACAACTGAGGAGTAACCAGAGCTAACAATAAGGATCAACTCTAAGAGAGCCTGGAGAACTGTGATGCCTTTTCTCGTATCATCATCCGTTACTTTATTGCCCACTTCTACAACTATAGGTAGTAAGAGAAAAATCTGAAATAGAAGATGGTCTACAGCCTTGGTTCACAAAGGAAAGGTACAAAAAAATAGATTAAAAAGTCTAAATCAAGCTTTTTGACTAGGTTAATGACAGATTAATAACAAGATGACGGGTGGCCGAGAAGAAGGAGGGAGGGCGGCAGGAAGGGAGAGAAGGGAAAGAGAAAGAGAAAGCGACAGAGACAGAGAGAGACAGAGAGAATGAGAAAAAGACAGAGAAAGAGAAAGTTAAAGTCAGAAAGAACTGGGTACAAATCAAATTCTGGCTCTAGTTATTCAGAAACATGAGTTTAAACAACGTAGTTAACCTGAACTCCATTTAAAAAGAACAAATTAGAATCCAGTTAGGCTGGCATCTTAGTCTCAGAGACTTTGACTCTATAGAATGGCAAGAAATTAATTTCTATACTCTATGAATCACTTATATATAATAATTCATCATAGTAATTAAAGAAAAAAGGCTATACACTTTGACTAAAATGTGTCTCTATTTCAGTGAAGAGCAGAAGAGGCCCAATCATTAACCAATGTTCTGCTCCTTGGGTTCACACATCTATGTCCCCAGTTCTTGTCTTTTTCAGCTAGAAAGGAAAGGTACTGCTAAGACTCATCTTGGAGTCCCTGCCCTAGTCTAAACTTAATGACTTCTGCTGTCTGTAGTTTAGGGATCATGAATGGGAGGCAGTGCTGAAAACTCTCAGCCATCTGTCTCCTTGTCACCCTTATGGAATGGCAGATTGGACAAATAATATCAAGACTGGGTAATGTTCTTCTGACCTAGTTAGACAAAGGAAACTTTAAAATACATATGAATATTGCTGAATGGAAATCAGAAGGCTGATTCAACGGTTGTGGTGCACATTAAAATTTTGTTATTATTCTCTTTAATATATGAAAGATATTGAAATCTCTTCTCTTGTTTACAAAACAATTACATTTTAATGTAATGATATGGTAAATAAGCTAGAAAAATGTAATAATATTGGAGAATGGAGTTAAATAATTTAGAAAAGGATAGTCTTGCATGTAATAAATTAATCTGCACCAAGACAAAAGGAGTAGGAAGTATATGTTTCAGTTTCTGAAATGATATGTATTTGCAAAGGAAAACAATGAATCTGAGTATGTCAGATTCTCTTTGGAAGGGAGATATAAATTGATGTCTATTTGGTTCTCTTTGGTTAATGGGGGGGGGACTTAAATCCAGGACTGCCAACAGCTAGTGATGTGCTCATGTCTTGATAAATTTTAGGATGCCTTTCTCAGCCTCTACCTTCCTCTTCAGTTCCCACCACTTCGGGATCATAGTTCTGAAAGATAAGCATGTCTAAATGGAAAAATCTATTGAATAATATTCTAAATATAACTGAGAAATACACATGTGTAATTTATATGCTATCATTCCTTTCTACATTTATGGAGTGCTAGCACTGTGTTAAGTATTCATTTAATTTTCCTAGTAAGTTTAAGTGATTCTATAATATAAATGAGTAACTATAGATCAACTATGTTTATGAACCTGTCTGGGAATATATGGTAAAATCCAATATAATAAGTACTAAAAATCTAGTACCCCTTAAATAAACCCTGGTCCATTAAAAGTGTTATCCCATGAATTGGAGAATCTAGGTTGATGGGAGATCTGCATCAATAGGAGGAATGATCTTGGCAATCCTTGATCTTATTTTAAGAATAGAGAAGGGGACTGGAGAGATGGCTCAGCAGTTAAGAGCACCAACTGCTCTTCAGAGATCCTGAATTAATTCCCAGCAACCACATGATGGCTCACAACCATCTGTAATTGGATCTGATGCCCTCCTCTGGTGTGTCTGAAGAAAGCAATGGTGTACTCATATATGTAAAATAAATATATATCTTTAAATTAAAAGAATAGAGAAGGACTTTAGGCTGCCTTGGGACAAGACTGGAAGACTGGGATATTCTGGTTAGAAACCTAGAAAAGCCATTAAATCATGAAAGAACTTATTAACTACAGAACCCATGATGACCCTAAGATCTGGCCCGGGCCAGCAACTAGTAGAACAAACTATTGCTGTAGATACTTGCAAAGTCCTGGAGTCAGAAAGACTGGAGATACAATTGTATCTGGCTGTTTTTTTGTTACTGTGATAAAACACTGGCCAACCCCAAATTGAGGGGGATTTTTTCCACCTTACTTGTTCAGGCAACAGCCTTTCACTGAAGAAAGTCTGGAAAAGAATTTAAGTCAGTAACCTACCACCAGGAACTGAAGCAGAGGTCACTGAGGAAACCTGCTAACTGGCTTGCTCCTCATGGCATGCTTCCCATACCGCAGGGCTGGGACCCCAACCACAATGAGCTGTGCCCTTTTGCATCAATCATCAGACAAGAAAACATCCCACATTTGTGGCTTTCAGACAGAAACAGAGCTTGGACACAATACAAATAGGAAAACTGATAAATTGGACTTCAAAATTTAAAACTTAAAATGTTATATATATTAGGAGATTTGGCTAACATAATACATTATAAAGCAGGAACACACTGGGATGAAATACTTGTCAAACATATATAAGGTCTGAAACTTGCTTTTATGCAGTATCAGTGGGTCTCAATATTTATATAGTCATTTAGGTTTTCCTATTGATACTTCTGGAGGAACATTTTTAATGAAAAAATTAAATGGTTTTAGTGAATGATACTTATTTTAGGAAGATTATGACTAGCCAAAGAAAACAACACATTTTCAGGGAAATATATATTAAAAGCACATTGAGAAATGACCAAACACAAAGCCCAAAATGTTTAGAGTAATATATAGAAAATTCCAAGTGCTAGGAAAATATTTATACCCATCTACAGTGCTTATAAGACTATGAAATGGCATAGCTACATGGTTTTCTATTTTTGAACTTAAATGTAAAGTAACCAGTGATTCCATTTTATAAATCTTCCTGTGGTGGTTAATCTCAGTTGTCAACTTAATGAGATATTGAATCTCATGGGTCATGTTTGTTGGGAAATTGTCTTGATTATGTTAACACAGATGGAAAGACTTGGTCAGTGAGGGTAGCACCATGCCTTCTCTGGGATTCTGAACCATATAAACAAAGAAAGGAAATTGGCTCTGCATCCATTCCATGGTTTTCTGGTCATAGACATGATAAATTCATTCCCCAGCTGTCTTGGTATCCCCATCATGATGGCTATACCTTGCTTGAACTGAGAACCAAAATAAACCCTCTCTCTTAAGTTGCTTTTTGTCAATGTATTTTATCACAGCAAGAGGAAAAGACATTACCTGAGAATATATGTAACAGTATGTGCACTTAAGATAGTTATAGAAATGTGAGTAGCAGCATAACTCATAACAGTCCCAGGGTGAAGCATTTCTAAACCCTGACAGCTGAAAAAAATGCAACACAACCTGATACTATCAATGGACAATTTAATGCTAAAATAAATCAACTGATATGCTTCAACATGTATGCAATGATAAACATAAAGATTATTATGATATGATAACATTTATGTGAAATAATCAGAAATAATGAATTTATTCTGTCTGTTCACAGCAGTAACACCCTAAGACAGAAGTTGGTACCAGGGACCAGGGTATTGCTATGATAGGACTGATCATGCTTTTGTTTGGAAGAATGTGGATTTTGGGACTTTGACTTTGGAAAGTCATGCAATGCTTTAAGTGGGGTTTAATGGGCCATCCTAGTAGGAATGTGAATGACAGTGGTGCTGAGGGCTCATTTGTGTAGAGCTGAGGGCCCAAGAGGTGTCAGTGGAGAAGAACTTTAATATGTGACCAAGAGACTGTTTGTGTGATGTTTTGAAGAACATGGCTGCTTTTGTCATTGTCTGAAGAGACTGCCTAAGGTTAAGGTAAAGAGATTTATATTAATTGCATCTCCAAAGGAAGTTTTAAAAAAGCCCAACAGAGACTTTTTTCTCTGGTTACGTCTGATGAACAGCATTTTGAACAAACATAGCAGACTCATAAAGGAAAAATAGAAAATATATAGCTTGAGTATTAAAGGGACAGAAGGAAGTGAAATGGAGCTGAATTCGGGGATACTAAATTTAATTAAGGGAGTAGTGATGTTGGGCAAGATTCCACCCAAATAAACTAAGTCCAGGCAGTATAGTACAAGCCTTTATTCCCAGGAGGCAAAGATAAGCAGATCTCTTCAAGAGTTCAAGGCTGGCTAGAACAGAGCAAGTTCTAGGAGGAGGAAAAACTTAAATCCAGGTTTGGTGGACCACACTTTTAATCCCTGTGCTTTGGAGACATGCATGCAGGTTTCTGAGTTCAAAGTCAGAGTATGGATCAAGATCCAGGACAGCCAACTTAGGCAGTGAAGGAGTTGGAAAAAAGAAAACTAGTGATAATATAATAGAACAAGGGGGCCAATATTCTAACTCCTGCAAGCAGCAGAACTCAGCAGCTTTGGCCAAGTGGCTCTGGCTTCAAAGTCCAGAATAGAAGGGACTACTGGGACAATTGATGCTGGTTAGCTGGAGATAAGAAATTAGTGGTAATTAAGACAAGACCAGCATCACTGAGATGAAATCTTCTGGGAAGTGTTCTCTAAGAGCACAAAAAAAGCTGTGTTCCAGAGATAGCCAAGGTTGTACCTCATGCTGCAGCTGTACTTGGTAACATGTAAGAATCATCCATGTGATACTGGTATTCAGAGCATGGAGGCATTATGAAGAACAGCTGAGGCTTGGCCCTAAAGAGGCCATGGAAGGCCATTGGTGAAAGTGCAGCCTCAGTTGTAGTTGACAGCCCAGGTCTGAAGGGATCATGCAAAGGAATTGAGGCTTGGCACCATGAAGAGAGCCTATGGCAGGCTATTGGTAAAGCCTAGTTTCAGAGGAAAACCCCAGTGTATTGGAGTTGCCAGTACCATGGGATGACCACCAAGAACAGCAATGGCAGTTGAGTTGATCAACCTGAACTTAGAGTGCTACAGAGGGCAGAACAGAACTGACACCAGCTCTTTGAAGATGCACAGATCATGTGTGGATCTCAGACACGGGAACAACAAGCTGTGAAGTTGAAGTTGACTTGGGGACCTCAAGATGTTAAAGATGCCAGAGCCTCAGGATGCCTACAAAGGAAAGCTGGGCTGGAACTAGCCCAGGAGAAAGAACTTTGGTTCAGTCAACAAAGACAAAAAAGATCTGAAGACTATTTTGCCATCAGACAAGAAGATTCAGTGTTTGGAGTTTGCCCACCTGGTTTCCTGTCTTGCTTTGGGGATTACAGTTAAATGATTGGATGAATCTCAGAAGAGACCTTGAACTTTGGACTTTGAACACTGTTGAGACTGCTATAGACTATGGGCCTTTTAAAGTTGGACTAAATGTATTTTACCTGGGTGCTGCAATGCTTGATGATAATGGACCAAACCTCGGAACCTATAAGCCAGCCCCAATTAAATGTTGTTATTTATAAGACTTGCCTCAGTCATCGTGTCTGTCAACAGCAGTAAAACTCTAAGATAGAAGTTTCTGAGGCTATAGAAATGTTCAAAAACTATATTGTAAGATTTATTCAACTCTCAAAATTTGCTCAAAATTATGTGATTGTATCTTTACAATGGGTGGCTCTTATATGTAAATTATACACTGAAAAAGGTAATGTAAGATATCCACAAAAGAGATTTCCCAGGATGTCTTTTTGTTCAAAGTTGTTTTGCTTGATTGTATTACTGAAGATTAACAGAGTAGAATGTTATTTGCCATGACTCCAAAGAATTGGTTGCAGCTATAGTCATGATGTGTAATAGTTCTGGCAATAAAGAATAGTCTTTTTGCCTGTGATGGCAGACTTCATATTGGCATATTTAGCAATCCCACTTGTAATTATCCTCCTTCCAAATTGGGATAAAGATTAATCAATTATGATGGTGCTTTACACACAAACCATATTAAATACTCTGTAACCCAAGTCAAGAGTTGTTTTGCCTGCAGAAGCCTGCCAGAAAGCCCCCCAAAACTTTAGTATCTAGTTTGAGACTCAACTATGAGAACTGAATAGACCCACAGAGATCCCCAATCTGATTTATATGGCACAGTGGACCTTGACCATTCATCACATTTATGTTCATATGATGAATCTCAGTGTGCCTATTAGAGGGACAGTAAAGAATATTAGATTTAAAGAGTTAGTTTAAATCTTGACCCTCATACATGTGAACTTACTCTTTAGCTTCATTTCGTCCCTGGAGAAATTTTTCCTACTCCATGAGCTACTGTGTGAAGTAATTAGGAATGTCCATATAAAGAAAAGATCCAACATCTGGAAGCAGAATATAGCTAATATGACAGTGAAGGTTTTCTGAGCTGTTAACTTCAATATTCCTGTCTACCTTAATCTTCCAAGAATTCCCTATTCCAAACAAGCTAGATATCTAGCTAAATATCACTGTGCAATGACTCTGGTCCCGAGTTTTCTGGGTAACTTTATTCTAAGCCATGTATTCAGTAACCTTCTTCATCTCTCAGTACACAAATTAAAGCTTATTTTCTGCATGCTGTTTATTCTGAACGCTAACTTTAAATAATTCATATCTCTAATTATATGCTTTAAAATATATTTGGGCATATATAGTTTCTAAGGTATAGAATACATTTACTTCTGAAAACAAACTGAGGCCTTGTACAACCTTCTCATATGTTCCTACTATGCCTCTTATGAAATCTAAAACACTAAAATTTTTCTATGAGAAATTTAAAGAATAATTTGAAACTTTGTTCAATTCTATTTTTTTTTTGAACTGGTGATTCTCTTGTCTCAGACTTCTATAGACATGTGCCACCACAACCTACTGCACCATTATTTTTGTTTGTTTGATTTTGGGATTTTTTTTCTGAGACAGGGTTTCTCTGTGTAGTTCTGGTTGTCCTGGAACTCACTCTGTAGACCAGGCTGGCCTCGAACTCAGAAATCCGCCTGCCTCTGCCTCCCAGAGTGCTGGGATTACAGGTGTGTGCCACCACTGCCCGGCCAGCACCATTATTTTTAAGAGGTTCTTGGTTTGATTTTTCTCTCACATCTTTGCCTTGATATCAGGGTAATGCTGGCTTTATTTTTCTCATTTTATTTCCCACCATTCAAATTTTGGAGACTATTTGAGAAGGATTAGTGTTAGTACTTTTAATTTTTAATTTTTTTTTCTCTTTTTTTTATTCTATATTTTTGTTTACATTCCAAAGGCTTTCCCCTTTCCCAGTTCCCCCGCACCATACGTCCCATAACTCCTCTCCCCCCCCAACTATTCCCCAATCACCTCCCCCCCCCCATTTCTCTGTTCTGGTACTCTCCTACAAAACTGATCCAATCTTTTCAGGCTCAGGGTCCTCTCCTTTCTTCTTCTTGGGAATCATTTGACTTGCTAATTGTGGCTTGAGTATTTAGGGCTTCTGGGCTCATTAATATTCACTTATCAGTGATTGCATTTCATGTGTATTCTTTTGTGATTGGGTTAACTTGCTTAGGATGATATTTTCCAGATCTAACCATTTGTTTACAAATTGCATGAATTCATTATTTTTAATTGCTGAGTAGTATTCCGTTGTATAAATATACCACATTTTCTGTATCCATTCCTCCTTTGAGGGCTATCTGGGCTCCTTCCAACTTCTGACTATTATAAACAAGGCTGCTATGAACATAGTAGAGCATGTATCTTTATTGTATGCAGGGGAATTCTCTGGGTATATGCCCAGGAGTGGTATGCCAGGGTCCTCTGGAAGTGACTTGCCCAATTTTCTGAGGAACCGCCAGACTGATTTCCAGAGCGGTTGTACCATCTTGCAGTCCCACCAACAGTGGAAGAGTGTTCCTCTTTCTCCACATCCCTGCCAGCACCTGTTGTCTCTTGAGTTTTTAATCTTAGCCATTCTGACTGGTATGAAGTGGAATCTCAGGGTTGTTTTGATTTGCATTTCCCTGATGACTAATGATGTTGAACATCTCTTAAGGTGTTTCTCGGCCATCTGAATTTCTTCTGGTGAAAATTCTTTGTTAGCTCTGTACCCCATTTTTGATAGGGTTATTTGGTTCTTTGGGGTCTAACTTCTTGAGCTCTTTGTATATATTGGATATTAGCCCTCTGTCAGATGTGGGGTTGGTGAAGATCTTTTCCCAATTTGTTGGTTGCAGTTTTGTCTTTCTGACAGTGTCCTTTGCCTTACAGAAATTTTGTAATTTTATGAGGTCCCATTTGTCAGTTCTTGATCTTAGAGCATAAGCTACTTGTGTTCTGTTCAGGAACTTCCCCCCTGTGCCCATGTCCTCTAGGGTCTTCCCAAGTTTCTTTTCTAATAGTTTCAGTGTGTCTGGTTTTATGTGGAGGTCCTTGATCCACTTGGAGTTGACCTTAGTACAATGAAAATGAAAATCACCCCAAGAAACATACTAAGCCTGTTATGTTATAGTTGGAAGCAGAATTGAGGCTTCTTGTGGCAGAGACCTTAGCTGTCCCTCAATATTAATTATCCTCTATAACCAATTATTAGGGAGAACATGGCTACCCGGAACACAGACTACATTTCACACCCTCATTTTACTGAAATATAGGTAGGAGTTCTACTGAATATCATACCACATGGCTACATTTTTCCTTAACTCATCCCCTTTATCCTCATGTCTAGAACATGAGGATACAATATGAAATTGCAATATCTGATAATGACGTTGAAAGTCACTTCTCTTGGATAACAGACACAGAAAGCTGTAAGAACTTGACTCCCTGAGGCTTTCAAGGAGCAGAGATATAGTCTCTGCTATAGATTGCTAACATCCAGACTTATGTGGGAAAAAAAACTTCCAATGATCAAAATATATTGTATAAAATAATAACAAAAGATAAAAGGAAACTAACTTCTACCTCATTTAAGATATTTTTGCTATTTTTTAGATATCTATTATCAGAAGCTTAACTTATTTTATTGTCTGTCTTTAAAATAGTCTGCTGTTTGCAGCTCTTAGTAACATTCTTAAACATGTATCTTTTTTATTTCTTTTTTTTTTGTTTTTATATATTTTCCTCATTAATAAATTTATTCACTGTAAAGCCTGATCCTAGCGGTCTCCACTCTCCCTCCTCTGCTCCCAGTCCTATCTTCACACCTCTCCCACAGTCTCCCATCCCCTTTCTTCAGAGAGATGGTTATCAACCCATTCTGGTACATAAAGTCCCAGCAGGGTGCATCCTTTCCCACTGAGGCCAGACAAGGCAGCCCAGCTATGGAAAAGGGATATAATGCCAGGCAACAGTCAGAGATAGTCCCCCTCTAATTAAACATGTATCTTAATTTATTCTTTCAATAATGTAATCATCCATACTTTCAGTAGCCTGCTGAACAAATGAGAGAAGGAAACAGATTATTTTTTCTTACGTGCATAAATATTAAAGGGACTTTTAAAAAAATATCTACCAATTCATATTTTGATAAACATTTGTCTTGGACTTTCTCTAACAGTTCTATTTCAAATAATCCCAGTCTCAAGTTGTATATTGCTGCTAAGATTAAGTGTGTCTAATTTGCTCTTTTTGCTCCACATTCAGTCTCTACCTTTTTCCAATTTCCTAGAAAGGTTGATCTGCATGAGGGCACATCAATGGGTCTTCTTACCAGTGGTTGTGTTGCCCAATAGGGAGCCTTGGTGGGATACAAAACAGGAGAATGAAGAGTACATACAGTCAAGTTGTACACAATACTATGACTAACGGTGGAAACATCATGGTCCTGAAAGATTATATCACCTAGTAATGTTAAATCTGTTTTAGTTTGTGAAAGTATATTTTGTGAAGCTCTCACAAAATCACCTAAGATAGTATTTCTCAGAATGTATTCTTACAAGTAATAAATCTATGATTATATTTATTGTCTTAATTTATTTCCTGAAATAGTTTCTCAGGCTAATATGTACCTTAAATATGGTCAATCTTCTTCTCAAAGTGGCCTACTAAATGACTCTATAGTTTGGTTCAGCAAACCAGCTTTTACTTTTGTCCTTTTCACCTGTTATTGGCCCTAGCAAACTCATTGTATCTCATGATTTCCTTATATGCTGTTTATATAGCTTTTAAAGTATCCTAATTTGAGACTACCAAATGCTTCCTGATAGCATGCTAATTGATACACCACCATCTGCCCTAATTATTAGCTCAAAACACAGGTCCCAGATATAAATGGAATTCACCAGAACTACTGTTGGAAAGGGAAGATATGTGGTAAAATCATAAAGAACAGAGAAGATCAGAGAACATGAATATTATCATGATCAATTTGGCTCTCAAGCATTTATCACACATACACACATACACAAATACACACAGACACAGACATCCACAGATGCAGGCAAGTAGACACACACACACACACACACACACACACACACACACTCTTTCTTTGTCTGTTTTTGAAAAATATATTAAGAAGTGCAATTTACAGGTGAAACCCACAGACACCAAACAAAGTCTGTTTCACCACATGACATGCTAGGAGCTCCAGGAGTGCCCTCCAGTTCCATTAGTGTATTTACCTTGAACCTTTGGTGACAGTTCAATATATCTGCTTTAGGGCACAATATAGACTTAAAAAATGAACCATGAAATAAAATTTTTATTTGCCTGTTCCTTTTATCAATCATCAATGTAAAGGAATACCACATATTTAATGAACAGAAACACCTCAAATTATTATTTTGACAGGAGAAAAAAGAGGGGAAAAGAAAAGAGAAGAAAATAATGCAATCCTATTCTAAGATACTCACATCCTAATTCCCAGAAGTTGGGAATATGTTTCTTTACATGGCAGCAGCAGCATACAGGTATGATCAAGTTAAGTATCTCAAGAAGATGGGGTGGAATATTTTGGTGAGCTCCGTTCAGTCATAACAACCGTTACAAGTGACGGAGAGATGCAGGTAACTGAGAACCCGTGGGACTTGGCCAACCATTGCCAATATAAGGCAGCTTCTTGGTGAGAAAATAGCATTGTAATCAATGTAATAAGGCTTCTCTGGAGCCTCAGATGGAAAACATATCTGCCAATACCACCAAGTTATCCCAGTGAGTCCTACTTTAAACTATCAATCTCCATAATTACAAGACAAAAACTTTTGGTTTAGACCACTGTACTGACTGGTTTTGTGTGCCAACTTGATATAAGTTAGAGTCATCAAAGAGGAAGAAGCCTTAGATGAGAAAATATTTCCATGATTCAACTATAAGGCATTTTCTCAATCCGTGATCAATAGGGGAATGCTTACCCCATTGTGTGTGGTACCATCCATGGGCTGGCACCTGGGTCCTGGGTTCTATAATAAAGTAGGCTGAACAAGAAATGGGAAACAAGGGAAAGTAGCACCCTACATGCCCTGTGCATCAGCTCCTGCCTCTAGGTTCTAACCCTGCTTGTGTTCATGTCCTGACTTCCTCTAGTGATAGAGTACAGATCTGTAAGGCCAAGCCAAATAAACACTTTCCTTCCAACTTGCTTTTTGGTTGTAGTATATCATTACAGCAATAGAAACCCTGACTAAGATAACCACCTAATTTTTTTTAACCTCAGTAGTTAAAAACAAATATGGAGTGGATCATTAAAATCTCTAGACCAGGAACTTAAACCCATAGAATAAAAGTAAGTTTGGGAAGTGACCCAGGACAGACACAGCAAGCACATTGGGTCAGCATACCAGTGGCCAACCTGTACTCAAAGTAAGCTGGATTCATTAAGAAACAAATTTATTCCCCATTAAAATGTTTACCACTATGAAACACTTTCATGCCTTTGTAGCACACAGTAGACACCTTCTTTTCTCTCAGTTACTTCAGGATTATCTAGAACTTTTTGAAGAGAGCTGTTTCAGTTTCCTTCATAAGTACAATCATCTGTCTAAATCTTATTCTCTTACTGTCTAGTACCCTTGGAGTAATGAATCACACTTTCAGAAACAGTTGCTAAAATAATCCTCACATGATTATTGTTATGTATGGAATAATTATTTAAAGATTATTTCTATTTACTATTTTAAATTTGTAAATGCTCCAGAGCATATAGTCTACAGAACACCATTTTCATAATTTGTATTCTGCAAAACTCCATTGCCAAGTTCCCACTTTGTTGTTGCCTTTTTTGAAATGGGCACCCCAAGCAAGACACTGGCCTTACCACACTCTGTCCAAGCTGTTCCCGGAAGAAGTAATCCATGTTTTTCTTTTGTAGGCTGTCAAGGTAATGCTGGAAGCGAGTATATGTATAAGGGTAGCAGTAAGCAAACTGGTAAATATCATCTTCTCGGTCGAAACAGAATGCAAAGGACATCACATAGTTCTTCCTGTGGTCTGGGCAGCGATAGTAATAAACATTTTTTGGTGGTAGTCTTTGCCTAGAAGATACAAACATAGACAGTAACTTAAGACTTACAAGGTAACAAATGGGAATGAATGTCTAGGAAAATTTCAAGGAAAATGGTGCCATGGGAATGGGAGAATGATGAAACTCCATGGGGTCAAAAACATGAGAAAAAGGAAGCACTTTGTCCAAGGCTGGTTCTCTCTTCTCAATAATTTGGAAAATGAAAAATTAACAAAGACAAACCAATTTTTTAGATTTGTTTATCCCTATTTTGTGCATTTACTATATGCCTAGGCATTGTGTTGGGTTGGGAAATACAATAGTAAATATGACAAGCAATGTCTTGGACTTCATGTAGTAATATTATAAAAGGAAAACTGCCAAAAAATTAAGAATACACAATACAAAAGGTCTGGTGGTTTGAATAAGAATGTCCTCCATAGGCTCATATGTCTGAACACTTGGTTCCCCTGTTGATAAAACTGTTTGGGAAGAATTAGGATGTGTAGGGTTGTTGGAGAAGTTGTGCCATTGATAATAGGATTTGGGCTTTCAAAAGCCCATGACATCCCTAGTTAGTTCTCTTTCTGCTTTGTGTTTATAGATCAAGTTGTAAGCTGTCAGCTCTTCTTCTAGTTACATGCCTGCCTGCCTGCTGCCGTGCTCCCTGCCAAGATGGTCATTGACTCTAACTTTTGGAACTCTGAGTCCTAAATTAAAAACTTTCTTTTACAAGTTTCTTTGCCCATGTTGTTTTGTCACAGAAATTGAAAAGTAATTAAGACAGATGGTAAAAAGTTCTTTAACAAAAGTCAAGTTTGGGGCATGAGACATCAATGAGTAGAAGTCTATTTTTCTTAGGAAGTCATGATTTCTTTTCTATTCATAGCTTTTAAAGTAAACTAATATATACTGTGAATATTCAAGAGAAGGGAACAAAATATTCAATATTATTCTAAATTATTAATATTTCGAAGAGTAGTATATGAGACTAAATTTTTAATTTACTACTTTATCAAATATTAGAAACTTTCATATATGAATATAATATATATTGTGATCGTATTGTTCATTTATGTGCCTCCAACTGCTCCTGGGTCTACCTCTATCTCCCAGCCCTTACTAATTTTATGTTCTTTTTTTTAATATCCCACTCAGTTCAATTTGTATTGCTAATATACAAACGGGTATAGGGGAATCCACTGGAACACAGTCCACTTATCAGGAACTACACTCCTAAAGAAAACAGACTCTTTCTTGGTAGCTGTTACTACCATTCACTCCACTGATAGGAGTTGGGCTACAAAGATCCTCCCTGTTCCACTCTAGAATGTTGACTGGTTTGATCTTATACAGATGTTATATGGGCAATAAAAGCTGCCAGGGTTTTTATGAGTGTGGTTTCATGGAAACACTTTGGGAAATACTGATTCAAAATGTTTTGTGTGAGTAGTCCTGCTCAAAAAACAATGCTCATTTTCCAGTAAGGAACACTAGGGGACACACAGCAAAAATGTTTCAGTCATTGTCCTACAATATCACCCTTACCGTTCCACAGAGCTACTGCCCCATACTGTTTATTGGAGCCAAACTATTGACATTGTTGCCCTGCATAGAATGCCTATCATTTCTTTTCTTCCTATTCAAAGAGAGTCAGATAAAACGGTGCCTCTTCCATTATCTTGTGGTAGCAACCATAGGCTAGTTCAATTCACATATTTTATAGTAGACCATGTTCTTTTATTGATTACTATATAAATCCTAAGCATCTAGATTGATCTAGAAGATCTTTAAGGCAAAGAATACGTCTGGAGAATTGCCCACACTGGGTGAAGAATATAAGACTTGCCTCCTTTGGCTTGGCATTTAGTAGAAGAACCAAGGGGAAAAGAAAGAAGAGGAGAATGTAGAAGGTAAAGTCAAGAAAAGCAAGGATGGTGGTGGCCCCATGCAGAGCAGCCTGGAAATTTGTTGAATGACAGATTGAGCCTTGTTACATTAGTGTTAAAATGATAGCATAGTAAAAGTTAGAATGTTTGGGCCGCTGAATGTCACTGGAAGGAGTTATCTTGAGTATACAAATCAAGGTGAAAAGTGACCAGTCACTGTGGGTGGCATCAACTTTAAGGCCAGAAATTTTGGAGTGTTTAGAAGTATAAAAAGCATGCATACATTCATTGATTTATTCTCCTGACTGCAGATGCAATATGAAAAGTAACTTCCAATTCTTGATATCTGAACTTCCATACCATAATGGACTCTGACTTTGAATTGTAAGTTAAACCTTTTATCCCTTAAGTTGTTTTTGTCAGAGTGCTTTATCACAACATTAGGAAAAGAAAATAAGACAAGTGTTCTAACATAGTAGTGTTTTCTTATAAAATATTGCTTGGATATTGTGCTTTACTAAGATGAATTACCTGGTTAATGTGAGGGAAAAAGGCATGAGGTCTCATTTGAAGTTCAAAGATAATATAGCATGGATACTTATCCATATATTTAGATATGACTCTAATGGATGTATTAAATATTATAATAGTTGATTATATTAGAAAATAAGTGGTTGAAATGTCAAGACATGGAAATAAGATGGATGTAAACTTGAAGGTGCTTAAGAACAGTACAATGTGGAAAATACCCAGTTCAAGCCAAAAGGAATTGCAATATTCATATAAAATTCAGTGGCGGTATCAGAGGATGCCTAGTGTTGTGCTTAGATTCACCAAAGCCATACATTTGATTCTTACTTTCAAGAGAATGAACATGAGGTAATAGTCTTCACATATGGCCTTAAAGACAAATTCCCTATATACCCATTCTAACCAGATTGCTACCCTGAATCTGCCTATATTGAAATTCTGTAGCTACTAGTGATGAGGTAGAGAAATAGTGGCCTGGAAAGTTGGTGGCAAACAAGGAGTAATGTCATTCTCTGATGCTCCTATGTATGACATGTAAGAGAATGAGAAATGAATACTGTCCTCAAGAGTGTCAGGCTTACATTTACTATCAAATATTAAAGTATCATGTACCAAGTAAAGACAAGAGAGTTCAAGAAAATAGAACATTAAAAGACTGAGATTATTAACTGTGTAACTGGGTCCTTCGGAATAATGGGAATGGTGGAAAGGATTATAGAGAAAGCACTAGTGAAAAGGCAAGAATAGAGAGGGAGTAACATGCAAGTAGGGATGCTGGTATAGAGAAAATGTGTGTGCTTTGAGATGCATGAACAGGAGTATGGGGAGGAAGCTAGTCCCAAAAGCTTGGATTAATAGTTGGAAAAAAAGCCAGTAAAAGAGCTTTGAAGTCTCCATGCTGTGATGGTCACTCCAGATCCTGGTTCAGGGATCTGAGTAGTTGTCTCCTGGAGTCCTGGATTAGTGTGTGTTCCTCGGCAGGCAATGGCTATAGCCATAAGGTCTCTCGGGTTATGCCATTATTTCTAACTATTTGCTAGTACATCTAGCCAAGGCCTGAAGTTTAAATATATCCACCCTCTCTTTCCAATCTTTTATCCAAGTATAACTCTTGTTCCTGAGGGCCTGCTATCTCCACAGAATTTGTTTATGTTCAATCAGAGTTTATTGATGTCCTGATTCCTCTCCTGGGTTGGTGACAATGCTTGATCTGAAGGCAGGTAGAGTAAATTGATTCATCAGTAATCATTCAGGAAATTGGAAACTTGGTTTGGGGCTTAGATTTTGCAGATGTCACCAAAGATACACACAGAAACCTGCTTGGGAAAGGCTCATAATTCAGGTAATGCAAGGAATAAAGACAGAGGAGATAAGACAAGTAAGGAAAGGCATCTTTTAGAATATACTTCAATGTACTTCTGGTTTTGTACTTTTATGTTCTTGCCTTGCCTCAGGCATTTTCTACTGTTTTATATGCATTTAAAATTCTCAAGCATCTTGTGAGATATTTGTTATTAACATCCCATCACAGAGACAAGAATATCAAAGCTCAAAGAGGTGAAAACTTCTCAAAGACCCAAGCTTTGTGAGTAGCAGGACCTGCATTGGGCCAGTTGGCTCCAGAGTCTATACTCTGAACTCTTGTTCTATCTTGCCATCATTCTTTGGCCACTTGTCTATTAAGCTTACCTTCTGTTTTATAAAATCTGTTTTCCCAGTTTTCTCATCAGTTCCCTCCTGATAGAAACCCTTTCAGCAACTCTCTGTTCTTACATTTCACTTTGGCCCATGTGACTCTCTGCCTTCCTTGAGATTCAGAATCCTCTGCTCATTCTTCCTTCTCTCAAAAGGTATCTGTGCTTTATTCATATTGAACTGTTCTGGATGGGTCTGGTGCTGTTCTTGTGAACCAATTCCCTAATGAATAAAGGAGTCAATCACTGGGTGAGTAGGTGGGACTTCTGGGTTGGACAGAAGGAGAGAGGAATCAGGAGAGAGTTACTTCCTTTTGGAACCAGGACAGCAGAGGGGTAAGATGTAGCTGCTACAGGTTCCTAGTATCCATGGTGGATTTGCAAGGATCTGCCACCAGAGGGATCAGATTTTGATAAGGTTTATAAGATTAGGTTTTAGTTGTTGCACCCAGAAATTGAGTTACCATTGCTTCTGAACTAAGTTTGTGCTGTATTTTCCTTCATGAGAGGCTCTTCTGGGTTCAGGAGAGAAAGGTATGGCAGCAAAGCATGGGTTTGCCACATGTGCACAACAAAGGCCATGCAGGATTTGAAGCACAGAGTTGGCATGGTAGTGACTCATCACTGGAAATCTAATGAGCTGGGTGGAGATGATTTGGGATCTCAGGGCCAGTGAATCTCCACGAATATTCAGTGCATGGCCAGCCAGGCAGAGAGTTAGAGACACAAGCATGGGAACGTACCAGTTCACCTTTTTAAATATTTCACGAAACACTGAACTACTTCAGACTCTTCATCATAGTTACTCTTCAACATTTGTAGGACTTGGATAGACTCTCACTTGCTTGTTCACATCTTATTCATAGTCCTGACACTTGAATGATTATTAGCAAAGTATTAAAAGTTTAAAATAAACTAAAGAATCTATGGACCAAAAATATGCTAATGAAAAATGCAAATAAACACCAATCCTTTAACTTGTTTCCCCTCTAAAGCTTTCCCTGACTACTCAGTCTTCAGCAGCTTATCTCTGTTTTGACAAGGGCCCTTTACCACATAGTTTGTCTTCTATAAATGATTAGTGAAAGTAAATAGATTTTTCTTCAAAGAGAATGCAAATGTCTTTGTAATGGAAAACAAGTCCCCTCTTCTTTCTCTTGCCCACTGGTGATGGCACAGGAAGCCCTCCAACATTTATTTCAAAACAAAGCAAATACTAGAAAAATGCAAAGAAGATATGACTCAAAGATCAGTTGCAGGCATCAAGAAGGCTGATTTTAGTTCAGTGGAAAATAGGGTCTTTATAACTTTCCATAGAAGAGAAAGTAGGGAAACTTGTATTAACAAGAAATGTAGCAAAAATATGGTTCTAAGTGTAAAAGAATGTTGTTAAATCAGGCACTCTCATTTTGCTGAATACAATATGAGATAATTCAAAGAAAATATAACAATAATGATATTAATTACTATGTTATGACATCCTGTGTGTGTATACAGCACTGACTACTTGCCAGGCCATTCTAAACATTTTGTAATGTAGCTCCTTAACTGTATGATATTGTGAACTTATTCCTCCTAACTCCAAAAGATGAAGGTGATGATATAACCAAAGCTCTTCTTAAGAGAAACAGGCTATCTGTGGCTCTCTAGAAGAACATGGGAATGACATGATTCAAGATCTTATCAGAGTCCCAGGATGAGTCCAGTCACTAATGTGTATGCTTTAGGACCAAGAAAATATTTATCAGCTCTTAGAACAAGCCATAGTCTCTATTCAGAGGAAGTAAGCAGATATCTAATCTTTAAAGGATGTATCTCTTGTTCCAAGACTGAGTAGTGTGTGTTGGAGGGGAGTATGTGCACATACATATATATCCGAGTCACACAAACATACTCTGTGTAGTCTATTACAGCCAGATGTGTCACATCATCTAGTTTTCTTCACAGACTAAATTCCCTTGAGAGAAGAGTTCATATAGTCATCACTATTTCTATTCCAGGAGCTTTGCAGAATTTTACATAGAGGAAGTGGTAAAAAAAAAACCAACTGATGCATTGAATAAATGAATAGCTTTATAAATAAATTATTTTGACCTTCCTAACAGAAGTACATTGTGCCCTTTCCATGTGAAACATAGGACCATGTCCTAAATAGATGACATTCTCCCCTTTTTGCCTTTATAATGTATTCCATCTCATTGTAATTGACTTTCCCATATATTTCTATAATATTATAGTCTCTCAACTATAGAGAAGTCAATTCCATGTCTCATAATATTCTTTTTGACTCTTGTTCAGCAACTTCACAATGTAGTAAGTATAATAAATACTAAGTATAGACACTATTGCTTCTCTTATTTATCTCAAAATTTATAGATGGTAACACAGTGCCTGTCCCTGGAGAAATCAATACATGGTCCCTAAGTGAGTAAATTTATTATTTAATACTCTATGAATGAAATAGAAGGCAACAGTTTCCTTCCCATTAACGACCCTCTTCATGTTTTCTTGAAATTCATTGACTAAATTTTAAAAACATCCTTTTAGATGCTACTTGGACACATGAAAAATGATAAATCAAGGGACCAAGTATATAAAAGCACTCTAATTTTATATTCTCAATCTCTCTTTAGGACCCTGAGATGTAGGGTTTCTAATTTCTTTGTCAACGAAGCAGAAAGTCTCAGCTTGAATATGTAAGTTCTAACACTAGGGCCTTTCTTGATAGCAGGCAAACAGACAATTTTCTCTTCAAAACAAAAGAACAGGAAGTAGTGAAGAACCAGTTTCATGCTTCTTAAAAGCTACACGTGGCCATCATCTGTGTTTGGCTGGAGTGATTGAGACCATCATGATGGTAGCCCCAACAGAGCTATTCAATACAACATCACAAAGCCTCTCCCATAATACCACATATTAAGTGCATCCTGTATGCAACATTGTGCTATGTATTGTATACTACTTTCTGAATAGTAAGTACATATTTTTATCTGACTGAGAAAGCCTGTGTTACCTTACATTCACATAACAATTTTGGTTCTAGTCTTCTGGTTCCCCTAGTTCAATTATCCAGAGCCACAAAGCAATGTGGTATTTACTTACCTGGTACATTTGAAAGTAGGATAATATTCCACCCCCTTTCCCTCTGTTATGGCAGCAGAATATTTCATGCTTTGTCTAGGCTATGTGTGGCCTTTCATCTCTGTGTGGCTGGAATGGTTGAGGTCATCATCTAACTTGAGCCAGTTGGCCCATTCCTTGTCCTCTCTCATGTGTGGTAGAGCTAGGCACCTGGCATAGATATCAGTATTATAAATCTACTCTCCCTACGCAAATGGAACTCACTCTTCCTATCTCCAATACAATCTTTCCCCAAATAATTATAATGTCCCTATCACCAGCACATCTCCTCTTCTCTCTGCACTTTGTCATTGCTAATCTTCCCCCAATCACTGAGAGGCAGAGAAAGAGCACGAGGCACTGATCAGATGAAGGCAATACATTTTCACACTCCTGTGTCTAATCAGATTACCATTTTATCAGCTAATGTGTACTCTGTGTGGGAGGAGAGAGGCAGTGTTACATTTTGCCACTTGATTTTTGATACAAAAAAAGATACTGCTCTTTTCTTGGATTAACCTTTTTGTCCTATACACTGAATTTTTTTATTTGTCAGTTTATTTTATAACATCAATAGTTTTCTTTTAATTTTGTCACTGTCTTCTACAGGACACCTATACACTGTGGCAGCAGCTGCTTCTATTAATTCCAAGCCATTAAAAAATTAAAATTAAAGCCAATTATTCTCACTGGTTAAGAGACAGAGAAGAGCTGAGTCTTATTATTTCTATGGTCATAGACAGAAACAATATTCCTACCTGTGGCTGGTACTGGCAAAATGCCCACCCATGTAGAAACTTCAGGGACCATGCCCGAAGAGGCTTTGAACTACAAACTCTAACTCCTCTTCTCTGATGCTGGCAAGTAGGAAGAAGATCCAAATGGGGAGTTTAAAGTTGGTTTGAGCCCAAGCTCTTGCATTCTTGCCTACTTTGAGTTTCTGCGTAAAATGTGGTCTCTGCATGTAGGTCTCTTTCCTACAATTCATCTCAGGGTTGTTGAGACACTCTTAGGTGAGGTAGATTGTAATTTCAGACATGTTATTTGCTGGGTCTGGGACATCAAATGAGGCAGGAACATAATTCTGTCAGATTAAGAGATAGTAGCCTCAACTGGTTCAGGCTTACAAGGAGAATTTGTATCAATTTTGTTTGTCATTGGGTGGGTCAGGTGGTGAGGTCACCAGGATGAGAGAGTCTGGAAGAACCAACTGTTGTGAATGTCAGCTCCGTATACCTGTTAGAAATGTAGTCCTTGTACAGTAGGAAAAACGCCGACTTGTGCTCTACTTCACTTCCATTTATCAGTCATACAGCAGTTGTCAGTCAAATAGCAATGACCCTAGATTTCCTCATTTATAAAATGTAAATGATATCACGGATTGGCTGTGAGGAGTAGCTCCTGACAAATGACCCATGCAGGAGCTCGGTAAATGATACCTAAGGTTTTCATCATGCTCCAAACAACAGAAAAAATGGCACTATCCCCTGTCTTTGTCTAAAATAATGAATTTTAGGTTCATACTACTGACTTAATGACATGAAAGATCAGGGTAGACCACTGTAGAGGACTCTCCCAAAATGAGAAGGATACCAAAAGATGTTAACAATTTTCTCTTTCTGGTACTTTCCAGTTTCTATGTACCTAATACGCTCATTTTGTTCAGGTAGTTCTCTCTGATAAAAAAAATATGTTCAAACACAGGAGAGCAGTTAACTTTGTTAGCCCCAAATTATGGTAAAGAAACATATTCACAGGTGCTACCCCCTCTGACAGTTGGTACCAGTCAAGTGTTCCATGGCCCATTCCTCAGACATCATGGTCACCAGTTGGTGAGACATATAGGAAGTCCTGTATTTGGGTAGTAGAATTTTTTTTACGGTTGTGTATAAATCTGAAATTATGATTTATTTGATTACATGTTAAAATGTATATTATCCTTTTAGCAGTAATGAATTAAAAATATAAGCATGTATGTTTTAGCAAAATTAATGACTGTATTTCTATTCTTATAAAATATTATCATGAATATTACCTGTATACTGTCTAATTAAGTACTTCTGATCTGCTGCAGAAGTTACAAATCTGAGGAAACATCTGTGTCTTCAATAATAGCAGCAGTTTTTTTATAAGATATGCCCCCAAACTATCATTTATACATATAAAAATAGCAAAGAATAAAAGGAAAATTACTGGAATTATTTTAGAATAGTTGCACACTCTGTGAAAATTTTACTTCAGGAGATATGTAGTATGGCCTGTTCTTTAGAGAGCAAGGCTGCTCTAAAGTAATTTTGACTACTTCTAGTTCCAAGCTTTCCCTTGCATGAAGTAGTAGCTGGCACTTTGTCTTTTGCTAATAAGTACAATTAAACAAAACCAGAGTTTTATATCAGTTGTTAGTCAGATGTCTCAAATAGCTTTATTTAACTCAATTCTAGTGCAATTCAATTATTTTATCCAGTTCATAAAAAAACTTGGTAAATTCACTCTACATCAAGTAGAATACTTCTTAGCAAATGATCCAGCTACTTCAATATGATATCACTAAAGACAGATTTATTTTGTTAGGGCATTGTGAATAAATCTTTTGTTGATAACAATCTTCATCTTAGATCAGCAAAGCTGTGAAAAATTTATTCTTAGATGATTTGAGGTATTCATGGTTTGTAGCTGAATATGAATATCCTTCCATTTTCTATCTTCAAAATAGAAACTATAATCGTCAAAATATAAATAACGATATGGAAATATAAACCTTTGTAATTGGTTAACATTAAAAGACACGCAAACACATGCAAGATTTTGAAAATATTTTGTAAAATCACCAAAGTAATAAAAATTCGTATACTTGAAGTATATTTTAAAATTATAAAACTTTATGTTTAATTCTCTCATTCACTTTAAGTTGTGATAATAAATTACTTGGTCTTCCTATCCATCTGCCAGCTTGATTCCTCCTCTAGCATGTCTAAAAGTGATATCAAATTCAACCTAATTAAAATTGATCTCCTGTCATGCCCTAAACCTTGGGTTTGGAAAGTACTTCCATCACAGTGAGAAGGTCCCATTTTCATGTGCCCTATTACATAAGGCAAAAAAGAGTTGACCTTAATTTCTCTTTCTTTTTTCGTTTTACTTCTTTAAAAATAAATTAAAATGGCAAGAATAAATATTGCTTTATATCTTCCAATACTGCATCTTTCTAGATGTTCTGGAAACCTAATTTTAGACAAAATCAATATTGTGCTTTTGTAGAACAGAACTTGGAATAGGAAGGAATGATAAACAAATGAAATCAGGACACAAATGTAAGTCAATGATAAGTGTAATGGGTGCAAAAGCAACATAGATTTGTTAGTGTAACAATGCAGGAAAATGGACACAGAGGTAGCCCTCTAATAGAAATCTAACAAACATGAAAGGAAAGAGGCCTCTGTACCACTATTCACCACCACCACTACCACCACCACCACCACCACCACCACCACCAACAACAACAACAACAACAACAACAACAACAACAAGATAGAAATGACAAACACAAAGGTCAAACAACAGGGACAAACTTTGAGGATCCTCAGAAAAAAGCAAAAAACCAGTGTGAATGAATGGGAATCAGTGAGGCTGGGTCAGACAGAATTGTGTCAGTAGAAAAGAGGAACCAAGCAGAGGGCAGTTGTTAGTAAGAGCCTCCTATGGGGACATGGAAGCAAGGACAGGTTGTGTAGCTATTGCAATTGCCTAGACAAGATACAGTGATGGGCTGGAGACAGGCTGAAGCTGTGAAGAAGACAGGAAGTTTGGGACTTGGAACAAGCTTTGAGGGTGAAGAGCTTTTGCTATGTGGATGGCTTGGATATGCGATCAGGAGTGAAATCAGTCACCACACTATTTTTTTAGCTTGAAATCTTTTACTATTTTTTTTTTTACATCTCAAGGAGGTCTTTAAATTCTCCAAAGATGTAAATTTATCTATCTCCAAAAGATAGCTCCAATCTGTTTAGTTATCTTTACTTCTATGCTTTTACTAATATACTAAGAAAGTTCCCCACCCAACCCTGCTTCTTTTTTTCCCACTCCCCCCCTGTTCCCTTCTCTACATAGTCTTTTTAAAATTTAATTGGATCTTGTCCCTTCCTGGATTAAATGTCTTTCACAATTTCCAATTATGCAGGAATGAAATCCAAACTTGAGCATTTTACTTCTTCAGGCAAACTGAGTTCATAGCTTTTGGACTGTGCTTCCAAAGTCATCTGTGTACTGTTTTTTTTTTTTTTTCCTACAAACTAGCAACACTTGCCTCACTGCTGTAGACTTTTGATTTTGTTTGGTTTGATTTTTAGACAGGGTCTTTCTCTGTGTACACTGGCCAAAATGTTGCTATATAAAGCAGGCTAGCAGCCTTCCTCCTGCTTCACTGTCTTGCCTTCCTAGTGCTGAGATTATAGGCATGTGGCACCACACCCCATTTTTTTAAGAACTGGGAAGTGAACTTTTATTTTCCCCTTTCATTTAAAATGTTACCTTCTGTATTCTACTAAGTTAGACTCTTGTTATTTCTCATAGCAACTATGTTCTTTCCCTCAAAGCATTGCTGGAACTTATAATTACATATCCATTGTGCTTATTTTTATACAAGTGCATTTGTAACTAGTTCATAATTTCTTGGTCACTAGGAATAATACCCATGTTTAGATTGTGAGTAGATTGTGGGGCATCCATGCCCCAGTGTTTACAGAATGAAGCCAATATTATAGTTGGATTAGTGTCTGAGAAGGAAGAAGGCTGACAATTGCGTCGCTAGGCCCATAGAGCACTTAAGGGTTCCCAGAGTACGAAATTGGAGAAAATATGGAGTAGAGGGGGTTCTAAGCTATTTCAAGAATTATTTTTTCCTAAGTTTTATATAGTGCTTTTCATAGAAATGATAAAGAGATTAGTCACCCTATAAAAGTACCTTTCTGCTCTTGTGTAGTGACACTGGCCCATATAATAATGTGCATTGGTTTCCCTTCCCAGCCCATCACCATAGTAACCATTAAGCCAAGAGGTTCATTGTCATTGAACCCTACCCCATATAAAGAATCACCGTGGAGTTCTCTAGTCAGTGCCCTTAAGAGACCTTCCTGATTTATCATGAGAAGGGCTGTTGTAGAGAAGGTCTAGATCTCATCACAGTGCTTGCCATCACAGAATGGCTGAAAACTGTCCCTTTGTACTCACTGAGCAGGGTTATTACAGGCTAGGCATGATCAAAGTTGATAGAGCTCAGTAAATAGCAGAAAAAGAAACATAGGGAAACAACCACTTGCAACTTCCATATGGTTTATCATATCCTTGAACTCATAATCTCCATCCCAGCTCAGAAATCCCAGAATGAGGTCTACATGTTCACAAAGTGAACTAAACTTGGTCTTCTATGGGAAGACTGAGGGTTATATTATATAAACAGATTCAAATGACCTGAAGTCCAAGAAGTCAGCAAGTTGTCTAAATTTCAGGAGCTAAGTCAAAAAGCAATATAAAAAAATCAATAATAATAATAATGTCAAGAAACCCTAGGTTTCTAGGATCAAGGGTATGTGGAGGGGAATAAGAATAGGGAGGAATGAGGATGAGGCTGCAGGCAAGGTCAAACCAGGAGCTAAGAAATGGGACCAGCAAGGATAAGAGTTAGAAGATGCAGAAGCGTGGGTAGTAAGATGTTTTGCTCTCCAGGGGGAGAGGAGAAATCAGTCTCCAGTGGATGAAATCATTTCGGAAACAAGTAAGGTGGAAAGTAGAGTCCCTCTGTATAGGTTCTATACATACCAGGTATAGGGCATACCATGCCAAAATTATTCTCTGACCATGATAGAGATTAAAGAATGTACTTGACCCTATCAGGAATGAGAGGCTGGCATGGGAAACTCAAGGAGATATCCTCTATGTGTCAGTCTTCAGGAACCAGGTGAGGAAACCAAGTTTATGTTGTTTTTCCATGTGAGAAATATTAACACACTGATGACCCAAGAATCACAGGAATGCTGGGCTATGAGGAGTGAGAGATTTAGGCTTGAGAGGAAAACCACCAAGTGAGGGCCAAACACAAATATATCACAATCCTGGGAATATCTGATACAGAGAAAAGAAATCTGGCCGAATGGTGCCTGAAGAACTATTACAGTATGTTACAACTGTTAAGATCTCAGCAGATTGTATTCAGTTGGTCAGTGTCAGAGCAATGTGGCAGGATTCAATGGGAATGAATAGGGTGAAAATGGAAAGATGAAGCCAAAGATAAGGCTGAAGAATATGGACAAAAGAGCAGATCGCATATATAGGCCATGCTATAAAGACTCCAAAGGAACCAACCTGTCAATAATGGTTGTTGAACATAACCTGTGAGACTTTCTATATACAGAGAATATGGGCTCCCAAAGGGAGCACTGACAATACCCCCTTAGGTCATTTCCTCAAAGAGTACCTGGTTGAAATGTTGATCCAAGGGAGTCAGCTTTGACATTTTGACATTCATCACATGAAAGACAGTCTCTAAATCAATTTCTCAGTGTTTATCATCCACCTATAAATAGTATAGCTTCCTTTCTGCAACATTGATTCTCATATGGTAAAAAACTATGTGAAAAGCATTTATATTTCAGTAGTAGAATTAGTAATCTTAGGCACCCTGAATTCACATACTCTGCAACCTCCCACTTTCCAAGGTTATTGTGTTAATTAAAATAATAAAATAGACTTAGTAAAAAGCTTCTCATAGTTGAAATGAGTAAATGAACTCTGCAAGTCATCAACCAGTTCTTGAAATTTTGGGAATTAGAAATATAAGAGATGAACTTCTTTTTTCCTAGTAAGAAAATACATAATTTTTTAAGACTATTCCTCTTCAGCCCTATATTTGGCTACATCTTTCCCTTTTCACTCTTCTCATCCATCCATCCATATAGCCAGCCAGCCAGCCAGCCAGCCAACTATCCATCCACACACTGACCACCTGATACTTACTCCTAAAACATGTTTGGGAGTATATTAACTTTTTGAAATCTATACATATCCATATAGTTTCTTATATAGCTTTATACAGATTCTCATTAAATCATAAGGCATGTCTTCTAACATTGTCTATCTACAAAGAGATTTTTAAAGAAATCTATAAAGAAAACACATTATGCAAAAACAAAATAAAAAGTAAACAAAATTGGCAAGAAGCATGACAAAACAAAACAAAACAAAACAAAGCATACAAACAAAAATAACAAAATCAAACCAAAATGACAGAGGGACAGAGATATGGGGCAGTAGTTAGAAACACTTGCCACTCTTCCAAAGGATCTATATTAGGATCCCCACACTCATATTACAATTGTCTGTACACTTACACTCATGGGCCCATACTCACATGTGTACACACACACACACACACACACACACACACCCCTATACACAATTAAAAGTAATAAAGATAAATCTTATAAAAAAAGTCATAAGAGAAGAAATATAAGGAAGGATGTGGATTTGCAATACAGAATTGTGTTAGTAATGTTTTAGTCAAGGAGAGTGACTCCAGAGGACTTCTGGGGGATATTTCTGTAGGTAAGGTGAACAGCAAGTTTTTTCTTGTGCTTCCATTACTCTACAGAAAAAAAGCTGTTGGTAAAACTGCCTCATACTCTATATATGAAGATTCAGAGCAATCATAAGAAAACAAGCAAGCAGATCTGGCTTTGAAACCAAGTTTTGATAGGCACTTAAGTATGCAAACTTAGGCAACTGTCATCTTTAACTTTCCACCCTCTGATAAAATGGGAATCACAGCATTTTTAATTATATATTTATTTGATGTATCTGGTGGTAAAATTCAGGCAACATTCCTGATGCATGCAAGAGCCTCAGTTAGAAGTTATTAACCTTGTTCACGTCCCTTATAAGGAATGGAGGAATTTTCTGTTATAGGTTATTACTTTTGACTCCTCAGTATTTATTTCCTCTTCTAAGTCAAATTAATTCATGCTTCTAAATTCTTTTTAGCTGGGTTTAGTCCTTTGAAGCTATAGGAAAAGTCCCACTGTCCCTGGCTAAAGCCCATGTTCCTGTCTAAGACCATTAGATATGCCCTCTATGGACTCAGTCCGTTTTTAGCAGAGAGTAAGTAATTTAATGTTTGATATTCCCCTGTGTTGTTAACAGACATTTGTAAGACCTTTTCTCCCTGATGCTGAAGCTCTGCTTCCTTCTTATTCACAAATCTGGTTCTCTGCTTCCCATTAATTCTATGAGCACTATTATGCTGTAATAATATTTCCTTCAGCCTCATTTAAATAGAATAAATTACTATTCTTATCAAGTAAACAAACTTGACATGCAGTTATATGTCATGAAGTCAAGTTGATTAAAGAAAATATCGATAGCAAGTAATATTTAACTTTATGTCTATAAATATTTATATAGAAAAAGTTTAATTCAATATATAGTTTACACTCACTTGCCTTCCTAAGATTTCTCTAAGGTTAAAACAAGATAATATGTTGTGATTAAGTTTTCTTTATGTTGCTTTAATAAACACTATGACTAAACACAATTCAGGAAGGAAAGCGATTATGGGTTAGAGTCTATTACAAAGGGAATTAAGGACAAGAACTCAAGGCAGGAGAGCTTGAAGCAGGCCAGTAGAGGCTAAACCAGTAGTAAGCAAACCAGTAAGTAAGGCTGCTTACTGGTTTGTTCCTAACCTTATGTTCAGCTACTTAACACACACACACACACACACACACACACACACACACAATTTCATGTAAATGTTTTGCCTGAATATATCTATGTATCTATGTGTGCTATGTTAGTTCCTGGTGCCCATGGAGGTCAGAAGGAGGAGGTGTGGATCCCCTGTGATTATAGTGACAGTTGGTTGTGAGCCACAGTATGAGTATTATGAATTGAATCTAAGTCCTTTGCAAAAGTAATTAAGAGTAATGAGTACTCTTAACCAATGAGCCAAGTCTCCACACCTCAGCTAACTTTCTGTCAAAGCCCAGGCCCACCTGCCTAGAAATGTTACTTCTCACAGTGGTCTGGAATCTTCTATATAAACTAGCAATAAAAAATTCCCAGTTCACAATACAGCAGGCCAATATGATCAACACTTTAACTGTGGCTCCTTTCCCCCACTGTATCAGCTTAACAACCAAAATTACCCATCATGATGTGAAAAAAAAATAAGATGACACTGAAAGGTTTGTCTAGAATTGTCATTGTAAGGTTTTAATGTCTATAAAGTCAACTTGCAGTACTTTCATTTTTTATGCTATTAGTTTATTAGTTATCCTTAAGACTTTAACCAGGGTCAGTAAGGAAAAAAATTAGGTTATCCTCAAATGCATGTAGGCATTTACTTATTTTCGCCTTTATGTAATACTAGCTCACACATTCAACTGCTTCTCTGTTGAATAAGAAATAGAATATGGCATACAGTGTGCCCATGAAAATGCCATTGAAACTAACATCCTCAGTGCCAGTATATTTCACCATGACTTCAACTCTCAGGGTTAACATTTAAATGAAACATTATCCTGGCTCAATAGACACACAGAGGACTGTGGACTGTCCAGAGAAGATAGAGTTGGAAGAGAGTATCAGGGAAGACTTCCTGAAGGGAGTGACTTCAAAATGACATTGACTGAAAGACAAAATTCTGTTTTATTCTAAGAGAGGAAAATTTCTCCTCTATTTCAATTATAATGTAAATGAGCATTTTGCAAATAAGCAACAATGATAGTATACAAACACTCAGATCAAACAATTGAGTTCTATAGTTAAAACACAGCCTCCATATATGAATTACTAGTGAAGAGCCTAAGAACAAGGTAGTACCAAGTTTTAGAGAGTGAGATAGGATCTAAAAGTCAGAATAATGAATACCATCAAGCAAAAGTGTGTCTTACATGTCTCAAAACACATGTTTCTGTATTTTATCTTCTTCCTTTACTTAAAATGGTAGCAAAGAAGGAGAATTGAATGATGGTTTCTTTATTCCCATAGTGGACTTGTGGAAACAATGTCCCATTGTTTAAGTGTGTACATTTTTCTTGTAGAGAACTTGATTTCAGTTCCTACCACCACATCAGGCAGCTTACTATTGTCTGTTAATTCCAGCTCTGGGGAACTGATGCCCTCTTCTGGCAGCCATAGACACTTGCATTCACATGCACACATACACCTCAACCCATATACAAGTAATTAAAAAGCAAACAAATTCTTTAAAATAAAACAAGTTTTTAAAAAATAATTTTTGAGACAGTGTGATGATTCCATTCCAAGCAGAAATACTGAACAACAGTTAGTGTCTTATCAAAAGGTCCTTCCACCAGCATGATTGTCCAGGAGGAATCCTCAACTAGGTGTGAAATTTGAAGAAGTGTGAACTATAATACGTGGTGAGAACAGTCAGGCACTTATCCCTACACTGTTCTTTTGTGTTAAAACAGAATGAGTGTTCAGCAAACTGATAAATTTTACAGCACTGAGAGGAAAAGAAGGGAGAGGTGAAAAAAATAAATCACAAGAAGTGAAGACAAAGGTGATAGGATCAAAGTGCAAATGGAAGGAAAACGGCCTTAACAGGAGATCCATCAGAGAGCATGGCTTGCATCAAAGCTGGAGGCAGTGCTAACTTGAAGAATAAATTCAGCTGTGGTTTCTATCCTTTTGGAATGAGGCCTTATAGAATGCAATATTTCTCAAAAATGATCCCCAGTCCTTCCCAGGCCTCCAGCTTACTGAAGACAGATTGTGAGTGCATTTGGAAGAATGCAGCAGAGAGGAGTAGACCGCTTTTGAACTTTCTAATTATCCTTTTTATATATGAGGATTAGTAACAATTTACACACACCAGTGTTTGTGTCATTAGCAATAGTGAGGTCTTAGTTGATCAAAAGTCTTTGAACACACAACAGCCTATAAATACAGCCTCAACAATAGCCTGTATCATGCTATGTGGCTACCTCCAGTTTAACTCCACAAACAGAGGTCTATGTGACACTGATATACTTCAGGTTTGTAGCCCTCAGATTAACTACCTGGTCCAATGATAGGGATGCTAGCAAACTGGACATCCAGTTAATGGGCTGGTGCTAAAGTCATTACAACTAGAGTTTTCTTCGAACAAGAGAGAAAAGTCCTTGAGTTTCCACTCTGGGTAAAATTGCTAAAATATCAAAGCAATAGTCCAAGATGAATCAAAGGTTAATCCTATATTCTTACAGTTAATAAGCTGAAGGATATATTTGATGTGATTTTATTTGTAAAGAATTAAGTTATCAACAAAACCGTATGACTAGAAAAATGCTCAAACCAAGAAAAAGCATACAAATAAGTCTCAAATAATTCCTGGAAAAATACAAACAATTATTTTTTATCACTTTCAATTTATATAATTCAATATATTTTCTTTTAATCATAATTGAATTTTCAGTGAAATCATTCATTATTGCATTGACTTGTTCAAGAAGTTTATTCTTCTTCAAAAAGACAAAACATTGGGATAACAATAGATTAGGCAAAAAATACATTCAACCTGAGCATTATTGTCACTTTGAGAGAGAGAGGAAAAGTTCTCTATTGAGTGACTATGTTTTAATAAATAAATAGGTAGTCTCTGTGAAGAAAAAGTGACTTGTGCAAGGAAAAGCAGGAATGTAAATCATCTGCATAACACAGCAGCAGTCCCTGTGGTATGTTCTTACTAGATAACGATGGGATATTTGTCAACACATATACTGCAAATGATAGGGAGACGCTTCTATATATAATTCATTTCTCCATCAGGCTAAGTACACAAATATCTCAACTGCAGCTTGGCAAAGACTAAATATTTAAAGTTTCCCACAGTGCTCCAGGTCCTCATTGTTGCCATTCCAGACAATGCCAGGAGGTGTTTTCTTCATTCGCAGTCACTGACGAGCACTTCTCTTCTCTTCGTCAACAAATATCAGTGCTCTCACAGACTGATGGTTCTCTCTTGGCCAGAACAAATTCAAGAGAGATTTGAAGCTAGATAGAATGAACCCAGCTATATTCCTAGCTGGAACCTGGTTAATGCATGATCCCACAGCTCAGTGAAGAGGGTTTTATCTAACATCCACAACTCTTCAGGACTTTATAGTACTTTAGAAAGTGTGTGTGTGTGTGTGTGTGTGTGTGTGTGTGTGTGTGTGAGAGAGAGAGAGAGAGAGAGAGAGAGAGAGAGTGTATGTACGTATGTGTGTATGTGTGTCTGAGAAAGAGAGATTGTGTGTGTACATTTATGCTTGTATGTGCATGTGCAGGGATGATAGTGAACTCCCTGTATTTTTCTAGATATGTTCAACAAATGACTATAACTGAATGGATGGATAGATGAATAATAAAATAACTATTATTACCACCTGTACCGCAGTAATTCCTATGTGTAAACTCATGAATACCTGATTGGTCATTAGAGATACAGAGTAATCCATATAATCATCACAGAAAATGACAATTCAACCCAATGCAGAAATAAATGAATTGTGGGGAGCCCAGTCCCAATGGGCACATCTACATTACTGCTTCTGCATGTATGGCTCAGAGTACACTGCAGGAAAAAGAGTCAGTAAAATTGTAAAAGCAAATACCAGGAAATCTCCTGTACAGTCTATTCTCCCCCTATCCTCGGAAATGGCTGCATTAGCAAGACCAGAACAATGGCAATATCAAATGAACTGATTATTACATGAAGATCTCAACATAAAAGGGGAAATATTCATGGGATCCCACTACTAGATAAATAGTGTGCAGGCAAATAATGGCTGCTGGGAGGAGATGCTTTGATACTCAGTATTTTTAATTTCTCCAGTCTCTGAAGCCATGCTTCCATATTTGCTAAAGCTTCATCTGCCCCATAAACTTTCTCAAACATATTATCATTTTAAAGATGTAGTGCTGAGCATTTCAGAAAGTATAAGGATGGTGACACTAATATTTTTATCATCTACCATATTTGCTAAATGCTTCCCCCACTTAGTTTATTTAATACTTATGACAATGTGGAAATCATCATCTCAAACTAAACTTTATAAAAATAATAGAATGTATCTAAAATTTAGTCACAGTACTAAGGTAACCATATGATTTGATGAAAATCATACAATGAACAAAACACTGTATAAAGATTAACAGGGTCCTTGCAAACAACTACATTCAAACTAGCCAATATCCCTGGGAAGTTAAGGCATCATGTTTCCAAATGGGGAAAGAGGAGCAGATAGTATTTATTACACAAAAGGGATAGACAACACTTTAGGAGGAATGAGAAAGGGGAGGGTGTGGCTAACCAACTCTCAAAGCTGAGAGACTATATTGAGGGCCATGTTACAAAACTGACTTGCAATCAATGGTCACAGATATCCCATCATCATCCTTCAAGGAGACTGAGAAATAAATACTATCATCCTCTCTTTCCCTCCTCTGATCTTTTCGTGGTATGCTTAGTTAGTTGAAATGTTGGTCAAGGAAGTCTGTGAATACGATACACACTTGCCAGCCTGAGGAGAGCATAATAGACCAATGGTGCAGAGGCTTATACAGTGAGAAGCAGGAGAAGACTGAAATATATGCTGCATATGCATTTAAAAAAGGGTCACGGGAGGCTTTAAAGAACCCTCAATTTGATTGCATTTCTTTGTCTAAATCACGTTTTGTTCAGTACAATATTTAAAACAAAAAGATTCTACTTAAGTGATTATTACTTTACAATCACAGTCAAATTTAATGAACATTGTTGGTTTTTATATATTAGCATTTCTAAAAATTCCCTTTGTGTACTTCATGAGCAGCCCCCATAGTTCTTCAGAGCCTTTATATATAGCCTTTTTAAATTGTTTCTCTAAGACAATTAGAATTCCATTATATTTGAAATTTTAATATAGTCATTATAATGTCAATGGAAACTTGTCTGAAACACATTCGTATTTTCATATTAATGGAAGTGCTGTTACAATGTTAATGGAAAGATGAGTTTAATCAATTATTTAATTCTTTCATTAACTACACACCATGCTCAAACTCAAGGGAATATAAAATAAACAGATCATTTAAACAACAAAAGAAGTTTTACTTTGGAAACATTCAGGTATAGTCACTCTAACCTATGACTAAATCCCATAAAAAATAGTATGCATCTGGAAAAGCAGGAAAGCACATGGTTTCTGAAATTAGGAGAACCTGGCATAAACTGTCACCTCTACAGGTTACTAACCTCTCTGTGTGCAAAGCATAAAGAAGACTCCGAGCCTTGGTCTCTTTGTCTTTTAAATGTGTAAATAATGTGTCAGTCAAAGTTTGCATTTTGCACATCCACAGCCTGAAACTCTTGAAGAAAAACCATTGTTCTTATACCATTTCTGCCAGGATCCAAGTTACCCTTCTTGCCAAGCCAAAGCTGCCTCTATTCCACATGTGTTCTTTATAGTCTTGGCAAAGTAAAGAAAAAGGTCAAAAGTTTCTCAGTCCTAAAGAAATAGGGACACTACACTCAATTTGTGATGTACTCTAAGATAGAAGCAGAAGAACTGGGGACATAACACTTAAACATTTGTAAAGGGTAAGAAATGACCCTTTGCCTTGCAGCTACATGCTTGGAGTAGTCTTTTTGCCAAGGAAGTTGGCAGTAAAAGACAAGGCTGGGTTTAGGGCATGCTATAGGTATCATTTTTGTTTTAATAGGTTAACCAATCATAAGATTAAAATCAAGTCTGTTTCAAAGGAGAGCCGTGGAGACACCTGCTAATGAGCATAAACAACAAAAATAAATATAATGAGGTGGTGGAAAACCCCGTGCATAACCAAATGATCTACTAGGTATACGTGAAGGTTAAGGTCTTGGTAATCCCTTGAGTAAATACATGTGTAGGAGAAAGATTATCATGCTAGAGCACTTCTTACTAAATTATTACAGAAGAGAGGCAGGTGCTTGACTGGAGGCTTGAATTCTGCTGATGGATTTGAAAATCTAGGGCCAATCATGCATTTTTCAATACAACAGAGCTCTGTCCTGCAATGAAAATCTTCCTTCTGTGCTGTTTCTCCATTCAGCACTCCTCTAGATTAAACTACATTCATAATATCCTCTAGATTAAACTACAGTAGACCATTTCTAGAATATTTCAGACTAGAAGCTTCCATAGCACATGTCATTGGCTGCCTTGGACCTTGGTTCCAGCAACTAAGTAGTAGATTTGAAATATTTTATCTCCTCCTTTTTATTCGTAATTGTAAATTCTTAAGTACCAGCTTAAGTACCCTTAAGATAAGAATCAAACAACTGAAGTGCTGTGAAGTTTTAGATTAACTGGCAAAGCTTTAAGAAATTCCAAACCACCAAAAATATGAAATTCTTGTAAACCAAAGCCTTTGGGTAAATGCTTTGCATTTCAATAACGGGAAGGTTAGTTTGAGTGAATTTGCCTAGAGTATTATGTTTCCAAATTTCTGACAAAACAATGCTTATGAATGTATCAGTGGGCATGTGTGTGAGTTTGTTTCTAGAAGAGATTTGAATGAACACACCAGAATATCATAAATGCCCTCACCAGTGTGGATGAGTAGTATCTACTTCACTGGGGGATGGAAAAGAACAAAAAGGGAAGGGAAGGCAGAGGACCTCTGGTACTGGAGACAGAACATCTGCCTTTGTTCCGGGCGCAGACTTCCTGGTTGCTGTCTATGGAATTAGACCTGGGACTTAAATTTTCCCTGCTCTTAGACCTCTAGACTTTGTATGACTTATATCTTTGGATTTTCTGTTCACTAGCTGGTAGAATATAGATTATGCCACTTCTTGGCCCCAACAGTTCTCCAATCCACTTACTATAACAGACATGTACCGTGCATTCTACTGGTTCTTTTTCCCTGGGAACCATAACGGGGTTGAATGTCTTAGGGAAAACACATGATCTTCAAATTGAAAACACAGGACAAAGAGAAAGGTTTGCGGGCAAATCCAAAATGGGGGGGGGGGCAGTTGGTACTGATTTTCTTGTTTATGAGGTGATTTTTTGTTTTTTTGTTTTTGTTTTTGTTTTTTTGAGGTGCAGTTTTGCCCAATGCAGATAGGTCTCTACTCTACATATATTATGTCCTAGGCTTGGATGAGCCTATCTTCAGCACCCACAATTAACTGGCCTTAATGCTTCCTCTCCCCTTTAGCTGCAGTTTCTTCATCTGACAAGACCTGTTATAAGGTGGGATGCACAGATCATATATGCTCACGCTCTACCATAACCAGGGGTTCTGTAACTAGTTTTGCTCTTATTTCTCTCTGTTGTCATTAACAAACTGTCTTTGCCTTCTATCTTTTCCATTAGACCACAGCCAACAAGCTAAATGACAAGTGTTTCTCATCAGGTCCCCCTTGCCTTAGTAGTTAATACACAGCTCAGTACAGATAGAAAATTTAAAACTTTGTGAAGGACAGTGCCAGATTCTACTGACAGCAGCCTTCTGAATGACACTTGAAACTTACTCTGCAGAGAGCTCAGCAAAGGAGTCCTTTGTGTGATCCTCAGAGTTTGGTCCTATCCAGGTATGTTTGTTTGTTTAAAAATATCTTTAATTAAAAAATAAGGTTTTGTTTGTATTTGTAAGGCCAGCCTAGACTCACTATGTGACTCATGCTTTTTTGATCTTAAAATCTTCCTGCCATAACCTTAAGAGTCCTGGTGAGGGATACAGACAATGTGGTACATTTACACTATGGAATACTACTCAGCTATTAAAAACAATGAATTCATGAAATTCTTAGGCAAGTGGGTGGAACTGGAGAATGTCGTCCTGAGTAAGGTGACCCAATCACAAAAGAACACACATGGAATGCACTCACTGATAAATAGATATTAACCCAGAAGCTCGGAATATCCAAGACACAATTCACATATCAAATGATGCCCAAGAAGAAGGAAGGAGAGGCCCCTGGTCCTGGAAAGGCTCAGTGCAGCATTGTAGAGGAGTACCAGAACAGGGAAGCAGGAAGGGGTGGATTGGGGAACAGGGGGAGGAAAGAGGGCTTATGGGACTTTTGGGGAGGGGGGATCCAGGAAAGGGGAAATCATTTGAAATGTAAATAAAGAATATATTGAATAAAAAATCTGAGAAAAAATAACTGAATTAAAAGAGTACTGGTATTATAAGAATGCACAACTAGGTGCAAATTTACTAATTACACTCTTGTTTTAAAGGAAAGGATATTGGATAAGACATCAAAAGAAAGGAGAGACATTTCTAGATAGAATAGATACAATTTTCACCACAGCAAATTGCCCTAAGGACCTAAAATTACAACTAATTATCACTAGCAGTTAGGGCTGAATTTCAGAAAATCAAAATTAGTGTCCTGGAGAGAGCATGTCATGTTCTACAAGAGAGATTCAGATGGGGAAGATGATAGTTCCCTGCCTAGGATCTTTTCCTCATGGGGATGCTTTATTCTGCTTCAAAGTTCTAAGGGTTAGACTGACAGTCTTACAGCCTAGACCACTGAGATAAGAAGACAGCAGGATACCTTCTAAAAATGTTCTGAAATAGGAAAAATGCTTTCATTGGCAATATCTTACTATTTTCTCATATTAATCCTGTTGAAAGAAATTAATTTCATTCATTCATTCATTGTACACCTACCATAAGTAATTTTCTCTGCCAAACTCTGAAAAGACAGCAATGAATACTTGCCTATACAGATATTGAAGATGTGTGCAAAATACAGTAAATAGATATGTCATAACATTGCAGCATAAGCAATGCTATAATAAAAGTGTAAGTAACTATATTTAAATCATGCCCATTTCCTCCCTAGTTCTGAGAAATTTTTTGTTGCAATCTTTTTTTGAATAAATTGTCTATGTCATTGGACTTTATCTCAGCTCCTTCTATCCAGTGGATCCCAATTCTTGGAAATACAGTCATGCTCATTATGATTTTTGTTATGCACATTTAATATATTTTCAGTTTGACTGTTTTCCATCCCTGAAACTCTTCCTCCTTGTCTGTTGAAGATTTCCATTGACTATCTGATTATTTCTGTTTGGTTCTCTGCCAGAGTGAGATTTTCTTTTCCTTTGAGATTTTGAATTTCTCCTCCAAATCCCTGACTGTTCCTTTCGTTTTGCTAACTTTTTATCTAAATTCTGAATTAATTTCCTTGTTTAATCCATCGGGTTAGTCAAATTTACTGTGTGGCCACTGTTCCCTTTAAAAGCAGGACTCTGAAATCTTTCCTAGGTTTTCAGCTTTCTTACTACCTGGCTTCTGATACTGAAAGGTTGTGACCTTTTGGGGCTGCCATAGTGCCTTCCTGTGTTTCTTTGTTTTGTCTTGCACATCCCTTGGGAGGGATGTGTTAGAGCTGCCAGGACACAGTTTCAGACCTTAATAACTCTGATAACAATAAAAGCCTCTTCATGAAGATACAAGCTTGAACAATAAAATTTTAAAAATGAAGGGCAAAAGTATAAAAGAAAGAAGTAAAAAAGTAGGAAAATGGACAAAATAGAAGATATGGTCAGATCAGTCTGCATTTGTTCTGAGCAGGTTTGAATATGGTTTCTCCTTTGGAACCATCTCCTTTGGATGTTTCCATAGGATGCTCTATATGTTGAGCAGCAAGAGTTGTAGCTTCTGGAACTCACACAAGTTGTGAGTGTGTCCTTCCTGCTTTGAGGAGGTTCTGTGTACAATATTCCTTTCAGCTGAAATTTCTGTTGAGACACCTTCCCTCTTTTCACCAGTAACAACTTTTGTCTTTGGTGTCCTGGGAATGGAAAATGTCCCCACGGGTCTTTCTGTGATTGAGACTCCAACAGGTGTTCAGTGCCTGCTGGAGTTCATGTTACCATTGCCACTGAATGGACACTTCCCAATATAGTCCTGGATATTAGTAGTCTCATATTTTTTCTTGTTTTTTCTTTTGCCCGTGTTCTATAATTCTCGCCTGAAAATGCCCACATCTACATGCGGGACTAGGACAAGATCAACACATTTCACTGACTCCCACCCCTTTTGTTGCTTGGCCAGGCAGTGTCAGGGGTGGCGATTGCTCAGGATAAGTCAGTCTCTCTTGGCAGACTTCTGGAGACTCTCAGCTTCAGGTGCCCATGCTGTACTTTCTCCTTGGTCGTAGTTCTCTAACTATGCTGGTCTTTCTCCAATTGACTGCTTGTTGTACATATAGGGAATAACATATTCTTGATAGAAATATCTGACCCTGGAGCAATGAAAACAGTGGTGTGTGTGTGTGTGTGTGTGTGTGTGTGTGTGTGTGTGAGAGAGAGAGAGAGAGAGAGAGAGAGAGAGAGAGAGAGAGAGAGGAGTGGGGGATAAGGCATAGTTGGGAGCTGCTCCTCCAGAGAGGGTTTGTAGATATTACCTCAGCTTATTTCTTCTTTTCTCTTCAGCTATTTCTCATAAGAATTCAGTCTTTTGTTTTTGACCATGACTCAGTTTCTAGGTCACATAGAGACATGTTCTAATATTCCATTTGTGCGGACTAGTTTGATGTGTAGTTGACATAGGCTAGAGTCGTTTAGGAAGAGGCAACCTCAGTTGAGATAAAATAAACCCTTCCCCCTCCAAGTTGCTTTTAGTCATGGCATCTGATTATAACAATAGAAACTACAACTAAGACACCATGTCATTCAGAAGTTCTTGACACACTCTTACTCCTATGGACACAGTATCCCACATGAATGTAAATCGTAGCAAGTTATAATGGATCCTTGGCACTGTCTCTTCAAGGCAGTGGCAGGTGCATTACAAGAGAATGAGCATAAGTATGAGACCCTTCAGGAGATGTGGCTGCAACTGGAGCTCAGCCCTGGCCTGCTGAAGTTTAACAAGTCACTTAACTCACCACTCAAAAGAGTAGATACAGGTTTAAACATGAACACCCTACCTCTGCTCAGTGCATGGCCTGTACAGGAGAACAGAAGATGGATGATAAGTGAACAAAGAAAAGAAAGATCACCTGAAAATCATTCTAGAGTCCGAGATAAGTCCACAAAATCCCAGGGGCTGTACTAGTCCAAGCGGAAATGCATTAGCCTCAGATTTGAAAATAGATGTTATCCAATGGCAGGCAGGCCAGAAGGATCAAACCAAATATGTAACCATAAGGGAGAAAGTGTGTGGAGTCAATAGTAGATTAGGAAACATGGACCTTAAGACATGTAAGCATAGGCCATGGCAAGGCTTCTAGAACACAGGCTGTGAACATGGCTAGAAGTTTATGCTAACCTGTCACAGGCTTAATGCTATGGGCATGACTGGAATTTAAAGAGGACATGCTGCATTGGAGAAGCTGGGCCTTGAAGAGTTTTAGCCCTCCCCAGGTGAGCCTGGGACTGAGGCACGTTGCCTTTCTTGCACAGATGGCTTTAGGCATTTGCAGATTAAACCGAAGTTCAAAAATCTATTTTGATACCTGGCAATATGCTACCTAATGTTTTTCTGTTGTGTTCTGTGACCTTTCTGCTGTGTGTCTGTTTTGCTATTGATTTTAATTACAGAATATAATTTCCAGCATGAGTATGAAAGGCAGCTCCCTCTGGTGGGGGCCGAGCTCCCAGAGGAAGGCAAATGAAAAAGCAGTATGGCTTAGAGCTACATGCTTTTCCTTACAAAGAACACAATACACTCTTTTTATAAAAATGTCACTGCTGCGGTCCAATGCTTTCCTTCATCCCATTAAATGTGAAAGGGGAATGGGGTGTGGGAGCAGAAACACTGCCCAATTTCCAGGTTCATCTCAGAAAAGAATAAAGCAACTTGCAAAGCACAGCCTGAAACCAGGTACATGGTTTGTGTAATTTTTAAAGGAGGGAGCAAGCTTCTCAAAACATCCAGGTCTGGAAATAATCCTAACATATGTGTCCTAACACCACCTTAAAGCGAAAGTTTTAAAAAAAAGCCAGTGTATACTTTGAGAGGGGTAGGTTCTAGCCTGAGCTTAGACATTAATTACCAATCAGACCTGACATCATCCCCTTAGTGTGTCAGCAAGTGTGAAACTAGATCTGCTTCAGTAACTGTCTTCTCTGTCCCAGGTGGTTTCCTTTTACTACCAAAATATTTCAGTGAGAGAAACATTGCAAACCAAGCTCCTTGGGAATATTAATCGCCTTTCCTATTATACTTCTCATCCACTATTTGTTCTTGCAATGCTGAGCCTTACGGTAGCTAAGGTCAAAACACCCTGAGGTCAGCTTTTGATACTCCGAGGTCAAAAATGATTTTATTTGTGCTTCAGTACTTAGTGTCAGGGACTTGTGAGAATAGAGCAGAAGCAATAGCACAAAAGGCAGTGAGAGTCTGAAGTCTGAAAGATAATATACTCCACTAGAACACACCCAGGAAAACAGAGAGGCGGGAAATCTGTATCAGTTATCTTTTCATTGCTGTTAGCGAATGCATTGTACGGAGAAGTTAAAGGAGGCTCATTTTGGATCATGGCTTGAAGAATGCAGTCTGTCTGGCAGGGAAAGCTCACCACAGGCAGCTCCATGGTGGGGGAACAGGTGGCTAGGCCTCCCTGCCTTCTCAGTCTACAGAGCCCAAGGAGTATAAAGAGATTCTGCCTTTAGTCAGCTTTCTCCTTTTCCAGTTTTCATTTGCCCTTTGCATTTTTACTCATTCTATGACTCCTAGCCCACAGGTTATTGTCACCCACACTCAGGCAGGATGGGTCTTCTCTTCTCAGTTAAAGCTCATTGGAGCATCCTCACAGGCACACACAAAGTTGCACCTTATTAATTCTGTGGTTGTTTCCTAATCCAATCAGGTTGACACTAAAGATTAACCACCTTTGATACTTTTGATACTACAGCAGAACAGCTCAGCCAGTTTTATTAATATATTCTCTCACTGTATTTCTCTGTCCCTGGTATGAGAATGAACAATTCAAAGCCTGTCAGTTAAGGTCAATACTAATAATGTAGGGAATGAGGGATAACTTGAGAGAAGTTAGCCTGGGTCAAGTTTTCCAGGAAACACAATCCAAAATAAAAATTATCAGCATGTATAAGGGCAGATGCTGGTGAGAGGGAAGAGGAGGAAGTGAAAACTGACAGAAGTAATACTGATGAAAGAAAACTGTTGAAAAAGCTCTGTGCATCCTTGGCAATTCCAGAACAAATGGCTTCTCCAGGAAGACAGGACAGGGAGAGGGAGACACAATATGTGCTACAGTATACGTAGGCCAGTTCTGGAGGCTGCATAGTCAGGCTGGGGATCATTCTTTCAAACTAGGAAAGATTCAAATTCAGGGATTCAGTCCAGGTTTCCGGGGTCAGGCAGGCCTCACTGATGGAGATAGATTTTTAAAGACAATAGAATAGGAAAGTGTAGGAATCAAGAGTAAGAAGAAGGAGTTCTAGTTCTAGTGTGTGTGTGTGTGTGTGTGTGTGTGTGTGTGTGTGTGTGTGTGTGTGTGATGTATGTTGGAGGTACATTTTTAAGAAAGTATGAAGAGAACAGGGTTTAGAGCTGCTTCCATAGTATGCTGAGCCTTGGGAGTTATGAACAAGAACTAAGATTCCCAGTCAACTATGGGAGCAAGGGACAGAAGTATGTTGAATTTGTATTCAGTGCAGTATGCTGCTCAAAACCCCAACTTGAAGAAAATAAAGTGAATTCCTATACTCCCCATTTAAGGCCTTTGTCATTAGAAGGGTGGAGGCAAGCAGGGAGAGAGAAAGGAGAGAAAGAGAAAAGATGAGGAAGTAACCAATCATGAACAGACTTTAGCATTGTTTTCCCCAGAAGGTCAGTGACTTTGCTGTATTCTTTGCTTGTCTCCTGTCCTAGGAAGAACAGAGTAAAGTCATTTTACAGCCATGACCAAAAGAAATCAGACACTACCTTGTAAACTCAAATGTCTAATGGTTCTTTTCTTCTGATGATTTCAATTCTTTCAGAATCTATGTATAAGACAAGAACGGAGGAGGGAAGAAGAACCATGAGAGAATCTGGCAATTTTACATAAAAGAAAAATCCATCAGCACAAAGGGATAATTTGGTCATGGTCTAGAACTAAGTTTACTGGTTCAGAATAAAATATATTCTTAACGTTACTTGCTTCCAAGCTTCCAGCACATGAAACGGGCAAGTCCATAGCCATTTTACAGAAAGAAAGATACTATTCTACATTTGTGTAGTATGAATAAAAATTTCAGATCCACCACACAAATATAAAATGTTAATGTTTGATTTACATTCTATAACATTACAGTAGGTATCATTCATGATTTTATTGTATTGCTGGTCATGTATCAACACATATTATTTGTTAAATTAATCTCATGAAAAGGTGAGACTCACAGCACCTCTAAGAAGTATGTATTAGTATAATGGGCATTATGCAAATGAGAAGTCAAGGTCCAGGCAGGTTAACTGAGTTGGCAGAAGCCATAAATAATTTGCAGTTGCATCATAATTTGAACCCAGGTCTGCTGACTCCAATTGTTACCACTATGACTTCTTTTACTTCAATTTTAAGTCAATCTTAGGATGCTAAGGGACTTTTAAGGTTTCTATGTTTCACTCTGGTCTCGTTCTGTTTGCCACAAAGCATTTGTGGTTAGCAATTCTCATTTCATGTCCGACATAAATGTCTGAGTGACTCAGAATAAGAATGCACCAGGCATCTCTATAGCACTGACTTCCTGTTCACATACTAAAAGCTAATTAGCAGTTTTATAGCCTTTTAGCACTTATCCAATGGCCTCTACCTTTGATGTCCCCTGATTGAGAATTCAGAAATGCAATCCAATGCTCGATGCTTATGGCATCTGTCCTTTCTGCCTCTAAGCAGTATCCTTTGCAAGTCAGGGAAAGTCCATTTACCTCTGGCTGCGTGGGGTGATACATACATAGTCAAAGCCAAACATTTTCAGATTGGTACAATGTGAGACTGAAGCCTATGTTGAAGGGTTCTATTTTGAACAGAGGACATTTAAGTAAAGGTTTAGGAGAACTCTGACAGTGAAAAACTTAGAATTTTAAAGCTGAACAAGGTGATAAAAAAATCACTTGGCTTAACTATGTAGATGGGGACAGTACAGCTCCAAATGTAGATGGTACTTGCCCAGGGTCATATAGCCTGAAGTCCTATGGTATTCTAGTTTTGCCTTCAAAGAGCTAATAGGGTTCTCATTCTTTCCTTCCCCAGTCTTATGTATTTTAAAAGACATTTCCTTCATCAGGAACACCCCTCTCCTCTAGCACCAATCACTGTGGAGTCAGTAATCAGCATTTGCCTTATTGAGAACTTTCCACGTTCTCTGTATCATAGTTCAGGAACATTTAGATTTGAGAGTTTAAGGTACCTGCCCATAGCAAACCAGTAATACAAGCTATAATTGGCTGATATGCTCTAAGGACCAAACTTCAGAACTCCAAATCTCAGCCATGTATGGATGTGTGATTTGAGTTCATCTTAATGCTCTTTCCATGAGACAAAATCAGGTTGATTCTATTGGTAAGATGATGGTGTTTGAAATGGATATTCAATTCCCTTAATACTGTGGCCCCAAGTTAGGGTCAGCCTCTCAAGAGATTCTTACCATAGCATGAACACACCATACACTGGCACACTTCCAAGCCTATGCTCATCCTGATCCCTTAACTTCTTTGTCTTAAGGCTGTATCCATCTTTAGCTGCTAAGTAATTTTTCCCTTCTTTTTTAAATTAGGTATATTCTTTATTTACATTTCAAATGTTGTGCCCTTTCTTGGTTTCCCCCTTCCCCCCAAAATCCTATAAGCCATCTCCCCTTCCCCAATCAACCCCATCTTCCCTGTCCTGATATTCTTCTACACTACTGCATCAAGTCTTTCCAGGACCAAGGGTCTCTCCTCTCTTTGGTGTCTAACAAGACCATCCTCTGCTGCCAATGTGTCTGGAGCCATGGGTAACTCCATGTATACTCTTCACTTGATGGTTTTTTTCCCCTGGGAGCTCTGGAAGTACTGGGTTACTCATACTGTTGTTCCTCCTGTGGAGCTGCAAACCCCTTCAGCTCCTTGGGTCCTTTCTCTAGCTCCCCCATTGGGGACCCTGTGCTCACTGCAATGGCTGGCTGAGAGTGTCTCCCTCTGTATTTGTTATGTACTAGGAGAGCCTCCCATGTGACAGCTATGTCAGCCAGCACTTGTGGGCATCCACAATAGTGTCTGGGTTTTGTAACTGCATATAGGATGCATCCCTGGGTGGGGTAGTCTCTGTATGGTCTTTCCCTCAGACTCTGCTCAACCTTTTGTCTTTGTATCTCTTTCTGTGGGCATTTTTTCCCTTTCTACAAAGGAACCAAGGATCCATACTTTATTCTTCCTACTTCTTGGGCATCATTTGATATGTGAATTGTGTCTTAGGTATTCGAAACTTCTAGGCTAATATCCACTTATCAGTGAGTGCATGCCATAAGTGTTCTTTTGTGATTAGGTTACCTCACTCAGGATGATATTCTCCAGTTCCATCCATTTGTGTAGGAATTTCATGAATTCATCGTTTTTAATGGCTGAATAGTACTTCATTGTGTATATACACCATATTTTCTGTATCCCTTCCTCCATGAGGGACATTCGGGTTCTTTCCAGCTTCTGGCTATTATAAATAGGGCTGCTATGAACACAATGGAGCATGTGTCCTTATTACATGCTGGAGAATCCTCTGTGTATATGCCTAAAAGTGGTATAGCAGGGTCCTCTGGTAGTATTATGCCCAGTTTTCTGAGGAACCGCCAAACTAATTTCCAGAGTGGTTGTACCAGCTTGCAATCCCACCAGCAGTGGAGGAGTGTTCCTTTTTCTCCACACCCTCTCCAGCACTTGCTGTCTCCTGAGTTTTATCTTTCAACCTTAAGTTCAAATTCTCCCTCTGTGGGGCAATTGCTGAATCTTTATGACAGAATTTAATATTCTTTCCCTTGCATCTCTATGCTACCCTATACCTGGACTTTATATCATATTTTATATATTGAGGCGTGCATTTGAATCTCACTGTTGGCTGCTCTCCTCGAGGGAAGCAAATCACCCATGTGTATAAAAGGAGAGAACACACAATGTCCATTGAGAGACAAGTTTAAAAAGTTTATTTCATGAATAAAACTGGAGAAGGCACGAGGATGCAGAAGATACTCATGCTGATTCTAATGCCTTTTCGAATCTTTGTCTTTGGAACAACAGTAGAATGGGAAACAGAAAATTTAGATGACCTGCTCAGGGCTTGTGGGCTTAGTTGTGGCTAAGGTGGATTCTAGTAAAATTTTGTAAATTCTGCTATGCCTCCTTTCTCACCAATTTATAACCCTCTTCCTAAGCAACAATAAGAATGACTTAGGAGACTCCATATGTGCTCCCCTATGGTAGGTCACTCTAGGTCTTTGTAGACTCTAAAAGGCAACAAAGGTATTACAAGAATCTGCTTTTAAAGTTTTGGAATGAGCAAACACACACCTCCAAATATGGCTGAAAATGTTTTGCCCATCACCTACATAGACTGCCCTGCTTACTAATTCTTTCCTCTCATGTAAAACTCTCCCTGGGGCTGCAGGATGGGAACACATTTCTTTTATGGAAGGCAGGCTGACTGCCAGCAATCTGAATTTCAATCACCAGCCCAGATCCTCTTCCCCAAAGTAGTATTAAATATTTTGCTGATGTGCATTTTTTATTTTAAATGGATGTGCTTTTATACGGCCCAGAGCAGACATTATATATTTATTTACTGACTTATTTCAAACATCGACAGTAAAAGTATAGCTACCTACCATGCACCAAGTAGTCTGACATAAGCAAGTCCTGTCAGGTGGAAAGAAGGAATGACCTTTGTACAACCTTTTATTGATGGAGACAGTACAATGAAAATAAAATTGTGGAATAATATTCTCAAGAAGCAGTCTGAGAGACCTGCCTTAAGTATGCTGCTCATGAGCAGAAAGACTCCATGAAGGCTTTATTCATGAGACCCCTGAGAGCTTGCCACTGGAGGGCTTCTTAGAGAGCTATCTGATAGAAACTTAGGAATTGAATTCAGAAACTCTGATAGTTTGCTCCTGATACCACCCACTTTATATTATATTTTACAGACAAAGATGGGGACATCTTAACCTTGAAATAATGACTATAAACTTTGAAGTAAGTGGAATCTGCCTCTATGCTGGCTCTAATATCAGCAGCTCTGTGACACAAGAGGCTCCTTAACCTCTTGGAGCTTCAATTTTCAAATTTATGAAACTAGGTAAGTGTATGCACTTTGTAAGAATACTTAATGCATAAAATATCTGTGCAGACAAATGTTAAGTATATGGACAACTTTTAGCACACTCCCTAACAGAACAAGTTTTCAATAAATGTTCCTTTCAGATGAAGATAATCCTATTACTGCTATATTCTTTTCTCCCTCATCAGTGAACTGCCCTCGGTATAAAATTAGAAGCTCTAGTTCTCTCTCCTTTGGATAGAAGGACAATAAAATACAAAACTACTGTAAAATGAAAAGGAGATGCAGTATGACTTCATAAGTGAGATAGGTTAGCATGACTTAAAAATATGTCACTGCTTCATCCAGAGCTTCAATTGTGTGTTCCAGTGTTGGTGACACCTCTCAAAGCAATTATGAAGGAATAAACAGCTGCACCACACTTTAGGGATACCCAAAATAGGCATAGATGGATGCCTATGTGACTGCCTCTGGGTACTGTCTTTATTTAAAAAATAGTTTTTATCTTTTTGTTTAAATCTCTCTCTCTCTCTCTCTCTCTCTCTCTCTCTCTCTCTCTCTCTCTCTCTGTCTCTGTCTCTGTCTCTGTCTCTCTCTCTCTCTCTCTCTCTCTCTCTCTCTCTCTCTCTCTCTCTCTCTCTCTCTCCATTCATATTTTAGTCATTAGCAGTAAAACCATTATGTCCAAGGAACATATCATTTATCTCTGTACTCCCAAAGCCAGTGTTCATTTGTGAGTATAGTCCTAATGAGAATCTTTAAAATCTTTAAATGAATAATAAACACTGTTATAAGATGTAGTCCTGAAAGAAGCAGCATGGAAGACACTATGTAGGTGTATGCTGAATTACCAGTAGTTTCACATCCTTTGGAAATGACTCTAGTACAGAAGAATGGGTACATAGCCTTTGGCAGTCAACATGGTCCTTCAGGAAACAGAGCTCCAGAGTCAGGACATTCCTACCACCACCACCCCAAGGAATGCTAATGGGAATCTCCAAAGAATTTCTTCTTCAATGTGTGTTTAAATGCTGCAAAAGACCTCAAGATATAGTCAATATCATCATTATTTTATGTTTTGTCCATTTTATGAATTCTTTTAATTATGGACACCACTTCTTGAGAAAGAGAACTGCCTTATTTTGAAATATTCTGCTACAAATTACTTGTGGAAAAGATGATGAAATCTAAGAGCCCCTGATATTCTTTTCTTTAATCCATCCCAGTGTTCTTTCTCTCCTGCTCCACATACAATTCGCTATATCTACAATCTCAAATACCCACCTTGTATTCTCTAGCTGAAACTTTCAAGCTAATTTACAGATTCACTTACACTCTAATAATTATTTTAAGTCAAATGCATTTATCCAACTATTTTGGATATTGATCAGAGTTCTTCATGTTCTTTCTTTCTGTATCTAACACTATAACTATTTCTTCCCAAAACAGTTTTGTTCCTCTAGCACCATTCTCCCCCGTCAGGTGGCACAACAGAAGCTCAGAATAAACTCTTCTACCTAATTTATCTAGTCCCCAAAATAACTAGAAGAAACACCAGCTATTTAGTGTATGACTGCAGTCTAGATGCATGCCCTCAGCCCTCAAGCAGCTGTTATCACGGCTCAGCAGTTCTTCAAGGTTAATCTAAGATTTCTCCTTTTTTCCCACCATAAAACTAGTTTAGACTTTCTTCTGCCTCTTCAAATCCATTATCTTCCTCTTACCTTGTTTTCAGAAGATAATCTTACCTAATGTTTTTGTTTGTTTGTTTTAGAATCAGTTACACAGGAACAGGCTCACAATTCCACAATCAGAATTAGAAACACAGTCATGCCTTTCTAATCCTGTTACAATAGATGAAGGTGATCTTACTAGTAGGGGCACTCACAGCATCCTCTGGCTCCTCTGCCTATTTCTCAATGATCTTTTTTTATCATCTCTGGGCCTCATCCACCTTACACCTGCTACATCTTTGAATTATGATTCCATGACTTTTACCTTTTCACTCAAGCCTCTGCCCTCAGCTGCTGGTGTTTTGTTGACTATCTTTTTACCTGAGCACACACATATATGAGCTGCCTTACTCATCCTTCCATAATGATTTGCTTCATCTTACTCCTGTTTTTCTTCCTACCTCTAGTCATTTATTTTGTCATTTCTCTGAGCCCCTTCACTACAATATAACCTCTATAATAATTTCTTGAGGCTTGATCCTGTATCACTTAATATTGTTCACTTTTGGGTTCATCTACTTTCTTCAGTTTTCTGATCACTAAGGCATTTTATGTATAATCTTTATGTTGATCATCTCAAATGCATGCCTTTAGCTTAAATTTTGCCTCTGAATGCTAGGCTTATATATTTAAAAGTCCACTTTACTTTAGGTAACTTATGAATATCTAATTCTCAACATTTTAAAAATAGAACTGCCTATTTTTCTATCCCCCATGCTTATTGTCCTTTTAAACTTCCCAGTATAACCCAATAGCAATATATTTCAACAAGTTGCCACAGCCAGAATATAGACTCAACCTTCATTAATCCCTTCATTTGCAGATCCAAGGACTACAGAAACTACATTTTGAATGGCACCCGACTAAACCATAAGTTTCCTGAAAAGAGAGACTGCTGTTATTTCTCTAGCATTCAGAAACATGAAAAAACAAAGTAGATTCCTTAGGGAAGAGTGTTTGAACTAAACTGAGATGCAGTCTTTGAGTTTGACATTTCAAACAACATAATATACCAGTTTTACAATTCTAACATCTGCCTAGCTCTCTCTGGGTTCTTGTGAGTTAATGTTTTAAGGGTTCAAAAATACATAAAATGCAACATAATATAGAGAATTTGGGATTTGAATAAATTAAGACATGCTTGGTATCCCAAGCCTTCTGCCTAAAAGTTAGTATGTTAGGTATTTAATATTGGAGGGTCTGTTTTCTGTAGTATAAAGCAGGTACAGAGACAGCTTTTTTTTTAATTAAGTTATGATGTGCTTTATAATAAAGCATGTAGTTTTATGTATATGAGTACCCTGTAGCTGTCTTCAGACATACCAGAAGAGGGCACCAGACCCCATTAGAGATGGTTGTGAGCCACCATGTGGTTGCTAGGAATTGAGCTCAAGACCTCTGGAAGAGCAGTCGGGACTCTTAACCACTGAGATACCCAGGGCATTCCCCTGCATACAATAAAGACACATGCTCCACTATGTTCATAGCAGCCTTATTTATAATAGCCAGAAGTTGGAAGGAGCCCAGATGTCCCTCAAAGGAGGAATGGATACAGAAAATGTGGTATATTTATACAATGGAACACTACTCAGCAATTAAAAATAATGAATTCATGCAATTTGTAGGCAAATGGTTAAATCTGGAAAATATCATCCTAAGTGAGTTAACCCAGTCACAAAAGAATACACATGAGATGCAATCACTGATACGTGGATATTAATGAGCCCAGAAGCTCTGAATACTCAAGGCACAATTAGCAAGTCAGAAGATTCCCAAGAAGAAGGAAGGAAAAGACCCTGGTCCTGAAAAGACTGGATCCAGTTTTGTAGGAGAGTACCAGAACAGAGAAATGGTGGGGGGGGGAGGGTGATTGGGGAAAAGGCAGGGGGGAGAGGACTTATGGGACATATGGTGAGGGGGAAACTGGGAAAGGTGAATGCCTTTGGAATGTAAACAAAGAATATAGAAAAAATAAAAAAAATAAAGCACATAGTTACTTTATAATGAACATCACTGTTCATTATAACTGAACATCATTTAGCACTGGGTTTTAGTTCTTGGGAATTTGCTTAATGCCACACAAAATATTACTATGAAGGCTGCAAATCAGGTATTATTTTTTCTTTGTATTTCTTACAAAACAGGATATTATAAAATTCAGTTGTATGGTTTAGGAACTAAAAAGGTATTTTGTGTTATCACAGCAGACATATTCTAGAAGATGATATGGAAAACCTGTGGGTAAGAAAAACATTTTAAGAGTACATTCCATTGTCATACCCCATTCCAGCTTTCTCAATGTGTATATGTACACACACACACACACACACACACACACCATAATTGAGTTACAACAAATGAGTCTTTCAACAAGAATCCTCCAATTGTAAATTTAAGATGATTTAAAATAATGAATATACCTGATAAAGTTAACTGTCAATTTTATGGCAAACATTTTCCCTTACTAAAATGTCTTGAGTCTCTGACAGTTATGATCAATTATATGGCCTGAATACACATATTAAAATTTAATGTGTCCTTGGCTTGGTCAAATTACTAAGATAGTTGTGAAAACTTTTAATGAAAATCGGCACCAACAAGCTCTTGAAGGTATAAGATGATACTGAATGGGAAAAATATGTCTTCTGATAGGTCAATATAATTGTAAATAACTTGATTCTACATGATTTAAAATATATTTATGCCGGGCAGTGGTGCCACACACCTGTAATCCCAGCACTCGGGAGGCAAATGCAGGTGGATTTCTAAATTTGAGGCCAGCCTGGTCTACAGAGTGAGTTCCAGGACAGCCAGGGCTACACAGAGAAACCCTGTCTCAAAAAAAAAATTAACACGAGGCTCTTTCCCACTTAGGAATACATCTCAAGGGGAGGCTCCAAGGCCTGACAATATTACAGGTGCTATGGTATGCTTATAGACCCTAGCATGGCTGTCCTGTGAGAGGCCCTACAACTGGCTTATTGAGACAGACACAGATACTTACACCAAACCAATAGACTGAAGTTGAGGGATCCCCGTGCTTGAATGAGAGGGAAAGGTTGGAAGAAGTTGAGGAGGAGCCCGGCCTCATAGGAAGACCAGCAGTCTCAACTAACCTGGATCCCTGAGATCTCTCAGACACTGAGCCAACAACCAGGCAGCATATAGCAGCTGGTCCGAGGTCCGGAAATATATACAGTAGAGGACTGCCTGGTCTGGACTCAGTATGAGAAGATGATCCTAACCCTTGAGAGACCTGAAGCCCCAGGGTATGAGGAAGCCACGTAGATGTTGGGGGGGGATCCTCTTGGAGATGGAGTCTGGAGAGATGGAGTGAGGAACTATAGGAGGACAAACTGGGAGGTGGGTAACAACTGAACTGTAAAAAAAATAAAATTAATAATAGTGATAATACAAACAAACAAACAAACAAACAAACCCCACCGGTCTGAGCCTGTGCTCTGAGCAGACTTTGGACGCTGGCTCAGCACCCACTTGTACAACATTCAGAGGGATCCCGACTCCCCTGCTCTGAAATGCCCAGGATCACAGGAGAGGCCACAATATCTGCCCTAACACGGGGAATAACTGGGACCCCTGGGATCCGGGGACACAGGAACCCCTGCCCAGCCAGGGTACAGGTTCCTTCTTGTCTGAGCCTGTGCCCTGAGCAGACCTTGGGCACTAGCTCTGCACCCAGTCTCACAACACCCAGAGGAATCTCAATTCCCAGGTGCTCTAACATGCCCAGGATCCCAGGTGTAGAGGCCACATCTGCACAAACTCCTGGAGCAACTGGGATCCCCGGGATCCAGAGATGAAGGAACCCCATGTCCAGCCAGTGTCATGGGTTCCTTCTGGACTGAGCCTGTGTCCTGAGCAGACCTTTGGCGCTGGTTCTACACTCACTCCTATAACATCCAGAGGGAGCCCAACTCCCAAGTGCTCCGAAACGCCCAGGATCACAAATTTCAATGACCTTGACCTTACACCAATCAGAATGTCTAAGATCAAAATCTCAAGGGAATAGCTCATGCTGGTGAGGATGTGGAGAAAGGGCAATGATCCTCCATTGTTGGTGGGACTGCAAGTTGTATGATTACTCTGGAAATCAATCTTGCAGTTTCTCAGAAAACTGGAAATAGTTCTACCTAAAGACCCAGTTATACCACTCCTGGGCATATATCTAAAAGATGTTCCCAAATACCACAAGGACAGGTACTCCACTATGTTCAAAGAAGCTTTATTTGTAATAGCCAGAAACTGGAAACAACCCAGGTATCCCACAACCTCAAAGATGGATACAGGAGATGTAGTCCATTTATACAATGGAATACTATTCAGCTATGAAAAGCAAGGCCATCATGAGTTTTGCAGGTAAATGGATAGAACTAGAAAATATCATCCTGAGTGAGGAAACCCAAACACAAAGGATATGCATGGTATGTACTCACTGATAAATGGATATTAGGCCTAAAGTATAGGATACTAATGATATACTCCATAGACCCAAATAAATTAAACAAGAAAGAAGATCCAAGTGAGGATGCTTGAATCTCACTTAGAAGAGGGAACAAAATAACCATGGGAGGAAGAGGGAGGGAGGGAAGTAGGTGGGAGGAGGAGAAGAGAGAGGGAAGGGAATGGGATATAAGGATTAGGCATTGGGAAAGATATGATAGAGGGCCAGAGGGCCAGAAGAATGAATGGAAATCTGCTGCTGCGGGGGGTAGGGGAGTGGGGGATGCAGGAATCTCTAGGCAGTCCATAGACCTGGGATGAGGGAGTTTCCCAGGATTCAATATGGGAGACCTTACCCAAGATGCCTAGCAGTGTGGAATGGAATAGGCAGGGCCCCCAGTGGAGGGATAAGGACACCAACCCACCCACAAAACTACTTTTGACCCCAAATTTGTCCTATCTAAAAGAGTTGGAGTAGACTGAAGGAATAGCCAACCAATAACTGGCCCAACTTGAGACTTATCTCATGGTCAAGCACCAATCCCTGAAATTATTAATGATACTCTGTTAGGCTTGCAGACAGGAGCCTAGCATAACTATCCTCTGAGAGGCTCTACTCAACAGCTGATTGAAATAGATGCAGGTAGTCAGCCAAACATAGACAGAGGTTGGGGATTCTTATGAAAAAGTTGTGGGCAGGATTGTAGGCCCTGAAGGGGATAGGGAGTCCATAGGGACACCAAAATAGTCAATTAACCTGGAGCCCTGGTAGCTCTCACAGACTGAGCCACTAAGCACAGAGCCTACACTGGCAAAAATGTCCATTGCTGAGATGATGAGAACAATAATATTAAAAAGGGAAATGAAATGTAAATATAGAATATATCCAATAAAAAGACAGAAATACAAATAAAAAAATAAATTTAAATACATGATGAAATACATTCAATTTACATTTTGACAATTATAGTAATATATAAAAATTTATGACATATTGCTGTATGCAAAATTATATAAAACAATAAATGCTCAAATCATTTTATTTAAGCATTATAAAATGAATAAAGACATATAAACATGCACCTATGCACTATACTAATTTACACAAATATGAGGAATACATATTCCTGGTAAAAGTGATTGAATCAAGTTGTGAGACAAACGTGATTTTGTCATTGTCGTTTCATTGGGCTTTTCTGTGTTTCTTAATCTTTCTGTTGTGTACCTACATACTATGGTTAGAACTGAACAAATGAAAAGTAATTATTAAAATGACATATGCAAAAGTACAAAGAAATATTTTTATTTCAAAATGATTAAAAACAGGTTTTCGAGTATAGGTCTGGTAATGACTCAGTGTGTAAAGGTAATGTCACCAAGCCTGATGATATGTTTGATCACTGGGTCCCACATGGTGGAAGAAAAAACTGACTCTCACAAGTTGTCATTTGTTCTCTATATATGTGAGCTATGCATCACACACACACACACACACACACACACACACACACACACTTAAAACAATGCAATTTCCTACACCAGGAGCTCAAATTATGATTTCAATGTCCCAAGTTTAAAGTTACAAAGGTCTTCTCAGTAGATGTTAAAGGCTATGTAGAGGTAAACATGTAGAAAACACATGCCAATTGAGACACGGAACAGCCAATTTTGAAAGAAATACTTATTAAATATTATACTCTGGATGCCCCCTCAGATTTCATGTTGAAATTCAAATGTGATTATGCAAGTACCAATGCAATGGATTTTTAAAGTTGTTTAGGTCATAATTACTCCTTGAAGAGATTGATAATGTTTTGTGAAAGTGGTTATTGAAATAAGTATGTGTGAGGTCAGCTGAATTCTCTCAGTCTAATGTACCCATTTCTACCTGTTTAACATAAAGGGAACCTCCATGATCTCATACCATAGTCTTAGATATTGCTATTATGTTTGTTCTTCATAGGTTTCCAGCCTACAGTACTCTATCATAGTAGAAGAAAATGGGATCACAATAGGAGGCATTAGACATTTCACACAATTGCATGAAAACTACATCTCATCATCCCCATCTTACGGGTGAGTAATGCATCTCAAAGGGATTAAAGGACATAAAGCCAGAACTCGGAGACCTTTCCAGCTTTCAAACTGTATGTTGTCTACCTATTGTCTCTTCTTTATTATATTAGAGACTTAGATTTCTGAATTTAATCAGACTAATCTAAAATTTCTAGACTAATGAAGAGGGAAAAAATGCTGATATACAACTCTTATATTTGCTGCTGGAAAACAGAGCAAATATAGGTTCTTATTAGGAAATGGTATCAAACTACAAACTCTTTTCAATAAACCAGTCTTTAATAACTCTAAGCACTGAGATATTTAATTTCAATTTGGCTGTTGTGATGAATACAATAAATTAGTTTCTGGAATTAATCATTTTGTTTTTAATGAAAAATATAAATATAGAAGCTTTGCTGTATTTATACATATGGCTGACAGGGATAATGGTTTATGTTGAAAAAATACTAATTCACAGGAATTTCTATTGCAGTTAATGTCATAATTAAAATTTTCAATTTAAATACAAAACATGCTAGTCCTTCAGACAATTTGCCCACTACTGAGGTTCACAGAATGTTAAAACTATAAACTTTTTCACTGAATGTAAACAATAAAATCAGTCATCTATTTTTTGATTTCCTCTCTCCATTAGTTCATGGCACTAGAAGCAAAGGGAATACTTGAGAACTGTATCAACTCAATCAAACTAAGTTTATAACCTTTACCTAGAGCCTGCAAATGTACCCACTATTTGGCTGAATGGCTTACCATCTCATTTGGTCTAAAACTTCTTCCATTTCCTAGGTAATAAAGTATTATTAAATAATATCAGCAAAGTTTGAACAGCTAAGGAACAGCAATGATAATTTGAACCCAAACCTACCTGACTCTCATTCCCATGCTACTAATGTGACTAATTTCTGAGCTAAGCAACTTGAGTTAAATAATTGAATAAGTACAATGACAAAAAGTCATATATAAAATGATGCCACAACCCAAAGATAGAGAAGCTGGTGTAGGAAAACCAAGAGGATTCCTTACTGGGGGCACATTTAAATGTTTTTATAATCCCTGTTCTCAATAGGTCATTATTAAGTTAAAATGGTAATATAATATTCATTTTTATTTAGGTAACAGACAGTCATGACTCTAATACTGGGGTGTACAATATGCCAGTAAATCAATAACCAAGCCTAATTTTCTCATTTTGAGGCCATTGGAGTGTGTGAAGAGAATCACATACCACAGAATAGCTAAATGGACACAGGGAGTGAGTAGATAGTATTAGACTTTGCTATCTTCATGACTATTGATAAGAGAATCGCAAAGGATTACACTGTTTCAAAAAGTATTTCCAAAATCTAATTATTATAAGATCTTGACTTTAGTATCAGCACCTACAAAACTTTGTCACTATTGAAGAAGTTGCAACTTATGTAGCAACAGATACCATACTCCATTTTTTAAAGTGCAAAGCTGATGAATGAAATGGCATTTGAATGGAAGGTTTACACATGGGAGCGTGTGAGAAGTTAGGGCATCTTGTGCAGTGCTTAAAGCTACAGAGGTGAAGGAAGAAGCTGCAGGGTGGAGAAGAGCTGTAAGAGCTCAGGTAGGGTGAGGGAGTGTGGGAAGGAGTGTACTATGAGACACCTGAGACAGACCTTGGAGAATGCTGAATGCCAGGGTAGAATTTTATAGAGCACAGTGCCATGCCAGGTGGGTGATTGGGGTCCACAGTCTAGACTAATATGGCAGAATCTTTAAGAAGCAGTTAGAGAAAAAAAGAGTCAAGGAAAGAACAGGTGGATACACACTTTGCAGAAACTAGTGGAGAAAAGTGATATAAAGAGGAATTCATTGGTTAATAGGTTATTTATAGGTTATTAATAGCCTACAAATTTCATGATGTCTTTGTTTTTAATTGTTGAGTAATATTCCAATGTGCAAATGTACCACATTTTCTGTATCCATTATTTGGTTGAGGGACATTTAGGTTATTTCCAGTTCCTGGCTATTATGAATAAAGCTGCTATGAACAGCTTGAGCAGGTGTCCCTGTGGAATAGTGCAGCATCTTTTGGGTATATGCCCAGGAGTATTATATCTGGGTCTTGAGGTAGAATGCCAAATTGATTTCCAAATTGGCTGCACACTCCTACTAGCAATGAAGGAGTGTTCCATTGTTCCAAATTCTCTCCAGCCTGGGCTATCACTTGCATTTTTGACAGTAGTCATTATAACAGGTGGAATTTGAGTCAGTTTGACTTGTATTTTCCTGATGACTGCAGATATTTGAACATTTAAGTGCTTCTTGGTCATTAGAGAGTCCCCTTTTGAGAATTCTTTGTTAAATTCTTTACTCCACTTTTTACTGGGCTGTTTGGTTTGTTGGTGACTAATTCCTTGAGTTCTTCACATATTTTTGATATCAACCTTTTGTCATATATAAGTGAAGATCTTATCTCATTCTGTAGGCTGCCATTTTGCCCTATTGATGATGTCTTTTGCCTTTCAGTTTCATGAGGTCCCACTGACTAATTGTTGATCTCAGTATCCTGTGCAGATACATACACTGTTCAAGGCAGTTCTCCTCTTTCTCTTCTATTAGATTTAATGTATCCAGTTTTATGTTGAGGTCTTTGATCCACTTGGACTTGAGTTTTGTGCAGGATGATGAATGTGGTCATCCACTTAAACAAGCAACATTTGTTGTAGATTCTTTATTTTTCCATTGTATGGTTTGGCTTCTTTGTCAAAAATCAAATATCTGTAGGTATATGGGTTTATTTCCAGGTCTTTGATTCTAGTCCATTGATCAGCCTGTCTGTTTTTATGTTGATACCATGTGGATTTTACTACTATTGCTCTGTAGTACAGCTTGAGATCAGGGATGGTGATACCTTCAGAAGCTCTTATTGCTCAGGATTATTTTAGCTATCTTGGGTTTTTTGGTTTTACTTATGAAGTTAAAAATTGCTCTTTCAAGGTCTGTAAAAATTGCATTGGTATTTTGATGAGGATTGTATTGAAGCTGTAGATTTCTTTTGGGAAGATGGTAATTTTAGTATATTAATCTTTTGAATCCATAAGAAAGGTAGATCTTTCCATCTTCTAATATTGTCTTCAATTTCTTTCTTTAAAGACTTAAAGTTTTTGTCAGGCAAATGGACGGGACTAGGAAACATCATCCTGAATGAGGTAATTCAGAACCACAAAGACATATATGCTATATACTTACTTATAAGTGTATATTAGCCATAAGTACAGGATAACTATGTACCATTTACAGATCTAAAGAAGCTAAGTTATAAGGAGGACCCGAGGGAGGATGTTGATTATCACTCAGATGGGGAAATAAAATAGAAATTGGAGATGAATGGAAGGAGGTAACTGGGTGGGTGAAGGGGTGGTGAAAGGAACAGTGGTGGGAATCAGGTGTTGGGGGAGCAGAATGAGGGGCCAGGAGAGGGCTGGTAAAGATAATAGAAATCAGTGGGGGAGCATCAGTGCAATGAGATGGAGACCTGGGACAGGGGAAGCTCCTAGGCATCTGTGGGGATGGCCCTGTGTGAGACTCCTGGTAACTGGGAATGTGGAGACTGAAGTGGCTATTACCTGTAGCCAGGTGGGACTTCTAATGGAGGGGGACATCAATGCACCACCAAACCTTCAACCCAAAATTAATCCTGCACACAAGGAGTGCAGGGATTAAGATAGAGCAGAGATTGAGGGGATGTCACCCAGTGACTGGCCAAACTTGAGATCCATCCCATGAAAGAGAGTCTACCTCTGACACTATTATTAATAATACTCTGCGACACTTACAGACATTAGCCTGGCATAAGTGTCTTCTGAGAGGCTTCATCTAGTAGCTGATTGAAACAAATGTAGAGACCCACAGCCAAACATTAGGCAGAACACAGGGATTCTTGTGGAAGAGTAGGAAAAAGGATTGAAGGAGATAGAGGAGTCAAGGACTCTACAAGAAGACCCATAGAATCAACTAATCTGGGTCCATGGGGGTTCACTGGACCTGATCCACCAACTAAAATGCATGCATGGGTTAGACCTAGGTCTCCTACACATTTGTAGTAGATGTGTAGCTTGGTCTTCATATGAATCCTTTAACAGCTAGAACAGGGACTCTCTCTGAATCTGCTGCCTGTCTTTGTATCCCTTTCCCTTAGCTGGACTGTCCTGTCTGGCATAGGAGAGGATGTGCTTTGTTCTCTTGTTACTTGATGTGTCAAGACCAGTTGGTACCCATGGGGGCTTCCTCTTCTCTGAGAGATGTTGTGAGGGTGTGCCTAGAATGAAACAAGTGAGGGAGGTACTATCAGGATATAAAGTAAATAAATAATTAATGAAAAAGCAATTTCTCTCCCTCAGCTCCTCCCTCATTGTCTTTCTTCTTCACTACCAAAATACTTAAGGGACTTGTTTTGAGATTTATTGGTATCAATTCACTCTTCAGTCCATTGCTATCTTCCTTCCTTCTCCATCGCATTGATGAAATATATCTAAGTACATCTTCCGTAATTTCTTAGTGTCAAAGGCTTCATTCCCCTTGCTTTGTGTGTATCTCATTTGACCAAATTTTTGTTTCTAGCTCAAATCTTGCCCATATGAAAACTCACATTCCTGCCTCAACGCTTTTGCTTGGAGTCTTGAACATCTCAAATCCTACACTTCCAAACCTGAAGTGAAAACCCCATACCCTCTTCAACAGAGTTTTTATTATCTAAGTTGGGAATAGAGCTGTCCCACCCTTGATCCCTTTCTACCTTTTCTGTAGCATCCTTTAATACATTCTATAATTCAACACAACATTCACCACTAATATCCTGAGTTTAAATGACCATAACTTCTTGTCTAGATTTAAATAATAGTTTTGTAGTTACTATCCATTTTGTAGACCTGTAGTGTGTTTTCAACATATGAATAAGGGTAGTCTGTCCTAAAGCAAAACATTTTGAAATTATTTAAGCAAGGTAGGCCACTACAAAATTGTATTACTTTCTTTCCAGAGAAAAACTATGGCTCTATATGATGACAATGAGCCCACAGCATAGCCATGATAGTTTGCAATTCATAGGAGCATTTCTTATATATTTAATAGTTTTGTGAATCTCATGATATATCTTGGACTTTGAGGCTCATGTCCTCCATCTTTCTGGAGATCAAAGCAGCTTTAAGAGGTGAAATGTTTCCATCTATCCATCCATCCATCCATCCATCCATCCATCCATCAGTTCACCCATCCATTCTTTCAGTATTTAATAGGATCATGCAATATACCAGTTTACAGATTTTAAAGTTCCTAAGTCAGCCCCAGTAAAGTTCAACATTCAAGGATATTTTCCTATAGAGGTGCACAACAGATACTCAGTCCTTTTCAGATGTTTTATTGTGTGTATGAATGATAAGCATGTGTGGAAATTATACTTATTAAATTTGGAATATTATTCTACTTACCATATTATATTATTATATTTATAACTGTAAAAAATTATGGCACTTTATATGTATTGATACTCAATGTATATGTTCAATAAATAAATGGATGGGTGAATATAAGGATATTCTCATCCTACCTCTTGTGTAGGGGTGGAATGAGATTATGATATAAAAAGTCTTTGGAGGGATAGCTTTAGAGTTCTTATCTCACATCATGTTTGGAAATGAGGACTGAGAAGGAGGTGTTAGATCCGCCTCTCTACAGAGCAACAGCGCTTAGTTATATTATAGCCCTGTCTGTTTTTACCCACTATCTCTTTCACAAGATATAAGTGACTCTATTTTTTAATGCCACATACTACCAGGTTTATTTTTAAAATGGGTTTAATTGGTATTTCCTGATAATTTACACTTCTAACTTTATAGATTAGAATGTTAAAGCCCAGAAGACTAAGGTAATAGCACAATGTTACTCAGCTGTTAGGAGCAGAACTAGAATTTATACTGAGGCCTTCCACCTCTCACATGTTTTATAATACAGTGATTTTATGATGGAATGTTTAGCTACAGAGCAATTTAGACAGCAATAAAATAATACAAGTTACATAGGACTTGGTCATTTAAGTGATACATTACAGTAATACTCCTATAATAGCAAAACAGCATTGAAAGTACAAATTATAAATGAGAAAATCGTTCCCTTCACTGTTCTAAACATTCAGAAATCCCCGGGGACACAGACCTAGCAAATACAGAAGCCACACTCTTCTTCAGGCTTAACATGTCAGACCTTCAACTTCATTTCCACATCCTTCTTCTCTTCAGGCTGCTATGCCCCAGGAAAGCTACACAATGCTCTTCAGGTGGCCTATGACTACAGAAAATAGCCTTTTAACTTTCACATATTTCCAAATGGAGATATTTTCTCACCTACGAAAGCTGCCAATGCTCCAGGGACATGACTTGTGGGGAACAAAGTCAGTGTGCCATAAATTTGATAAAGTCCCAATTGTGATGCTCAAGTTATTAGGACAAAGCCTTCTTGGATGTGGCCATTGACCTATGTGCACCATAATCAAAGTAAAATTTGCAGGGGCTGCCATGGCAATGTGATGTATGTAATGATCTTTTCACATTAAAAAATAGGTTTAAAATTCAGTTATTGTTCTTGGGCAATTTTTGAAGTCACATGCATAGCACAAGTCTGGCAAGTGCTAGAAATGCTATAAGGCTGTGTGGAGGAAGACTGATGTAATGTAAAACTAAAACTGACTATTTGTGCTTTTTTGAGACTTTTAAAGGAAGGTGTAATGTCTTAGAGGAAAGGGAGAAGGGGATGGAGTGGAGGATTGCAGAAGAGATGGGAAGGCAGACAATATTTGGAATGGAAATAAACAAAATAACCAGCTAATAAAAAGAAAAGAAAATTGTAATTGTTGATATATAAAATCAAAGGGGAAACAGAGTTTTAATGGAATTCATATTTAAACACAACAGGGATGGGCTCTAGTTTTTAAAGACAGGGATATCCTCTGGGTATATGCCCAGGAGTGGTATAGCAGGGTCCTCCAGAAGAACCATTCCCAGTTTTCTGAGAAATCACCAGACTGATTTCCAGAGTGGTAGTACCAGCTTGCAACCCCACCAAGAGTTGAGTTGTTTTCCTCGTTCTCCACATCCTTGCCAACACCTGTTTTCCCCTGAGTTTTTGATCTTAGCCATTCTGACTGGCATGAGGTGAAATCTCAGGGTTGTTTTGATTTGCATTTCCCTGATGACTAAGGATGTTGAACATTTCTTTAGGTGTTTCTCAGCCATTCGATATTCCTCAGGTGAAAATTCTTTGTTTAGCTCTCTACCCCATTTTTAAGGGAGTTATTTGGCTTTCTGGAGTCTACCTTCTTGAGTTCTTTGTATATCTTGGATATAAGCCCTTTGTCAGATGTAGTGTTGGTAGATCTTTTCCCAATTTGTTGGTTGCCATTTTGTCGTTTTGACAGTGTCCTTTGCCTTACAGAAACTTTGTAATTTTATGAGGTCCCATTTGTTAATTCTTGATCTTAGAGCATGCTCCACTATGTTCATAGCAGCCCTATTTATAATAGCCAGAATCTAGAAAGAACCCAGATGTCCCTCAATGGAGGAATGGATATAGAAGATGTGGTATATATACACAATGGAGTACTATTCAGCCATTAGAAAGAATGAATTCATGAAATTCTTAGACAAATGGATGGAGCTGGATAACATCATCCTAAGTGAGGTAACCCAGTCTCAAAAGAACACTCATGGTATGCACTCACTGATAAGCAGATATTAGCCTAGAAGCTTGGAATACCTAAGACACAATTCACATATCAAATGATGCCCAAGAAGAAGGAAGGAGTGGCCCCTGATTCTGGAAAGGCTCAGTGCATCAGTGTAGGAGAATACCAGAACAGGGAAGTGGGAAGGGGTGGATTGGGGAAAAGGGGGAGGGAAGAGGGCTTAGGGGACTTTCAGGGAGGGGGGATCCAGGAAAGGGGAAATCATTTGAAATATATCAAACAAAAAATATCAAAAAAATAAAGACAGGGGTATTAAAAGCGGGAGATTGTCACTTATTTCATTCCATTTAAATTCAGTGATATAATTCAGTTTAACAATTCTTGTAAGTACAATGATGCATTTTTCTTAACTATACAAACATTCTATTATGAAATAATATGAACAGGAAAGTGGGATAAAACATATTTAATTAATTTATTCTCTTATTTGTTCATTAACTCATTTGTTTTAATTGACTACAGCTCTCAAACCAAAGTCCAGGTGTAATTCAGTAACTGCTACTTAATAGGCTTACGCCATTATCTCCAGTCATTATTGCTATCACCATGCATTGAGTTCTTGTCCAGATGCTTGAGAAGTGATTAATATATTGGAATATAATCTACAATGGCATGAGCTTGAAATTCAAGTTGTCCCTGACTCTGGTTTTTCTTCTGGCTGTCTAGATACTTTCCAATGTGAATATTAATCTATTCATGAGAGCAGACTTTTTTCTTTTCCTTTCTTTTCTTTCTTTTCTTTTCTTTTCTTTTCTTTTCTTTACTTTTCTTTTCTTTTCTTTTCTTTACTTTTCTTTTCTTTTCTTTTCTTTTCTTCTTTTTCTTTTCTTTCCCTTTCTTTCTTAAGGACTATACCACTACTTCAATTTGGCTCTTAGTTTTTATCATTCCTCAGACAAAAATTACCTCATACAATTATCAGGTAAAACCATTACAGCAGGATAATTGATTATATGGTTTTCTAAGCAATTTAACATTCCAAAAGTTCATAGTAAGTTTAAAGTAATAGTTTATGTCACTTGTTGATAAGGCTTAAGAAGTTATAGCAGAATTGTTTACATGTCTTTCCATTAAGATAAGTACCAGACTAAACATTCCTTATCTACTTGCTAGCTCTACAAGTGAAAGCAATAGTTTTTATGACACAAGTTAGCACAGTTTTGTCGAGACAAATCATTTGCCTCGTGTCTTATTACTTTTAATTCTTGTATAGATGACCTAGTGCAATCTTTTACTTTCTGTCCTTGTACCCACAATAAATTACCTATTCCAATTTACTCATTCCTAACCTAGAAGGAATGTTTTCCAAGATCATAATTCTATATTGATATAAGTAATCTCTAGACTCCTATAGAATAAAAGCTGTAAGCAGTGTCCTCTCAACCTTCAGACATCATGGGGTAATTTCACAGAAAAAGAAAACAGGCTCAGAACAAACCTATCTTTTTAATTATGTTTTACTACCAACTCTAAAGCCAGCTGCTTTAGAATGAATAGCCAGATGAATCAGCAATAACTAAAATAGGAGTCAACAATCAATCAATGAGAATATGACAATGATCTGTAAGTTCCAAGAGTAAAGATGTTGACTCTTGTAGGACCTGAGGAAACAGGACCCTGGAAATCAAGAGACAAAAGATAAGGTAAAGAGTTTTGTGGACAGAAAGCTCAGCTGCGGGTGCAGACTAGCAGCCGGGACCAGCTCTCCGAGCGGACTAGCAGCTAGGGGCCACCGGGCCGCCTCGGGGCACAGCTCGGCACTCTAGCAGCTGGAGTCAGGGGCCTGGACTCAGAGCGAGCATAGTCCAGCACAGACAACGCAGCCAGAAGGGAGCAGCAGAGCCGGTACGAGCAGCTCAGTCAAGGACACGCGGTGCTTTCAGCAGGGGCAGCCATCTTGCCCCAGACCCCCGCGCACAAACAGTGGGCACACTGGACGCAGTGAGCGGCTGGAATCAGGTGCGTGGCCAGAGTTATAGCTTAGCTTAGCTCTGCAGGAGATCCGGGCACAGAAAGCTCAGCTGCGTGTGCAGACTAGCCACCGGGACCAGCTCTCTGAGCGGACTAGCAGCGAGGGGCCACCGGGCCGCCTCAGGGCACAGCTCAGAACTCTAGCAGCTGGAGTCAGGGACCTGGACTCAGAGCGAGCATAGTCCAGCACAGACAAGCTGCCAGAAGGGATCTGTCTCCTGGGGACAGGCGTGCTGTGCTTTCAGCAGGGCGCCATCTACAATAAGACCAACTAACACCAGAGATAAAGAGATGGCAAAAGGCAAACGTAGGAACGTTATTAACAGAAATCAAGGCAATATGGCACCATCTGAACCCAATTCACCAACCACAGCAAGTCCAGGATACCCCAGCACACCAGAAAAACAAGAGTTAGATATAAAAGCACAGGTCATGATGCTCCTAGAGGAACACAAAAAAGACATAAACAAATCTCTTAAAGAAATGCAGGGGAACATCAATAGAGTAGAAGCTCTTACAATCCAAACACAAAAAACACTTAAAGAACTCCAGGAGAATATGGGCCATCAGACAGAAACCAATAAAGAGGAAGTGAGAAAATCAGTTAAAGAAATGCAGGAGAACTTGAAACAACAGGCAGAAGTCATGAAAGAGGGAGCACAAAAATATATTAAAGAATTACATGAAAACACAAACAAACAAATGATGGAACTGAGCAAAACCATCCAAGATCTGAACACAGAGGTAGAAACAACTAAGAAATCACAAAAGGAGGCAACCTTGGAGATAGAAAACCTTGGGAAGAAAACAGGGGTCGTAGATGCAAACATAAACAACAGAATACAAGAGATAGAAATAAGAATCTCCGATGCTGAAGATAACATAGTAACCATTGACTCCACAGTCAAAGAAAATGCAAAATCCAAAAGGCTTGTAACCCAAAACATCCAGGAAATCCAGGACACAATGAGAAGACCAAACCTAAGGATTATAGGGATAGATGAGAGTGAAGATATACAACTTAAAGGGCCAGCAAATATCTTTAACAAAATTATGGAAGAAAACTTTCCTAACTTAAAGAGAGAGATGCCCATGAATGTAAAAGAAGCCTACAGAACTCCAAACAGACTGGACCAGAACAGAAACACCTCCCGTCACATAATAATCAAAACCCCAAATGTACTAAACAAAGAAAGAATATTAAAGGCAGTAAGAGAAAAGGGCCAAGTAACATATAAAGGAAGACCTATCAGAATCACACCAGACTTCTCTCCAGAAACCATGAAAGCTAGAAGATCCTGGGCAGACCTCATGCAGACCCTAAGAGAAAACAAATGTCAGCCAAGACTACTATACCCAGCAAAACTCTCAATCAACATAGATGGAGAAATCAAAATATTCCATGACAGGACCAAATTTACACAATATCTTTCCACTAACCCAGCTCTACAAAGGATAATAGGAGGAAAACTCCAACACAAGGAAGGAAACGGCACCCAAGAAAAAGCAAGACAGTAAACTTCTTCCATCAAACTCAAAGGAAGATAACTACTCAAAAACAAAAATAACATTAAAAATGTCAGGAAGTAATAATCTCTATTCCTTAATATCTCTTAACATCAATAGACTCAACTCCCCAATAAAAAGACATAGACTAACAGACTGGATACGGAAACAGGACCCTACATTTTGCTGCTTACAGGAAACACACCTCAGAGTCAAAGACAAACACTACCTTAGAGTAAAAGGATGGAAGACAATTTTGCAAGCAAATGGTCACAGGAAGCAAGCTGGAGTAGCCATTTTAATATCAGATAAAATTGACTTTCAACCCAAAGTCATAAAAAGAGACACAGAAGGTCACTTCCTGCTAGTCAAAGGAAGAATCCACCAAGAGGAACTCACAATTCTAAACATCTAAGCTCCAAATGTAAGGGCACCCTCATTTGTAAAAGAAACCTTACTAAAGCTCAAAGCACACATTGCACCTAACACAATGATTGTGGGGGACCTCAATACTCCACTATCTACAGTGGACCGACCAGGAAAACAGAAACTAAACAGAGACACGGAGAAACTCATCGAAACTTTGGAGCAATTGGATTTAACAGATATATATAGAACATTTCACCCTAAAGCAAAAGACTATACCTTCTTCTCAGCCCCTCATGGTACCTTCTCCAAAATCGACCATATAATTGGACACAAGACAGATCTCAACAAATATAAAAAGATCGAACTAATCCCATGCCTCTTATCAGATCACCATGGAGTAAGAGTGTTCTTCAATAGCAACAAAAACAACAGAAAATCCCCATACGCTTGGAGGCTGAACAATATTCTACTCAATGATACCTTAGTCCAGGAAGAAATAAAGAAAGAAATCAAAGAATTCTTAGAACTTAATGAAAATGAAGGCACAACATACCCAAATCTATGGGACACAATGAAAGCAGTGCTTAGAGGAAAACTCATAGCCCTGAGTGTCTCCAAAAAGAAACAGGAGAGAGCATATACCAGCAACTTAATGGCGCACTTGAAAGCTCTGGAACAAAAAGAAGCAATTTCACCCAGGAGGAGTAGAAGACAGGAAATCATCAAACTCAGGGCTGAAATCAATCAAGTTGAAACAAAAAGAACCATACAAAGAATCAACAAAACCAGGAGCTGGTTCTTTGAGAAGATCAACAAGATAGATAAACCCCTAGCCAGACTTACTAAAGGGCACAGAGACAGTATTCAAATTAACAAAATTAGAAATGAAAAGGGAGATATAACAACAGAAACTGAGGAAATTCAAAAAATCATCAGATCCTACTACAAAAACCTATACTCAACACAACTGGAGAATCTGGAGGAAATGGACAATTTCCTCGACAGTTACCAAATACCAAAATTAAACCAGGATCAAATAGATCGTCTAAACAGACCCATAACCCCCAAAGAAATAGAAGGGGTCATAGACAGTCTTCCAACCAAAAAGAGCACAGGACCAGACGGTTTTAGTGCAGAATTCTATCAGACCTTCAAAGAAGTCCTGATACCGATACTCTTCAAATTATTCCACAAAATAGAAACAGAAGGAACACTACCCAACTCATTCTATGAAGCCACAATTACCCTGATACCAAAACCACACAAAGATCCAACTAAGAAAGAGAACTACAGGCCAATTTCTCTTATGAATATCGATGCAAAAATACTAAACAAAATACTTGCCAACCGAATCCAAGAACACATCAAAACGATCATTCACCATGATCAAGTTGGCTTCATCCCAGGGATGCAGGGATGGTTCAATATACGGAAATCCATCAACGTAATCCACTACATAAACAAACTCAAAGAAAAAAACCACATGGTCATCTCATTGGATGCTGAAAAAGCATTTGACAAAATTCAGCATCCTTTCATGCTAAAGGTCCTAGAAAGAACAGGAATTCAAGGCCCATATCTAAACATAGTAAAAGCAATATACAGCAGACCAGTAGCCAACATCAAGGTAAACGGAGAAAAACTCGAAGCAATCCCTCTAAAATCAGGGACTAGACAAGGCTGTCCCCTCTCGCCATATCTCTTCAATATAGTACTTGAGGTACTAGCTAGAGCAATTCGACAACAGAGGGAAGTCAAAGGGATACAAATAGGAAAGGAAGAAGTCAAACTATCACTATTTGCAGATGATATGATAGTTTATTTAAGTGACCCAAAAACCTCCACCAGAGAACTCCTGCAACTGATAAACAACTTCAGCAAAGTGGCTGGCTATAAAATCAACTCAAGTAAATCAGTAGCCTTCCTATACGCGAAGGATAAGCAGACCGAGAAAGAAATTAGGGAAATGACACCCTTCACAATAGCCACAAGTGATATAAAGTATCTTGGAGTGACGCTAACCAAACATGTGAAAGATTTATACGACAAAAACTTCAGGTCTCTGAAGAGGGAAATTGAAGAAGACATCAGAAAATGGGAAAATCTTCCATGCTCGTGGGTTGGCAGGACTAATATAGTCAAAATGGCAATCTTGCCCAAAGCAATATACAGATTCAATGCAATTCCCATCAAAATCCCAACTCAGTTCTTCATAGAGCTAGAAAGAGCAATTCTCAAATTCATCTGGAATAACAAAAAACCCAGGATAGCTAAAACTATCATCAACAGCAAAAGAACTTCTGGGGGAATCAATATCCCGGACCTCAAGCAATATTACAGAGCAGTGGTATTAAAAACTGCATGGTATTGGTTCAGTGACAGGGAAGCGGATCAATGGAATAGGATCGAAGACCCAGAATTGAACCCACACATCTATGGCCAATTGATCTTCGACAAAGGAGCTGAAAACATCCAGTGGAAAAAAGATAGCCTTTTCAACAGATGGTGCTGGCTCAACTGGAGGTCAACATGCAGAAGAATGAGAATTGATCCACTCTTATCTCCTTGCACTAAGCTCAACTCCAAGTGGATCAAAGACCTCCACATAAAACCAGACACACTAAAACTAATAGAAAAGAAACTGGGGAAGACCCTTGAGGACATTGGCTCAGGGGAAAAATTCCTGAACAGAACACCAATTGCTTATGCTCTAAGAGCAAGAATAGACAAATGGGACCTCATAAAACTACAAAGTTTCTGTAAGGCAAAAGACACTGTCAAAAGGATAAATCGGCAACCAACAAATTGGGAAAAAATCTTCACCAACCCCACATCCGACAGAGGGCTAATCTCCAATGTATACAAAGAACTCAAGAGGTTAGACCCCAGAAAACCAAATAACCCTATCCAAAAATGGGGTACAGAGCTAAACAGAGTCTTTTCACCTGAAGAAATTCGGATGGCTGAGAAACACCTTAAAAAATGTTCAACATCACTAGTCATTAGGGAAATGCAAATTAAAACAACCCTGAGATTTCACCTCACACCAGTCAGAATGGCTAAGATTAAAAACTCAGAAGACATCAGGTGTTGGCGAGGATATGGAGAAAGAGGAACACTCCTCCACTGCTGGTGGGAATGCAAGCTGGTACAACCACTCTGGAAATCAGTATGGCGGTTCCTCAGAAAACTGGGCGTGATACTTCCGGAGGACCCAGCCATACCACTCCTGGGAATATACCCAGAAGATTCACCAGCATGCAATAAGGATACATGCTCCACTATGTTCATAGCAGCTTTATATATAATAGCCAGAAGCTGGAAAGAACCCAGATGTCCCTCAACAGAGGAATGGATACAAAAAATGTGGTATATATACACAATGGAGTACTATACAGCCATTAGAAACAATGAATTCATGAAATTCTTAGAGAAATGGATGGAGCTGGAGAATGTCATACTAAGTGAGGTGACCCAGTCTCAAAAGAATACCCATGGTATACAGTCACTGATAAGTGGCTATTAGCCTAGAAGCTTGGAACACCAAAGACACAAATCACATATCAAGTGATGTCTCACAAGAAGAAAGGAGTGGACCCTGGTGCTAGAATGGACCAAAACATCATTGTGGGAGAGTACAAGAACAGTAAAGTGGGAGGGGGTGGATGCGGGAGCAGGGGGAGGGAAAAGGACATGTGGGACCTTTGGGGGTGGGGAACCAGCAAAAGGGAAATGAATTGTAAATATAGAATATATACAATAAAAAAAATCAAAAAAAAAAGAGTTTTGTGGTTGTTTTTTAAGCTGAGATGGAATATTCTGCCCTAAGACCAGTATTCAAAGTCCTGCCATCCTTTAAGGGATATGCAACCAACCCTTTCATACATGTTGGGGATAAAACAAGAATGCAAAAACAAACAAACAACAGCAAAAGTCCAAGTAGCAACATCCCAATGTTGTTACTATTCTCCAGAGGCTACGGGTAGAAAGATATTTAAAGATAGATGTTTAGACTATGATGATGCTATGCAAGAATGGAAGCCTGTCAGAAAGGTCAATGAATTTGTGCATTTAATAAAGAATTATTAAATATCACCTATGCATTACATACTTTGCTCAGTGTAGGCAATATGTTTCTTTCTTATTTCTTATTCATTCTGATTAAACCCTCGATCCTGTCAAGCTTATTGTAGTCTCATGCAGAAACAAAGTAACTTTTTAATTAACAAAACTATGTAAGTTTGGATGGTGTTAAGATTATGAATAAAAGTGATCACAGTGATTTCATAGATATGCTGGCTTTGGAGTTATGACATCAAGCTGGAACCCTGAATAAGTATCACTGGAGTAAGGCATAATGATCACAACACTATCTGAAGCTCAGCCCTAGTGTACTCTGAACAGAAAGACTGATGGACATGTTCTTTTTGCTTCTCTAGCTCTTCCAAGCCCCATCAGCTCTATTCCTCACTAAAGACAGCTCACTGGGGGGTATCATGTTGAGCCTTATGCAATTCTGTTGTTGGTGATTGATTCCTTCACTAAACAAAGAAGTATAGATACCCTTTGGCATAAGAATGAGAGAGAAAAGACTATTTTAATTGCCTGTTAAACTGATTCCTTCCTATATAGTCGCTTGATCCCAGTTATATCCCTTTGTGTGGTTTTCTCATCTCCTATCAGATGATCCTCTCAAAAGAACTCATTTGCTTTTGGCTTTGGTGGACACTTATTTCCTGTTTTGCTCTGCAGGTCTAAGCTGAGAACTGCTAACTAGGGCTCAGGTATTGCTATCACCAGAAACTGAATTATACCTTGTATTTTCCCTGCATCCTGCCACTGTCTAATTGTTCTTTTGTTAAGCTCCCATTAGATTTCTTTTGGTATATAGGGAATTAATTTGGATAATTGAGAATACTAAGGTTTAGTTAGTGTGGCTGGAGTTTGCTCAGAAATAGGAAGTGAAAAAAAGATGAAATTTGAAAAACAAGCTGAGATCACATTATGCAGAATCTTATAGATCATTATAACTAGCTTAAATGTTACTTCAAGTATAATGAGAAGCGACTGGAAATAGACAAAAAAGGAGTAAAGAATATCAGGAAAGAATGAACTCTCAACCCATTTATCATTTGTATAAAGGAAATCTACTGATTCGTTTGAGTTAATTTTAAATCTAGTTATTTTGCTGAAATTGATTATCAGTTGTAAGAATTCTCTGGTAGAACTTTGGTGATTGATACCTTCACTTCTTCCTTTCCAATTTGTATTCCCCTTGATCTCCTTTTTGTTGTCTAATTGCTTTAGTGAGAATTTTATTAAGTATTTTTGCATTGATATTCATAAGCAAAATCGGTTTGAAGTTCTCTTTCTTTGTTGAAAGAGTTAGGGGAAAGAGCTGAAGGGGATGACAACCCCATGGGAAGAACACTGTCCACTAACCCAGACACCTGGGGGCTCCCAGAGACTGAGCCACCAACCAGAGAGCACACATGGGCCGGTCCAAAGCCCCAGCACAGATGTAGCTGAAGACTTTCTTGTCTGGACTCAGTAGTGGGCACACCTAATCCTGTAGAAGCTTGATGCCCCAGGGAAGAAGGATGGGGGTAGGTACCCTCTCAGAGGCGAAGCAGAGGGGTGTGGGGTGAAGAACTTTTGGAAAAGGGACCAGGAGGGGGGCAACATTTGAAATGTAAATAAATATAATAATTAACTTAAAAAAATTAACAAAACAGAATGAACCTTAAACTGTGTTTAATATTTAAAAACAAGAAAATGAAAAAGAGGGAATATTTTAATCAAGAGGTCCAGTTGTACAAGGTATGGGACGTAGGGAAAACTAGATATTTAGTAATTTACAAAATAAAAAAAATAGTATAAAATGTGCTGTTTAGCCAATTTTTTAAAATCAAAATGAACAAATATTTAGTCCATTACTTTATTTTTAAGCACTCCTTTAGCTTAATCTCCCCTCAAAGCATTACCTATTTAATAATGTCCAGCTATTCATTCCTGTATGTCAAGATTAAAACACAAATTTCATAAGGTAATCTGGGTTTTTTGTCCATAATTACATCATTCCTAAACTTATTTCTTTGCAGTTGGTGAGGAATTTTAATTTTTTCAATGCTACATTTTATTTATTCCTCTCTGCAAACATTTTTGGTATCATTTGGATTACTGTACTTCTCCAATTACTATAATTTTCCACACAAGGGTTAGTGGTTTCAAATCATTGCCCCTATTGTCACTGTTTTAGAGACAGCATGAAATCACAAGTCTAGGGAGAGGTCCTTAGATAGATGGGGGAGTTGTCTTCACAAATCATTAAGAGAACTCCAGTGGAACTCCTAAATTATCAAGAAAACAACTTTAAGGAGCAGCCTGAGCAAGGAGTTCCTGTGTGGATCATGTTTGATGCCAGGATCTCTGACTCTCAGCAGATGCTCATGTCCATGCCATTTAGTACCCACCAGAGGCTGAATCAATGTTGCAGCCTGATCTTGAACTTTCAGCCTCCAAAATTATGACCAGTATAACTATCTACCAGGAGCCATAATGGGACAAACTAATATACTAGCAGGTGATCATCCTGAAATAGCCTACTTCGGTTTATCATATAATCTGCGGCAGGTGAGCCCTCATTAAGCAATGCTGTGAGGGACTAATTTTAGGAAAATTCCTGCTATTAATACGCTTTTCTTATTATTATTAAACATATATAATAATAAATGAGTAACAGCACATCCCTTTGGAGCAGATCTCTGCAGATCCATGAAGATACTGTCTTATAGTGATGCTATGTAGACAAAAAGATGACTTAAGTTTTAATGATGATCCTATAAGAATTCCTATTATATCCATGATTATTAAGCTCTTTTATACTGGGACTGTTATTAGGTTCTTTTCTGATAGTCAAAACTGCAATGAGAATTCTGCCAGTCTCCCAAGTGTCACCAGTTAATTGCCCTTAGATGGCAACCAGACTTTGTCCTACTCAGAGCACATTCTAAGAGGTTGTAAAACAATTAACCAAAGGTCATAAAAATGGAACTAACGATTTATTATAGGTGCTAGGACAGAAGATAAAATATATACTGGGTTTATCTATATAAAACTTCACTTATAGCTTAGTTATGGTTTTTAAAACTTAGGTGAACCTGTAGTGAGCTAAGACAGGTGATATATGTTTAGGTAGATAATTACTCCTAATGGATATACATGTAAACATTCTCTGTTGTAAACTTCTATTTCAATTTATGATTTGACCTTCTGTTTGAACTTGTGATGAACTTTGTAACATGTGAGCATGTATTCTGAAAGATGTTTAAGGGCTGAGGACAAAGAGAAGAGTCAGAACAGAGGAACTTAGATAAGGTAAGAAGAACTGAACTGAGAGAGGACCTGACCTGAGGATTTTTCAGTCAGAAGAGAACAAGATTAGAAGAAGAATGCAGAGTGGAATAACTTAGAAACTATAGGAAACATTAAACAAAACAAAAAACTAAGAGAGCAATGTACAGAATGCAGAGGGAAAGAGGGGAAAAGAAGACACTGCAGAGAGCAGAAGGAGCAGCCAGTCTTCTCCTTACAATGGAACAGAACAGGTCCCATAGTAAGGACAAGGCAGGCTTAGTCTTATTAAAAGGAAAAGAAACTTTTTTCTTACAAACATGGTTTTAATTCATTTAGCATTAAAAGGGTGGAAGCTTTTTCTTTCTCTGTGCAATAAAGATATGAGTTCTTTTTGCACTGGTGCTTGGTCTTTTGTTCCATATGCATATCTAAGTATGGATGTGTGTGTGTGTGTGTGTGTGTGTGTGTGTGTGTGTATGTATGTAATTATAAAAATGTATGCATGCGTGTGTAAGTATATAAGTGTGAGAATGCATGAAAGCTGGGCCCAGCTGAATTTGTGTGGAAATGTATAAATGAGAACTCTGCATGCATGAAGCTGTGTATGAACTTATGTGAGATTATGCATATTCACTTAGAAAGTTTTTCTGTGTTATTCTCTTCTCCTTGTTCAATAGAAGTTTATTGCCCCAAACTTCCCCCTGACAAGCAAGAGGCATCTGGAGAATAGGGAAAAGGCTGTAGCAATTAACCCTTTACTTAATCTCCTGCTGTTTTAGGATGAGGTGCTAAGTGCTTAAGACCACAGTCTCTGGCCTCAGAGGAACACAGAAGGCAGGTCAGCTACAAAAGCATAGTAAGTTAGACTTAGATAAGTAAACTTTTTATTATACAGCAACCCTAAATATCTCATAAGACAAAGTCTTAGCCCTGAATCTCTTAAGACAAAGTCTCACTCCAGAATTTCCTAAGACCAAATCATATCCCCGCTGATGTTCTTCCCTACCCCTCTCTGCTGCCTCAAGAAGAAGAAACAAGAAAGAACACCCTCCCACCAGAGCTGGCTCCCAGCAACTATCTTTTCTTCATAAAGTTATCTTGTCTTGGTCACTTCATTAGTGAAACAGAAGGCAATTAAAATATACTAGCAAACTCAGTGTTTAGAGATAAATGTATTTTTTCCATTTATAAAATGAAATAACATCTACCTTTATGTAAGAATTAAGAGAATATTTTATACTACTTTTCCTAGGGACATGAGAACAAATGTTTATTCACCTAAGACACGATAACAAAAATATAACAATCAGAACATTTCATCGAAGTCCAATGAGTTTATTGGGCATACTTATATTAATTGGATGAAGAGCTACCGAAAAGATAAATAATGACATAACACCTGCACCACCTGCCCCATCAAGGGTATTATTCTTATGAATGCTGTCTTACCTTTCATAAACTTTTCCATTGCCTATGTTTCTGAGCATCTCCTGACATCTTAAGATCATCGGTAGCTGGGAAGTCAGGGGGAGTGCTGGGAGTAATCCCAGGACCTTTTTCCCTGTCTTTTTTTCTAGAGAGACTGTTACAATTACCTATCCTAGCTTTCATGATACTGTTTTTCTCAGTTTGTTACCATGAGTAGAAGGGTTAAGGTTATTCTGTAGGTCACCCCTAAAATCTTTGCTTCAGAATAATAATGGTCAGGAAAAGCTAGGAGAAAATAGTCATATCCCAACAAAATGACTTAATATAAGCAATGAACATAGTGTGGCATTAGTCTTGTAAATGCTCAATAAATTCCATTTTCTTTCATTTTCCTTCAACTACTTTTATGCCTACAATAATGTTAGTGTCATGAAGTTTAACATGGAATAATAGTTAATAATCACAGAACTTTTTATTGAAATGGCTTATTTTATTATCTGAAGAATGTCTAAATGCTTCTTGTGAATACATTTAATAATAAAATATTATATATTATAATGAGTAAAACTCACAATTTCTTTATACTACTTTTTCCTCAAATATAGTTATACAACAAATAGGTCAGCTATCCAATTTTCTAGGTGAAGAAACAGGCTTGGACATATTCCAAGCGTTAAGCACATTCACTAAACCTAATAGACTAAGAAAAATAAACAGAACCCATCCTTCCAGTTCATTTACAAGTCTTCATACCATTCAATCACCACCAGACAGGAATATGCACTAAATGTGGCTCCCAGTCACTTTCTGTGGTCCTCAGGACAACTAGTCAGTTGCTTATTGTTCCTAGAACACACACCATGTTGTTATGCTTTGGCACGCACTGTCTTTGCCTGTGAGATACTCCCTTTTGCTCACTGTGGAAGCATTGCATCATGAATCTCTCAATATTCAACCCAAAGTTTTATAACCTTGAATGATTTCTCCATACTGCATGTAAGGTGTTATCCCTTGCTCTCATGCTCCTAGGCATAACCTTGCTTTTGCCCAACATGTGTTGCAGTTTTCTGTCTCTGTCTCCATTTCAGCTGCATTTGGTGCAGTTATACTTATCTCTTCACTGACTATGTGCTCCACGGGGGAAGGCCTTGTGGCCATCTCTGCATCTCCTCAGTGCCTAGACAGAGCCTGACCTGACATGCAGCAGGGAATATTTGATAATGTGATGAATGAATTAACCTTTCTAGATTAGTCTAGGGTCAAATCCATATGCCTCAATTTTAAAAGGAAATCTAACTTAAAGATTTCCTCTGGAAGGAATCAGGCCAAATTATCCACATACATTAAGTCATAGGGAGGAAAGTAGAAAAACAAAAACAAAGATAGAGAAGTCAGCAATTACTGAAATTACCACTCTTTAGGACACAACCCTTAATGTGCTATTTTCGCAGCAGCAAACCCCTCTCCATTTTATCTCCACATGTCACTCGTCAGCCCATACTGATCTGGTTCTCTAAGGAAAATAGCCTCAAGGCTATTGAAAATGGTTTAGCTAGTAAGGAGGGAGAGAGCATTCATGCTGCAAGGCATTTTAGCAAGCCTATGCGGACATCTGAGTGGTGGCTACAGACACGCTCTTTCTGAGTTGTTTCCCTACCTGCAATGTACAGAGTATAGCCTGCCTTAGTTCACACAGCAGCAAGGCTGATCACAGTATGAGGCAACTAGTGAGAAAATTCTCTGAATATTCTTACTTTGCCTTATTTAGAAGATATGGGAAAATTGTTGGGGGGTGGGGATTTTGGAGACAGTATGTTACTAGCTGCTGGTGGCTATGTGCAAGCACTGGAAACTGTGCTAGAACTCTGTGAAAGAAGGTAGTATAAAAAGTTACTTTAGAGACTTTGGAAGATGAAACCTTTCTAGTGCTTTCAGTCTACCATTAAGGAAGCATTAGAAAATGTTATAAGGCATAAGGATTACTTTTCTATATTCTAAAATTTGTAACATTAATTTTTTCAAAGCCTACTTTTAATGAGGTTTTTAAACACTTTAGCCTTCCTCTAGTCCAACAACCACCAGAGGTAGTGGAAAAAAAGGATACAGGAGAAGTGGACCTGTTTAGAAATGGTTCTTTGGAGCAAATCCCATCTCTGTTGTCAGGAAATGAGTAATTCAGTTCAGCAACAGTCTGATCTACTCTTAAACATTTCATGGATATACCAACAGTACAGTTCAATAGAGTTGGGATAACAAATCAGTAACAGTGGCATGACCTAGCAGAAATAGCCAGGCCTCAGCCTGACACAAGTCAGCAAGAGGAACCAACAGTAATGCCAGGAGAAGTTCTTAGCTGTGCCTCTCTCAGCAAAGCCAAGATGAGCGAAGACACAAGACCAATGAGTGTTGTACAGCTATCTCTATAAGCAAGTCCAACCCAGCCTCTGTCATACTTCGTCATAGTCTATTAGGCCTATTTATACTCCCTGTAAATGTCAGATGTTCTACACAAGTCTTGCCTCAACATATGTCTTGTCTTAGCAGATAAGTCTGTCTCAGCTGACATCATCATTCTATCAATCAAACTGAGTCCAAGAAAGCAACAAGAAGCCACAGTACACCACCAGAAGATTCTTTAGAGCATTTCTCTCTATGGAGTCCCAACAAATGTACCTCAACTGCAAAATGTAAGGCAGACCAAAACATGTGTGTCATTAACGGAGAATCCTTCATCATGTGTCCTTTCATATGCTTGTTTTAACAAACCATACTTTCACTTGTGTCTGCTTCAGTGAAATGTTCCTTCACAAGCCTGCCTTAGCTTTCAGCTAGAAAACACTCCTTCATGTGTTTGCCCCAGCAAAACACCATCCAACACAGCTGACTCTCCAAACAACCTTTAAGTTTCCACTTCAAAAATTAAACGAAGAATAGATATGAGGGAGGAATGAAGACACAGAGAAAGTAGGAAAAGAAAGAAAAGAAGGTGGGAACAGCAAGAGGGCAGACAGTTGAGGTTCAGGCACTAGTGTTTAAAAGCAGCCTGGATCTAACATTAGGTTTAATGAGAATTAAGCCTTCACTGTCTCCTTGTCTCCTACTTAAAGCTCACAGTCATGATCAAAGGCCTAGATCACTTCAGTGGCTTTCTATAGAGTTAACACTTATGTATACATATGCACATGTGCACACATTGAACACACACACACACACAAACACACACACACACACACACACACACTGCTATTCCTTCAGATCTATGATAAGTGAAAGTGACAGAATACCACATATGAATAAGACATAATAAGACATGACATTTGACTTCAAGGCCTAAACTGACTCAAACTGACAGACAATAAATTAGCTTAGTGGTAAGTGATATAAAGTGAAGAATTCAAAAGAAAGAACACATGAGCAGGGATCTACTAGCTGCTTGCAGAAAGAAGTATGTCACAGCCAAGAAGACACTTGGGTTATGAGTTGAAAGAAGAGTGCGAGTTTCCCAGGCCGAGTGGCAGAAGGACTGGGTATGGAGCCGGTGGCTGCAGTGAAAGAGATGGCCAGGAGTGAAGCACCAAAGACACCGTGCCACACATGAACAGAAAAGGCAGGGGAAAGGTGCCGAGGACAAAGCAGATCTGTGTCAGCTCAGCTACACTAAGAGGCTATTCCAGGGTCAGAGCAACAAAAGCAAGGACTGGGAGCCTCAGGAACAAGGATTTTTTGTTTTGTTTTGTTTTGTTTTGTTTTGTTTTGTTTTGTTTTGTTTTGTTTTTAACAAAGTCAAGTTGTAAAGGACAATCATATGGTTATGAGTATATATAATTAGGGGAGCAGCACAGGGAAGAATGATCTTTAAATATGGGAGACTTATGCCAGGTTCAGGGTGCAAGCCTGAATCTCAGCTGCCCTGGAAGGCGAGACCAAAAGATAACAAGGGCAGGCCTGCCTGATTACTCAGTGAGTTCATAAGCTGTACAACTTTGTGAGATACTCTCTGAAATAAAGGAAAATGAACAGTAGGACAGGGATCCGAGATGCAGCATTTGTTTAACAAGTGGGAGATCCCCATATCAGAATACAGACAGACAGACAGACAGACAGACACACACACACACACACACACACACACACACACCTTTGTATCTTGTTATCTGTATCTATGTGGGGCAGTATGACAGCTGTCAGCTTGGCTATAGATGAACTCTTCTTTGAGGAATTTTTCTTATTCAGATTATTTACAGCAATAAGATCCACTATAAAACTGGGTAGTATCTTTAGGTAGAAGCCCACACTTCTGGATATGGAAGAAGGAAACTGTCTTTTGCCTGTTTGCTTTCTCTTTCCATGGAATCTATCCTGTTTTCGGGGGTATTCCTTTATTAGTTTTATATCCCAAATTCTTTGAGAGTCAGACCTAGACTGAAGGCTAGCCTTCTAGGAATCCTCTGGGGCTTCAACACTACATCAGGGCTGCTGAGATATTAAGCTCTGTGGACTGAATGGCTATCATATCCTTAGATGTTCCAGTATGAGGCAGTCACTGATGGACCACATCCTGTAAGGTACTATAGTAATTGGTCTTTTAACTTATATATTGATTGTATTGGTTTCTGCTTCCTTAGAAATTTCTGATTAATTCAGATGGGTAGCTGTTTTCTTCTTCTTCTTTTCTTCTTCTTCTTTTTCTTCTTCTTCTTTTTCTTCTTCTTCTTCTTCTTCTTCTTCTTCTTCTTCTTCTTCTTCTTCTTCTTCTTCTTCTTCTTCCTTCTTCCTTCTCCTTCTCCTTCTCCTCCTTCTCCTCCTCCTCCTCTTCCCCCTCCTCCTCCTCCCCCTCCCTTCCTTCTCCTCCTCCTCCTTCCTTCCTTCTCCTCCTCCTCCTCCTCCTCCTCCTCCTCCTCCTCCTCCTCCTCCTCCTCCTCCTTCTTCTCTCTTTCTTCTCAGGTTAGTTAATTGGATTGGACTGTTTGCTTTTGCTTTTGTTAAATCACATACTGTCTTCTCCCCACCATTCTTGCCACCCAGTACTATCTATTGTCTCTGATTCATAAAGACCATGGGAAAACTGCCTGTTTTGAATCCCAGTGATACTCTTTGTCAGTTCCAGGAAATGTGATGGTCCTATATTACTGGGTTATTGAGGGCAATCTATCTTTTCCCCCTACTTTACCCATTATCACAATAGCTAATCTAAGATTCTGGCAGCAGTTCTGAGCAGCTGGGAAACTTTGCACTTCCAAGCTAAAAGTAAGAGGACTGGGGACAGAGTCACAACTCATTAGCTTCAACAAGCTCAGTGTTGAGGGCAACACAAAGCTGATGCTTTTGACCTGATGGAGGAGCCACAAGGGCAAGGAAACAGCCTCAGTGAAGCAGAAGATGTTAGAGGCAGAGGAGAATATGGCCTTTCTGCAAACAGACATCTGTAAGGGGAGACATGCTTCTCCTAAGCAACCTACAGAATAACATCAAAAATACACATCCTGGAGATTCTTGGTATGGGAAAAGGTGTCTGAATTATCAGGAAGTCTAAATGGCTTGCCTCTAACACAGAGATAGATGTAAATAGAATGGCAGTATTTAGCTGAGAATACTGTGATTCTAAACCTTGTGTTATTTCACATCCATACTGTGACATGATCACATGTGAACATTGTAAGATATGTGCCAAATTTCAGGCTGCTGAAACACATGAGTTTGGGCATGATATAGGGTGAGCAGTTTCACTGTGTTTCTTAAATGCCAATATTCTATCACTGATACCATTTGGGGGAAGGGATATCTGACCTAGAGAAAAGGCTAATCTAATCAAGGCCTCACAGTTAGTATCTGGGCATATGAATTTCCATAGAAGCCCATGTGAGAAGAAAAGCTGTGGCTTCCAGGTACCAGTGAAGACTGTATCTTTAAGACCAGCTTGAAGGTCATCTACTAGGAAGCCTCATATGTCTTTTTATTTAAGGAAGAAGCAGACTAATTATAACTCATTGAGCAGCCAACTGCTTATGTACAAATGAAATATAAAAAATAACCAACATTTTGTTGGGGAAAATGGAGAGCCTATAGGCTTAAAGAATAGAATATTCTTCAAGCAGAAAAACAGGGGAGTGACAAAGGACTTTGGCCATATCTCGAGCTAGATGAGAGGAATGCCAGGCACCAGCTACCTCCAATACCCTACTCTATACTGCTCTCTGTATTCTAGCAGGGCGATCTTTCTGAGCCCTCAGAGGGTATATGTGACTGTCTTACAGCAGATCCAATGCAAGTAATCTGGATTATTACAAAATCAGGGGTCCTGACTGTCACTCATCAGCTGAGTGATTTAGGTACAAAATTATCTTACTTCTCTGAGTTTTTTTTTCATATTGTCAATGGAGATCATAACTGCTTTGGGGGACTATAGGAGGATTAAAGGTAATACACACACACACAAACACACACATACACAGTAGAAACACAGTAGGCTTCAACTATTATACTTGCTGCTCTTGTTACTATTGCTATTGTAAATTTTAGTATCTATTACTTGTAAAGTAAAAAACATGTCACAAGTGTTTCCATGGATCTTTTCAGAATCCAGCTATTTCTGTTGCAGGGACATAAGTTTTCTTTGACAATGGTGGAAAACACACTTGTTTCCCAGAAGTGAATGTATTCAGTTCCCACACAGCACCCTACCTTCTTACTGTGGATATTCTTCTGAGGGAGAGGCAGGAAGTATTTCTTTCAGACTTGTCACTGAGGCAGAAATTTCATTAAGCAGTTTCAGTAATGCCCAAACTCGGGCATCTGAAATATGTTTAAGTGCTATGCATCTCCGAGCAGGACACCATGAGGGTTCTGGATGTGTCTCATTGCCTATCTTTAAATGTTCTGAGACCCTGTTGGTACCTGTGATCATCCATGTCTGGCAGTGAGAACTGGACAGGGTCTTCCAGTTCTCTTTTCTCATAATCAAGATTCACTCTATTTTACACGTGGTCCCCAGACTACAGATACCCAGATACCCACAGGGCATGTACAATTTATAGGTACAGAATTATCCTAGGCCCCATTTCCAGAAGGATGGCCAGGCTAGATAATTTTTGTTGATGAAAATGGATTTTCTTTTTCTAGAAATTTGCAATATTGAACCACCAGTAATTGTACCCAGACTCTTAGTTCATGATGATGCCATATAAGAGACAGTTAATATTTTAATGAAGGAAAGCACATTTGAATAGACAGTAAATGTGGACTAAAGATTAAGAGTATTAGACAAACGTTCATTTGGAATGTGTGTTGGTGCGCATTTGTGCTACAAGATTTTTATCTTTATTGTGGTATATTTAACTAGAAAAGAAACTCACATCTTCCTATATAATCAAGATATGTATTTCATTTATGTTGAACAACAAACATAGAAATCTTTGAAAGAGTCACTAGAAATCAATGTTTGTGGGCATATACTGAGTGCTGAGGCACCATTAGTAATGGTTAATGTAGTAAACATTAAATAAATGGTACCTGGAGACCAGAGGTAAGAACTACAATGTTTTGGCACAGACATGTCATTAAACACTGTGCTCCAGGTACCCTAAGTGCTGCTGCTTCACTCTCCACGTGGGAAGCATAAAAGCAGCCACAAGGCACACATTTGGCAATACTTCACATGAGTAGATGGTGTGTGGATGCTGGGAGTGCAGGAGCAGAACAATAGAGATGTGCAATAGTTCTCCTCTGTCCATGCTCCAAATCCGTGATCTTCAGATGGATCTGAGAATTCTGATATAGAATTTTTAATAAAATTTTTTATAGACAAAGGCCTGGGTCAGGGTCATATAAATATGTGCAGCTGGTGATATTAAACACGGAGTCACCTCAATAGAGAGAGACGACGAAGGAAATCTTGAAGCAGTGCTTACAGAACTGTCATCCTGCACTCACAGTTGAAGGGTCACTCCACATCTTACCAACAGAAATACTTGCAGCTGTCAAAACTGAAGCTCAAAAGCAATTTGTCACAATTCTTTCTTGTGCTCACAATGTCATAGAAGACTGAGCAGCAGAATTTTAATATGTTACATGCTCTAGTGTATAAAAGAAAGATAAAAAGGACCTAAAGGAAATAGGATAAAATCCCAAGTAGCCCCTTTAAGAGAAGAAATCTGAGGGGATTTTCCTGGTTTGTGTGTATTTTCCACTACTTTGTAAGTTTGCATCAAATGTGCTCTCTGGTTTTATCTTTCCTCTCACTGGGCATCCAACATCTTTCTCTTCTCTGCACAGTGTTCATTTTTACATACAAACTCATCCACAGCTATGTACTTTAAGCAAGCTAAATCCCTTGTCTTTGCGGTTTCACTAGAAGCACTCTCATTGACCCCTCAAGATTAGAGTTAAAGCTCTTGTATGTACCCCCACATTATCTGATAGGTCTTATCCACTCCACATGTAAGTACAAGCTAGCTTCCAGTCCTGCACTTCAAAATGCCTGCCACTGTTTGGCAGTCAGAACAAGTGAGTTGTAAAGAGCACTGATTCCATAAGCTACTCCAAGGGAAGAACAAGGAAAGGGAAAAGTTGAACAAGTCAAACAACCACAGGAAATGGAAATGCTGTGTGTGCTGGTCCCCTCTAAATAGTTATAATGGGCATTAGCATATTCTAAGCCTGTAAAAGAATGTTGTTAATTTATTTTTAATCCAGTACTTCTCACACTTATTTAAATATGAATTCTTCCTTTATGTAACACCCATTAACATCTATTTCCCAGAACACTTTAGGAAATTCTGGGTTTAAGAGATAAGGCTTCCAATAGATAGAATTTTATGGTGCATAAGAAGTAGTAAAAATACTAGGATGGCAAAAACTGCAACAAAATATCAATATTGATGAAGTACAGTGAGTGGTATATACCAAGTATTTTATATAAATATTAGCTTAATTCAGTGTTACAGGAAATATAAGAAATAAAATCTACTGTTCCCACCATATTCCATGGAATTAAATACAATAGGAGAGTCATGTTTTACTTCAGTTTCCCCCTTAACAGCATGCCACCACCCGGCATGCAACAAACCCTCCTTTCTGTGGAAGCACAGGTGATGAGAGGGCCGCACTCCTCACTACTAGTCACCCTCGTCCTTGCTTTGACTTCTGTTCTCTTCTTTTATTCTTTCTCTCTTTGGTGCCTTTCTCAAAGATCCTGAGTGCCCACTCTGTCTATCATCTCTAGATCCTAAGGCTTCAGAGATGAATCAGAAAGGACTTCTGTTCTCAAACAGCTTTTAATCTAGACCACAAGTCAATCTGCTTCTAAGGCTGGGACAGCTTAAAAAGTCTATAAGAGAGAACAGTCCTATAGATCAAGAGCTTCCAAAAGGGTGCTTATTTAAGGTGAAAACCCCCTCTACAGATGCCATATCTGAGATGACACATTTAGGACCACAGAAGAGGTTTGACAGTTCCATATTTTTTAAAAAAATCTAAATTAAGATTCTTTCACCAATCAGACTGACAGAATTTAGGGTAAGCAGAGCTACTCCAGTTTGACTATTCTCTGATTTTACGAGAGATGAAAAATAGTACACAAATCTGCCTGAGAAACAGGTAGAAAATTTTACTTACATGGAATTTACAAAGTATATATAATTCAAGAAAGATGAAAATGTTAACTTTATTTATAAATAAGCTGACAATTAAACAGGTAAATAATGTCCCTGAATTGTCTTATCATATTGCCATTCATGCTCTATTTATGCTTCATAATTGACATGGAGAGTCGCTGAGATCTAGGACATTTTCATCTTTTCTGCCCTTATCCCAGCCCCGTGGCAAAGTACTTGATGCATTGCAGATGCTAACTACAGGCTTAAAGAAGGAAAATGGAAGGAGAGAAGAGGAACCATGAAGGGAGGTGCTTGAATCCTCTGTCACAAATACCAGGTTTGGACAGATAAACAAAACTCTCACATCTGCTTCACAGTGTCCTTGTCCCTAAAATAACACTGGGTAGACCTAGGGAAATAGTTTTGATATGTCTTGTAGGTAGGGATACTCAGGTCTGCCATTCTCCTTCAAAAGGTCAAGAGAGGAGAAGGAGGGAGAGGAAAAGGGAAAGGAAGGGAGGAGAGGAGAGGAGAAAGGAGAAGAGATGTAAAGTTCTGTTTGTGATTCAACTGGAGCTGCATAAGAAATGATGCACATGAAAAATTGATCATGACACTATGCCCAGGCAAATATTATTAATAATGCAGTATTTAAACACATAAAATAGCCCTCTTAACGATGAAAAGAAACCCAAGGTCACAATAAATAAAGTCATTCCAATGACATCAAAGAATGAGAATGTCTCCAAGTTCATTACTCCACTAGAGAGTCCTTTATCCACCATCTAACATTTCCAGGAGCAGCACAAAGCCCTGTTCAGTAGGAAGATGTCAATCCACTAAGTAGACTGGAAAAGAGCAGGATACAGGGTCACTGTGCTCCCTTTTCTTAACTATTTATCTCTCAAGTGAGTATAATACAGTCCAAATATTTCCAGGCCTCCAATTCTCCATCAGCCAAATGAAGCGATTTCTAGATGATCTTCTAAACCATTGAATTGTAATTATGAATACTTTCAATCATGCAGTTAACACAAATTCCTTAAAGCAGGAATGTTGTCACCTTTGACAGACCTAAATTCAAATGTAAATTCTTCACATAATAACAGTAGGACCTTGGTCAAATTATCGCCTCAAAGCTCAGAAGTCTGAGTAATGTTACAAGACAATAACGTTTCTAACTTGGATTTCTTCTGAGCATTAAGTAATTAAAGATAACATCGCTAGTAAGGAGAGGTTTGAAAAGCAAGCCATGTCTGTTTACCTTCAGATACTGCTTTCTGAACAATAGTGAAGACTACTGACATCAACAAATCTGTAGGGAGAAGGGGTTGGATTTGATCAAATTATACTGTATACATGTATGAAATTCTGAAAGAATAAAATAAAATTTGTATAAAGACAAAAAAGAAATACAAGGTTAAAACTTAGCCCCCTAAATGTAATAGAAACAGAGCTAGACTGCTGCTAAATGAATTAATAAAACGGTTAATGATATTTATTGTTAAAAAGAACATAGTATACCATGCAAAAAACTCAGGAGACAGAGGCTAGGGAGGCAAACATTTAATTTCTCTGAATTTTTCATTCATTTCTTTAGACAGCATCTGTAAGAGGTATAGATAAGGTAATTTTATAAAAAATTTAATACAGTAATTATGACACATATATCAATAAATGAGAGCTATTATTAGTGTTGTTATTGGTTCTTTTAATTACATGTATATTCTTCTTAATTATTATTATTTCTAAAATAATTTTAATAGTCCATGAGTTGCTGACAACCCAAAACCTTATCAGATGCCTAAAATAGTATTTTTCATTGCTTTTCCAACATATATATATCACAAGGAAAGTGCCTGGAAATTGTGTGCTTTGGCCTTTAACCAGGCTTTATTCTCAGAGGTATTATTTACATTTCAAATTTATTATTGTCTTCCATGTTGCTGACATGAAATAACCTTCTATTCTCTTCCACATTAAAAGAATACAGTGCTTCTTGGCTCCATAAATAATTCAGGCAATATTAATATTTTAAGAAGAATAGGCAATATATTTTAGATCCTAGAAATGCCATGAGGATTGAAATTAGTTATTTGTAGCTTGAAACTTAATTGAGTCAACATATTGATCGCTTTCTCTTTCAAGTTTTATTGCCCACAAAGTGAAGAACAGTGCTTATTTCCATTCTGTTGTATTCTTAATGGTATCTGCTAGATTTTATTTTTATAAAAACTCCAAAGTATCCAACCATGAGCATAAATGTTCTATGCATTCCCCTTTCCTTACAACCATGCACCCTTCACGGTGGTTTGAAAGGAGGAAGGATGTGATATTGTCTCACAAACAGCACCTAGTAGCTGGCTAAAGAAACAGAAGGTAAGTATATGCTTCATCTATGCTTATATCTGTGTGTTTGGACTTAATCACTAAAATAGTCTCTGGTGTAATAACACCCTCCCTGTTGCAGAAAACAAAATTCTAACTCAAAGAGGAGTTGGTTAAACTTTTTACATCACAGGCCTAGGCTATGTATCCAATTTAGAAGCCTTTATACTACCCTGCCTCATAGCACAAATAATGGTAAGAGGAGGTAAGGTCCACTGAGTATTGGTTATGTTTCAGGTACTGCTTTAATATATTTATATACATTATTTTAATTATTCCAATGACCTCTAGAGATAGGCATATTGTTATCTCATTCTGCAATGGAGAAAATAAAGAGAGTTAAAGTAACTTTTCCTGATGCTAAATGATGGAGCAGGGACTGGCTGGCATTCATACAATCTGCCTTCCAGGTCCAGGCTTAAAACTATTGCACATGTTATATTCAGAGAAGTGGCTTTTCATTAGGAGAGAAGTGAAGTTCACCAGGGGGCCATGTTCTCACTTCTAAATGGGACTCTAAACCAAGATCTAATAAAGATCAGATAATCTTTATTATCTGGCTGGTAACTCAGAGATGACAGCTGACACTGTTAACAATGGCTATTTCTGTATCAGTCTGGGGATTAGCTGCAATCATTTTCTTCCTGGGCAATCTATTACAAGTGGCCTGTTGAGCAAAAGAGTCTTCTAGAGGTTGCTCTCTGTGCTGGATTCTAGTTATAATCTATTTCCCTTTAACTTCTATTATATAGAGGACTATCTGTACCATCTTCAATAACAGAGATCCAGAAGAAAGAACTTCATAGAGCTCATGGGAGAAATATTACAAGTGTGTTTACTTGAAAATGTAAGTTACTTCCCATCTTGGTATATGAGTTGAATTTATGTACCTACATCATCATCTGCCTGTATTTACAGGTGCACAAAATCCATGCTTTCTTGCCCATGGTGAACACTCATAGCTTAAAACAGAATTGTTACAGTTTAGATCTGGAAGCATACACTTTGAAGACAGACACAGGCCTCATGTGGTTATGGATGGGTATATTGAGCCTTAATATAAAGAGAATATAGTGGCAGATATTTACAGAGGCCCAAAATTGAGCCTCTGACTTCTATTTGTTACCTCTGTGGCTCGAGAACCTTAAAACCACTATCCTTACTTCAGCCGAATCACTGACTTCTAGATTCTAATTTTCCTGTTACCCAACACATTAAGGTATTTATCCCCCCATCCCAATTTAGACATTCTAGGTAGATAATGGAGAGGTAATTCACAATCTCAGATTGTGAAATTAGACAAATCTCAAATTGTGAAACAAGACAGCCAATGTTATCCATATGTGATTGCTTGGCAGTTGATTATAATTCTTACTGGCTTGAAATAGTAAATGTTATCTTTGGTCTTGTCTGAAAGTAAGAAATGTAGGAGTAGTTCAAATGTATAATTTTTATTAGATATTTGCTTTATTTACATTTCAAATGGCATCTTCTTTCCTTGTTACCCTCTGAAAACCCCCTATCACATCCCCCCTTTCCATGCTTACCCCGGCACACTTTCCTGATTGGCACTTCCCTACTCTGGGGCACCGGGCCTTCACAGGTCCAATGGCCTCTCCTCTCACTGATGTCAGAAATGGCCATCTTCTGCTACATATGTAGCTAGAACCATGGGTTCCTCCATGTGTATTCTTAGGTTGGTGGTTTAGTCCCTGGGTGCGCTGAGGGTACTGGTTGGTACATATTATTGTTCCTCTTGTGGGGCTGCAAGCCTCTTCACATCCTTGGGTCCTCTCTCTAGTTGCTCCATTAGGGATCCTATACTCAGTCTATTGGTTGGCTATGTGCCATGGGTATTTTGATCTACCTTCCAATAAGGATCAAAGTATCCACACTTTGGTCTTCCTTCTTCTTGAGCTTCATGTGGTCTGTATTAGGTATTACAAGCTTTTGGGCTAATATCCACTTATCAGCAAGTGCATACCATGTGTATTCTTTTCTGATTAGGTTACCTCACTCAGGATGAGATTTTCTAGCTCCATTCATTTGCCTAAGAATTTCATGAATTCATTATTTTAATAGCTGAGTAGTACTCTATTGTGTAAATGTACCACATTTTCGGTATCCATCCCTCTGTTGAGGTTCATCTGGGTTCTTTCCAGCTTCTGGCTACCAATAGCTTATGCTCTAAGATCAAGAATTGACAAATGGGACCTCTTAAAATTGCAAAGCTTCTATAAGGCAAAGGACACTGTCAATAAGACAAAACAGTGAAAAACAGATTGGGAAAGATCTTTACCAATCCTACATCTGATAGAGGGTTAATATACAATATATACAAAGAACTCAAGAAGTTAAACTCCAGAGAACCAAATAACCCTATTAAAAAACAGGGTACTGAGCCAAAGAATTCTCAAGTAAGGAATACCAGATGGCTAAGAAACACATAAAGGAATGTTTAACATCCTTAATCAGCAGGGAAATGCAAATCAAAACAACCCTGAGATTCTACCTCACACCATTCAGAATGGTCAAGATCAAAAACATAGGGGACAGCAGATGCTGAAGAGGATGTGGAGAAAGAGGAACACTCCTTCAGTGCTGGTGGAATTGAAAGCTGGTAAAACCACTCTGGAAATCAGTTTGGCAGTTCCTCAGAAAATTGGGCATAGCACTACAGGAGGACCCAGCTATACCACTCCTGGGCATATACCTAGAAGATGCTCCTACATGTAATAAGGACACATGCTCCACTATGTTAATAGCAGCATTATTTATAATAATCTACTGTATAATTTTAATTTAAGATTATTCATGAGGCTTTAGTCAAACTGTAATTCCAAGATACAGCTACAGACACATCCTCATGACTATTGGCATGTGGCTTCATTTGTCACCACACTGGGTTCTGCATAGAACCATAGAACTTAGGACTTAGTAGCTGGCTCCACAGAGAGAGGGAGAAGCAAGCCACAAGTGAGAGTTCACAGTGCTATCTATGCCCTCGTTTCAAAAGCAAAATTAATCACTAAAGTGGTATTAGATAATAAACACACTTTTGGTATAGTGTACAGAGGAAGTTGTACAGAAGTTGGGGTTGAGGATCACTAGGAGATAACTTGAAAGGCTGGTTTTATACCCAACCAATGGACAGAAGTGGTTGACCCCAGCTGTTGAATTAGGGAAGGCTGAAAGAAGCTGAGGAGAAGGGCAATTGTGTAGGAGGACCAGCAGTTTCAATTAATCCGGACCCCTGAGATCTCTCAAACACTGGACCACCAAACAGCCAGCATATACCAGCTGATACGAGGCCTCCAACACACACACTGTAGAGGACATGCTAACAAGAGAACATAGACACACTGTCAGCTTCAACAGCAGTTTCTAAACTAACCTTCAATCAGCACACAGCAGCTTCTTACCCCCTCCCCATCCTGCTTTTTGAATTTAAGAACTCTAAGAACCATTCTCTGTGTGGTCTTGAAAATTTTTTCAATTTTCTGCCTCCCTGAGGTTCAATTTCCTGACTACAAAATGAGGATAAAAATCATTTAGCTAAACAACAAAAGTCTTGTTCTATCTGTTTAACCTTAAGTTATTTACCCTGTTTCTGTCTGAACGTGACTCACCTAGACAAGATAATGATCCCTTTCTTAGATGTATGTGAGCACTGAGATAATACATGTTAGGAGCTTGCTATTTAGAACTAATTAATATACAGCATAAAATCATAATCATAGTACTAAAAAATGCATGTTATATTTTATTATTATTCTCATCATTCATTATTATAGTATATCTTTTTTCTATAATGTTTTCTACAGTCTAGAAATTACTTTATGTAGCATTTGACATATGACCTTCAAATATGTTACTCTGCATTTCTGTAATTAATTTAAAAAGAATATTTTTGATTTGCATGTATTACTCTAGAACATGCATATCCAATCTGTGGCCCTATGGGCTACATGCATCCAAGGTTAGCTATGAATACACTGTCCTATTAAAAAATCATAAACTCACTCATAACACGAGATCTTTTTGTAAATCTATTTTCTTATGTTTGTTTATGTTTCTCAGACATGAGCATTGTATATGACAATAAAACACAAATGTCAGAAAGCCCCTGTTTGCATTAAATGCCAGCTACTTGATTCTATACTAAGGCAATGATAAGCGAACAAGTGATAGGTACTTTGTCTTTACTAAGTATCAAAGGCGATATTTCTTGTCTGTAAGAACAAAGCCATCCTCAACTAAGACTCACAATTTTACTCAACTGGAGGCTTCCTTCAAGTTTTTTGTGCAAACACCCAAATACATATCTCATTTCAGACAAACCAATGAAACAAGCTAATTATTGAACTGTGCATAATAACAGAGAGAGTTTGGGCTTCCAAAGGTTTGACAAATATTAATTATGCTTCCTTCATTTACTATCTGTGCAATCTATGGTGAGTTCCACAATCTTTCAGGTATTTCTTTTTTGTCACTTTTAAAATGGAAGTAACAATTAATCTTTATTATTACTGAAGAGCTGGTGAGTTAATAAATATAAAAATTCATCACACAGCTACTACCACATAACAGGAAAATGAAGAACTATGAGTTCCTTTGTTATTTCTCTAACACTCTGTTTTGAAAGGGACGTTGGTAATAGGCATCAATGTTAGTCAAAATATCCAACAAAAGGAAATAAAACCTGTAGAGAGGACCATATCCAGTAGATAGGCATGGCCCTCCAGTTGAGGGATAGCGCCATGCCCCACCTGAAGAATTTTAACTCAGAATTTTTTTTTTTCTATCTAAAGGGAATGTAGAGACAAAAAATGGAGCAGAGACTTTAGGAAAGGCCATCTAGAGGATGCACCATCTAGGGATCCATCTCATCTGCAGATACCAAACCCTGACACTACTGCTGATGCCAAGAAGTGTTTACTGACAGGAACCTGGTCTGTCTCCTGAGAGGCTCTGCCAGCACCTGACCAATACAGATGAATTACTCACAGTCATCTCACTGAGCTCAGGGAACCCCAATGGAAAAGTTAAGGGCAGGAGTGAAGGAGCTGAAAGGGATTGCAACTGCATAGGAAGAACAACAGGATCAACTAACTTGACCAACCGGAATTCCCAGGGACTAAACCACCACTCAAAAACTACATGTGGAGGGACCCATGGCTCCAGCTATATATGTAGCAGAGGATTGTCTTATCAGGCACCAATGGTAGGGGAGGCCCCTGGTCCTGTGGAGGCTTGATATCCCAGGGTAAGGGGACACTAGAGCAGTGAGGGAGGAATGGGGGTGGCTTGGGTGGGAGTACTCTCATAGAGGCAAAGGGGAGGGCAGGAATTTGCAGAGGGGAAAATAAGATGGGGGCATTTGGAATGTAAATAAATAAAATAACAATATAAAAAGTTCTCTCTCTAGCCAGAAATTTCTCACATGGGACTTTTTCTCAGGAGGTGGCCAAAAAACCACAACATAACACAACACACACACACACACACACACACACACACACACACCTCAACCTCTATGTTGCACAATATCTGCCTTTTTAAATATAGCTTGGCGGACACAGGTAAATTGGCCCTCAGAATACCTTTATCTGGGACACCTCTGAACTATTTTAGTGTGTGACTCACAATCTAGGTAGCATTTAAAATTGGCATTCTTTCACAATTCATTCACTTATTCATTTGACAGGATATTTATGTGATCCCTAACTATGAATAAGGTAGGATGGGAGAGAATAGGAGATAAATAAGCCATTTTGTCTGATTGTTATGATGTGTCAGGAACTACTTTTCTGAGCCATCATACTCAGATCCTGGAACACTTTTATTCATCCTTGGATCACAGTTCAAGTGTTATCTAATCTATTATAGACGCTTTCACCTTCCTAATAACCAAAGTACTTGGCTCCTTCGCATTGCTTTCACGGGTTCTGTGCATATGTTTTTCAGGTTTAATACATTATGTTTTGTGTGTGTGTGCGTGTGCATGTGCGTGTGCGTGCGTGCGTGCGTGCGTGCGTGCGTGTGTGTGTGTGTGTGTGTGTGTTTAAGCATTTTATCTCCTTCACCAGATTATATGTGCCAGTGGCAAGGAGTCCCCAGCAGTCAATCTTGCTGACTTATAAAATGCCTGGTAAACAACAAGAACTAGAATTGCAAATTCCTATACACATCTTTAGATAAATGAAGATATTTGTTCAATTGAAAACTCAAGGTATTTTCTGAAGAAAGAAAGAGAAGAATCTCAAAGGACACTAAAGGAGAAAGAACATACCACGTTGGAAACCAATTAATTGTAATGGAAATGACAGCTTTTGGTATTGGCCTCACAAAGCAGGACTTTAATAGAAAAAGAATTAGGAACCATTCTGCCTCTGTGTATTAGCCAAAAAAAGCACAAAACTGGAACAGTCTTTGCACAAGGTTTACAGTGTTTGGAGACTAGTATAAAACCCCACTTAAAGAGCTAATAGAAAACAGGTGTTCGAAGATAGGGTAAACCCAGTTTTGGAGGGCCTTGGAAGCAGGTGAAACATTTATGTTAAACTATTTGACATGTTGGATATGTACATTATGCATGTGTTCTGGTAGTGGTGCCAAGGAATATATTTTTGAGGGAAAGATTAAGGTGGGGAGCAAACAAAGGAAAGAGGAAAAGGAAGAAGGCAGGCAACTATAGATTGGTTAGGTTACTATTGGGAACCGGATAAAGAGTCCTCTCAACGCACTATGAATAATAATAATATAACTTCTAGGATCAATCTCCTCATCAATTTCTAATTATATGAATAATAATTGAAATGATATGGAGACTTCCAGTAATGAAAAATAAGAAGAGAGGACCCATCTTTATGCTTTCAACCACTTCAAGAATTCCTAATGGCCAATCTAAGGCAGATGTTTCTTGTGGACATTTAAAGTGTCATAACAATATAGTATTTAAAAAATGGCATAAAATATTTCATCACATCTCTGCCTTGGTAACTATAATAAAGTGTAATGACTTTGGGAACTGAACTTCATATAAATTAAAGGCCTTCAACTTGGAGCATCTTTATCTTTCACTAGCTTAATTATGTGTTTAATTTTATTTTTAACATTTTAAATGACCTATACAAAGAGCAACCTGCTTGTTTAATTAAACAAGTGAATATTGTTATATCTGCAGTGATCAAAACTTTAATTTGTTATGTAGCTGTTTTATATGGAACCAGAAAACTGAGGCAGTCCAGTTTCTATCTGTTCACTCTTCTAGAGTAACTTTGTACTTTAACTTGGCTCTTTTACTTTCTAAATCAATTTGTACCCAAATCCCCCAGAACTCTTAATATGTTATTAGGTATTTACCTAATGTCTATGTAGATGTCCTTTCATGATGTAAGATGGAGACTTTAGATAGACAACATGGTATGCCTAGAATATGCTCTCAAATTATTTGAGTCTATGCGTAACAATCAGCTTATGGCCTTAGTCCTCTTAATTTTCTTTGCATCTCCTCTCAAGTCATGATTCTCTTTTGTATCTCATGCAAGCTCTGACACTGATCTAGATAGACCTATTAATCCACGATTTCACAGTTGTATTAAAATGGAAACTTCACGTTTCTTAAATTAGTATAGACAGTAGTGGGTGGAGTATGGGATTCCCATGGCACTCACATGGCACATGTCCACTACCTTTTTCTCCCTTCCTCCTTAAGGTCTCTTTCCTGGTCACTGTCATGTTTCTACTGAAATGGCCTACTCTTGGAAATATACAAGCAATGAGCATGTCTTTATCTTTGTGAGGCAGAGTTATTGTACTTGACATAATGATTTATACTTCCATAATTTTTCCTGCAAATGTCATTTTTCCTTTATGGCTTAATAAAGTCCCATGAATATACATATTACATTCTTCTCCATTCATCTGTGGATGATCGTCTAGATTAATTCTATTTTCAATCTTTTGTGTATAGTGCAGTAATGAGCATATGTGTAAAGTGTCTGTACTGGGACCTAAGAGTGTTTAGGCTATGAAGTGGTGTATCTGGGTCACATGGGGGTTATATGGCAGTCCTTATAGATTTCGAGAAACATCCACACAGGTTTCAGTGATGACCAGTAGCCACAATAGTTTATAGTCCCACAAAAAGTTATATTTTAATATATCATTTTCATCATTAATTGTCATAAAGAGATCCATTATGACTGGAGTGAGATGACATTTTGCAGTTTTAATTAGCATGACCCCATGACTAAAAATGTTGGAGACTTGTAAAAATATTTATTAATCATTTATATTTCTTCTCTTGAGAACTATCCACTCAGTTTATTTTCCCATTTGTTGGCTAGAATATTTGTTTTTATTTTTGTATTGAATTCTTACATTTATTACATATATTCTAATTGTTAACCCTCACTGAAACACATCTGACAAAAAGTTTTCTTTTATTCTGTTGGCTGTCTCTTCATTCTGGTGATTTTGTCTTTTAAAATTCAGAAAATCCCATTTGTCAATTATTAGTGTTATTTCTTGTGCTATTAGATTCCACAGCATGGTTATGTCTACATCTTGAGGTGTTTTCTTCTAGCAAGTTCACAGTATCAGGCATTATTTTTATGTTTGCTTCATTTTGAGGAGGTGAGAGATATGAACATATTTTCATTCTGCCACACATAGGCATCCCCTATTCCTAGCATCACTTGTGAAAAGAGTATTTTCCAATATATGCTTTTGACAAAGATTAGGAGGCTTAAGCTGTATGAGATTTTCCTGAGTATTATAGTCTTTCTTTGTTCTACATGTGTGTTTTGAACCAGTCAACATCATGCAGATCTTCTCATTATGGCTTTGTATGAGACTTTGAAGTTAGGAATGTGATAACTACAGTAGTATTCTTTCTGCTTCAAAAATGTTTTGACTTTGGGGAGGCTTTGTCTTTCTCTGTGAGTTTTAGGATTTTTTTTTCTAGTTCTGTGAAATATATCATTAGAGTTTTAAAAATGACTACATTGAATCTGTATATTGCTTTCAGCAATACAGCTTTTTCCACAATATTTTGTCAACCCATGATCATGGAGCATCATTCCATCCTCTAGTATCTTCTCCATTTCTTCTTTTCTGTTGTACTTTTTACTGTAAATGTTTTAAACATCCTTGGATAGGTTATTCTTATGCTTTTTGAAAGTATTGAGAATAAGATTTTTTTTCTAGATTTGTTCTCAATTCATTATTAATGTATAAAGAAGCTACTAATTTTTGTATGTTGGCTTTGAATCTTAGTGTTTTGCTGAGAGAATCTATCAGATTTCAAACTATATCTTGTAGAGTCTTTAGGCTATATGTCTTACACAAATAGGAAGAGTTTGACTTTTACATTTTCTATTTGTAGCTCTAGTATTTCTTTCTCTTATTGTTCTAAGATTTCAAGTACTGTATTTAAAAGAAGTGCAGAGAGTGACCACATTTTCTTGTCTATATTTTAGATATTATAATTTCAATCCTTTTCCATTTAATAGGATAGTTGTAGCTGATGAGATTCCCCAGTGGATCAGGGTGCTTGTCGCCAAGCCTGATGACCTGAGTTCAATCATCAGGATGGTCATGGTAGAAAAAGAGAACCAGCTTCAGCAAGTTGCCCTCTAACCTCCACAAGCATGCATGTGCACGCATGCATGCATGCACACACATGTGCACACACACACTCACACACCATACTAAATAAATAAATAAATAAATAAATAAATAAATAAATAATGGTATTAATGTTGGCTATAGGTTTGTCATATATGATCTTTATTAAGTTGATTTCTGTTCTCTCTATTCTATTTCATTGATGCTTTCATCAAAAATAGCTGAATCTCTTTTTGGTGTTCACTAAGGAAATCATATGATTTCTTTTTTTTTCTCTATTTATAGTCTGTATCATATTTATTAATTTCTGCATGCTGAACTACCCTCAAGAAAAAGGCTATTGGATAATGGTGTATGATCTTTAATGAGTTCTTGGATTTGGTTTGAAACATTTTGTTGAAAAATTTGCATGTATGCTGATAAAAGAAATTGGTCTAATGAATCTGGAGGATAATTTTGGTAGTGTTCCATTTTATTTTATTTTATTTTATTTTATTTTATTTTATTTTATTTTATTTTATTTTATTTTATTTTATTTTATTAAATAGTTTGAAAAGTAGCTTGGTGTTATATTTTTCACTAAAAGTTTGGTCAAATGAAACATTAACCTGAACCACCTCAGCCCTTTCCTTGTGGGTAAACTTACTTCCTTGGCTTGATTTTGATGGGTCACATATATTTATGAATGTATTAATTTCTTTCAGATTTTCCCCACATTTTAGCAACATAAAATATCTTTTTATTTCTTTAAGTTTATTTTATTTGTTCTTTAATATTTTTAACAGTCCAAACTTTATCCCCCTCCAGGTCCACCCTCTGACTCTTCCACATTCTGAAACTCCTCCCCCTGTCTCCAAGAGAATGTCCCCAGACCCACCCCACTACACCTCCCCACACCCTGCAGTTCCTCTTTCTTCAACAAGTGCTATCACCTGAGTTTTTTATCTTAGTTATTCTGATTGATGTAAAGGTGAATCTCAGGGTCATTTTCAATTGTATTTCCCTAATGACCAAGGACTTTGAACATTTCTTTAAGTGCTTCTCAGCTAGTTGAGATTTCTCTGTTGTAAATTCTCTATTTAGTTCTATACCTCAATTTTTGATTGGGTTGTTTGGTTTCTTGATGGTTTGGACACTTGATCTTTGACAATGAAGCTAAAAATAAACGTGGCAAAAGAAAGCATCTTCAATAAATGGTGCTGGTCTAACTGGCAATCTGCATGTAGAAATATGAAAATAGAACCATATTTGTCACCTTGCACAAAGTCCAAGTCAAAATGTATCAAGGGCTTCAACATAAAACCTGAAAAACTGAATCTAATAGAAGAGAAAGTGAGAAATAGCGTCAAACTCATTGGCACAGAGGGAATTTTCCTAAACAGAATTCCAGTAACACAGGCTCTAAGAACAAAAATTGATAAATGGGACCTCATATGTAGAGAGCCATATTGGGGTGCTGTGCTACCTGGAAGGAACTTCACATTGACCAAGGTGAAGTTCTTCTCCCAGCCTTTGAGTGGGAATTCCTGTGCTAACCATAATCCTTGGTCAATGTCAAATTCCTGTCAGGTGGCTTAGCACCCCAATATGGCTCTCTACACTCATGAAACTGGAAAGCTTCAATAAGACAACAGACATTGCCAATAGGACAAATAGGCAACCTAAAGTTTGGGAAAAAGTCTTCACTAACCCCACATCCAATAGTGGGCTATTATCCAAAATATATAAATAATTCAAGAAGATAACTACCAAGAAACCAAACATAACATTTCAAAACACTGCCTAATGATATCTGATTTTATTTTTAACACCTACTTTTCAGATATAATTTTAATTATTTTAGTGTTCTATTTCTTTTGGTTAGTTTGACTAGGTGCTTATTATTAGTCTTAATCTTTTCAAAGGAAAAATTCTTGATTGATACTACATGACAATCTTTTAATCTTCTTTTCATTATGTACATCCCTAATATTAATTGTGTTTTGATTTGGTTGTTTTAGAACTTTGAGGGGCATCATCAGTCTGTAGCTCTCTGAGTCTTTAAAGGAAGCACATATAGCTGTATACTTTAATCTTAGACTGCTTTTGATCTGTTCCAGACATTCTGCTAATTTGTATTATGGTTTTCATTTGATTCACGGAATTTTTCAATTGCCTTTCTGCTTTCTTTTCTTTTAATTTTTATTTTCTATATTCTATGTTTACATTCCAAAGGCTTTCCCCTTCCCAGTTCCCCCCCCACCATACGTCCCATAATTCCTCTCCCCCCCCAACAATTCCCCAATCATCCCCGCCCCCCCCCCCACGATATCTCTATTCTGGGTCTACAAAACTGGATCCAATCTTTTCAGGTCCAAGGTCCTCTCCTTTCTTCTTCTTGGGAATCATTTGACTTGCTAATTGTGCCTTGAGTATTTAGGGCTTCTGGGCTCATTAATATCCACTTATCAGTGATTGCATTTCATGTGTATTTTTTTGTGATTGGGTTAACTCACTTAGGATGATATTTTCCAGATATAACCATTTACCTACAAATTGCATAAATTCATTATTTTTAATTGCTGAGTAGTATTCCATTGTATAAATATACCACGTTCTGTATCCATTCCTCCTTTGAGGGATATTTGGGCTCCTTCCAATTCCTGGCTATTATAAACAAGGCTGCTATAAACATAGTGGAGCATGTGTCTTTATTGTATGCAGGGGAATCTTCTGGGTATATGACCAGGAGTGGTATGCCAGGGTCCTCTGGAAGTGACATGCCCAATTTTCTGAGGAACCGCCAAACTGATTTCCAGAGCAGTTTTACCATTGTGCAATCCCACCAACAGTGGAGGAGTGTTCCTCTTTCTCCACATCCTCGCCAGCACTTGTTGTCTCTTGAGTTTTTAATCTTAGCCATTCTGACTGGTGTGAGGTGGAATCTCAGGGTTGTTTTGATTTGCATTTCCCTGGTGACTAATGATGTTGAACATCTCTTAAGGTGTTTCTCGGCCATCCAAATTTCTTCTGGTGAAAATTCTTTGTTTAGCTCTGTACCCCATTTTTTGATAGGGTTATTTGGTTCTTTGGGGTCTAACTTCTTGAGTTCTTTGTATATATTGGATATTAGCCCTCTGTCGGATGTGGGGTTGGTGAAGATCTTTTCCTACTTTGTTGGTTGCAGTTTTGTCCTTCTGACAGTGTCCTTTGCCTTACAGAAACTGTAATTTTATGAGGTCCCATTTGTCAATTCTTGATCTTAGAGCATAAGCAATTGGTGTTCTGTTCAGGAACTTTCCCCCTGTGCCCATGTACTCCAGGGTCTTCCCATTTATTTTGATGTTGGCTATTGTTTGCTGTATATTGCTTTTACTGTATTTAGGTATGGGCCTTGAATTCCTGATCTTTTCTCTCTATCCCTGCTAAGTCTTCTTGCCTCCAATAGTTTTCTTTCCATTTTGTTTCTATGTTTTATCTTGATTTTTATTTCCTGTGTTATTCCAATATAATATGAAAAAATACAAGCAATTACTTTTGCAATTTAAGGCTTGTTTGTGTTCTAAAACATGATTGGTTTTATATTTATTTTATTTTATTTATTTTATTTTATTTATTTAATTTTATTTTTATTTTTATTTTATTATTTATTTTATTTTATTTTATTTATTATTTTATTTTATTTTATTTTATTTTATTTTATTTTATTTTATTTTATTATTTTATTTATTTTATTTATTTTGGTTTTCCAGGACAGGGTTTCTCTGTATAGCCCTGGGTGTCCTGGAATTCCCTCTGTAGGCCAGGCTGGCCTCGAACTCAGAGATCTGCCTGCCTCTGCCTCCCAAGTGCTGGGATTAAAGAAATGTGCCACCACCGCCTGGCAAGGGAGTTGGCCCTTTTTACTTTTTTCTTTCTTTCTTTTTTTGAACCATTTTATAAATGATTACAATTTTATGAATGAATCATCTCTTACATGAGCTTCTCATTTTCTTTTTAATTTTATATTATTATATATGAGGAGTGTTGCGCCAGCTTGATTACTGTTTCCATTTACTTGGTCAGTTGACCTCCCTTCTTTTCATCTCAGTTTTTATCTTCTTCAGTGAGGCATGCTTCTTGTGGACTGCAGGCAGTTGGGATCAAAGTGTAAGTTAGAATCAAAGCATATGTTTCAAGCCTTTGTTCTGTAAGAATGTCCATTGACTCTTCTCACACTCACTCGGTTATTATTATTCATCCTCCCTCGAGATATTGCGTATAGCTTTTTGTTTCATCACACCTCCTCATTTTTGCCAGGACTTATTTCATCTTAAGAAGCATAATAATAATACTAAAATGCTTAACATACTAAATCGTATATGGTGACAAAGTTCATTTATAATCTGATTGTTTTTCTGTGACTGTCTTTTGTCCTACTGTCTGGATACAATATTGTCAAATGTTTTTCTAAAAGCACTTTGTTAAAAAATTATTTTTACTAATGTATATTGATTATAAAAATTAATGTACAATTATGATACATTATAATATTTTAACACATATAGATGCAGCATGTGGTAGTAAAACCTACTTTCCTTTACCCATCCTCTCATCTAAATACTTCTCAACCTTTAATAATCACTTTTGCCTTTTTCATGCCTCCTTAATTCATCTCATCAGTATACTATATGAGTTCAATAGCACTACATTAAGTCTTTTCACATGTTATCTCTAGTACAATATGTTAGACTATCAGCATTTAGCTTCCTACTAATATTATCAGCAAGTGACAGAAGTAGAATTGCTAAGTATGATATGAATGTTCAGTTTACAAAATAATACCAAGCTACTGTAATCTCAGGAATAGTGGTCAGTTATAACTAACTATAATGAGCTTATGGAACCTGAAGAGTCCATCTCCTATAGCCAGAGAGGAATCCAAGTGGAGCAATTGAGACAACAACCTACCCACAAAACTTTCATCCCAAAATTTATCCTGTCTGCAAATAATACAGAAACAGGGGGAAGGAGCAGAAACTGAGGAATCACCAACCAATAATTGGCCCAACTTGAGAAACATCCCATGGGCAAGCACCGATTCCTAACACTATTAATGATACTCGTTTTTTGCTTGCAGACAAGAGCATGTTGTCCTCTGACAGGCTTTACCCAGCAGTTGACACAGACAGATAATACAGCCGAAGAATTGATGGAGCTTGGGGATACTTATGGAAGAGAAAGAAGAAGGATTATGGGTCATGAAGTGGGTAGGAACTCCACAGTAAGACCAATAGAATAAAATAACCTGGACCCTAGAAGCTTTCAGAGTTTGAACCACCAGCCAAAGAAGATACAAAGGCTGGGCCTAGGCATACTGTTTATATGTAACAGATGTGCAGCTTGATCTCCATGTGGGTCCTGAACAACTAGAACAAGGGTTTTCCCAACAGCTGTTGCCTTTATGTGGGATATGTTCTACTAGCTAGGCTGCCTTGTCTGGCCTCAGTGGGAGAGGAAGTGCTTAGTCTCACAGAGACTTGAAGTGCCAGAGGGTTGGGGTACTCACAAAGCCCCCACCTACTCTGAGGATAAGTAGAGGGTGGATGAGGGAAAGATTGTGGGAGGAGATGACCAGGAGGGGAGCAGTGAGTGGGATGTAAGGAAAAAAATTAAATTAAAAAAATATTGGTCAGGAAAATAGTTCTAGAAAAATTAATCCAATTTTTCTTCTCCTTAGATTTTCTCACACATACTTTTTTTTGATGCTACTAATGGCCCAACTAGGAAGGTCATTCAGCACCAACAATATCCTTGAAAGTTGAGGAGAAAGATGATGATTGTCTTCATTGGGCTTATTGTGTTTTCATGGTAGAGGCCATGTGACACTGGCCTTCTCCTTGGCCGGTTAGACAGTGCCTATAATGTGGTTGCACATCTAGAGTTTTATATTGTAGAAAAGACCCACCACTCAACTTCCTGGTTGTTATAAAAGAACTATAGTAATAGCTTGTTGCCCACACACTTAAAATGGTTCACCTTCTAAGCCAATGCAACACCAGGCTACATGGTGGGCCACCATGAAATACTGTATAACACCTATCTTTTTCGTGATTCATTCTTTACCCTGTGACTCACTTGGCTGCTTCCAGTGACAATGATGTTGTTGAATATTTCTTCATCAGACACTGAGGACTATGTGGCACAATGCAAAATATGGAAGGAATTTCTAATTTATAGCTCAAATTCCCAAAGAAATTACAAGGACTGAGAGAAGCTAGGTGATTCCTGCAAAGCTATAAACATGTAGATAGCATGCCTTTGTTTATTTATTTGAAACTCCTATATTAATTCTTCTATTCTGTCCTAGATTGCCTCATGATAAAACTTAAAAAGGTGGAATAGCAACAGAGTATTCACCTCAAAGAAACAATCAGTATTCCAGGGCAGCAAATCATAGAACAAACAACTACAGCAAGGGTCAGCATTAGATTTGCATGTACGACAAAGTATATGGCCTCTGCTCTATCTTATAGATGTTCTGGTCAAATGGCTGGTTATAGCCTCCCTCCAAGACTCCCTTCATCTGTGCAACAATTTAAATATCAATAATATTTAACAATATCAGATTCTTTCTTTGTTCTACTGAACATCTGTTCTTTTTGTTGTTGTTTCACTTCAAAGAATTTCATCAATTATTCACTAGATCATACTTATCTTAATTGTTCTTTTACATGTTAATTTCTTCTGTAAATACCTTTATGAATATATCCAGATGTATAATGTACAACTTATCTATGCATACACCAATATAATCACATTGATAATTAAGATTAACCATTACAACCCTGATTTCTTGAATAATTCACTGATAATTCAAGAGTATAAGACTAATGATGTGCTAAAAGTCATAAGGAATCTTATTACTTTTTATTTGCTTAAATTATATATAATACTTTAAGTCTAGCTGTATGCATATACATACATACATAATTTAAATGAAGTTACATGACTTGGGCTGACCATGATTCCCAAAAGCCATAGACTGTTCAACAAAAACTCTACCAACCAGACATAAGAAGCTCCCTTTTGAATTGTTGGTCGTAGGAGTCCAAGAGGCTTCCTAAACAATATATTCTATTGCTGTTGACATTTGCTACCTCCTAGATGTTGAAGTACTGATAAGTTGGAAATGGAACTCAGAGGACCTGAGCTGAATTTGACCTCAAGCTTCCTCACCAAGGACTAGTTTCATAGTGCCAGAATGGGCTATGCAAGCTTCCAAGACAGGGAAGCACCAATATTCCTATTTAGCTGCAATGCCTATGGGCCACAACAATGACTAGCATTGCAACATTTCAAGATATCCCACGGGGACAGTTGTGACACTCATATCTTGGTAGCAACCAACAGACGTCTAATTGTATATAAGACCTGCCCAATAGGAGGGAAATCATTCCTGGTACTGGAAACCTAGCCAACTATGCAAGGTTAATGATGTCATGCTTCTTAAAGGAGAACCTCTTACTACCAGAACAATCCCTATTTGCATTCTAAATACTTACATATATGCCCACAGACAAGTATATGTCTCATCTCTTCTCAAAGAAACTTATCTTTGCATAAGATGAGGAAAATTACAGGCAGCCACAACTGTTAAAATAGCAGATACCGAAATGGAGAGAGATATTGATATGTCCATTCCAAACTAACACATCTATAACACAATGCCTGCAACTAATGCACATAGAACATTATGAACAAAAGTCAGAAAGATTGGGAGAACCAAAGGACCAGGAAATTTGCTGTTTTGGGTCTCCTAGGAATGACAAGGAAGCTTCACCCATGGCAACTCAACAATATAGCTGCCTAAAGAAAACTTGAACACACACACACACACACACACACACACACACACAAATACTAACAGCAATGGTAACATGAAGCAGGGCAAGCTCATGGGATCCCATTCCTTGACAAAGAACTAGAGTCTTCGAAGAAGTTCTGAGAACAGGAGAAACAGATTTTTGCTAGGTAGGGATAAGCCCTATAGTTGGTTACCCAATACCAAGTCATCAGAACTGAAATAATATACATAAAAATAATACTAAACAGGCTGAGCAAGTTGTGCTTATTTTTATACAAGTAGATATAACAATAACAAAGAAAGAGAGGCCATGAACTTGAGAGGGAGCAAAAGAAGTCATGGAAAGGACTGGAGGAAGCAAAAGCAAGGTGAGACATAACGTAATTAGATTTAATAAAAAATTAAAATTAATAAAATGTATTGCTCAATATCCATATATTTACAGGAATTCTAGTTTCTTTTGCTATTGACTTCAAGTTTTAGTCTGTTATGATCTAATAACTTAAAGAAAGCTGTTTCATTTAAAAGTAGTTGTTAAGATTCACTTTTTATCCTAAAAAGGAATCTATTTTTTGAGACAGTTCTCTGGGCTGCAGTCATCGAGTAAACTATTTTGTAGCTGTCTGTAAGTCTCTTTGATCTATAGTATAGATTGCCTCTGATGATTTGTTATTGAATTTGTGCTTTGAAGATGTATTGGTTAGAGTACAGTTCTGCAGTCACCATTAGTGCTGTATTGGAGTCTAGTAACTGGATATGCCCAACAGCTTTTTTTGTACTAAATTAAAAATGCTGTGATTTGCATATTCTTTTATTAATTCTTCAATTTGTCAATGGGGGAGCAGTATGATGGCTAGTTTTATGTCAAACTGACATGGGCTACAATCATTTTGAAAGATGGAACTTCAACTGAGTTAAAGTTCTGAACACATTGGGATATGGGAAAGCCTATGGCGCATTTTATTGATTGATGACTGATGTGGGAAGGTCTACCTCACGATGGGTAGTGTCACTTGTACTCCTGAATGTTATAAAATTAAGTCAGAGCTTGCTGTCAGAGAATGAGAGCTATTTTTACTGCTTGGATTATTTGTTATTGAATTTATTGAGTTCTTTATATACTTTGAATCTTAACTTCCTGCCAGATATATAGTTGGAAAAGATTTTCTCCCATTCTGTGGGCTCTTTCTTCACTGTTAATTCCTCTGCTGTTGAGAAGTTTGTAAATTTCATATTATTCTGTTTGTCAATTATGATTATTTATTGATATATTATATTCCTATTTGGGAAGTCTTTGCCTATGTAGATCTTATCCCATATATATTTTAAATCTATAAATGCAAGTACTTTAATAAGAAAGACTGATAAATTTTGAATTCTTAAAGGTCACATCTTTGCAAAGACTGATAATGATATTAATGGAAGAGCTTTAATTTCAAATCTCTATTTAGTAATTTAGCTTTGCATTTTCACATCATATTGTAATTGATTATTATTGTAAGTATCTGCTTCACTGTGAGCATATTAGATGTGTAGATGGTCATATATCTTCTTATTAACTTTATGTCTCCAGAACCTACTACTGAAAAGCCAAATATTGCCGTCTATATATCTCAGATATCTTGGATTTTTATCTATTCATCATATCATCTTAGAGCATATGATACAAGGTTTATGAAAACTACATTTTTTATTATAAGTGGGGGATAACAATATATCACACTGAAGAATTTTTTCTAAAACTATAAGATAGTGATGTACAAAATTGACTCTAGCACAGAGCCTGAGAAAAATGAAAATGCTAAAATATGTTGCTGTTTTCCTCAATATTTGACTAAGAGCTCTCTGTCCCTTCCTGTTCCAGAGACAGCCACATCTTCTTGTGCAATGCCAGCCTCCTTCCATAGACAAAATGGAGAAGGTCGGTGTGAACAGATTTGGCTTGGTTACCAGGGCTGCCTTTTGCTGTCCATCTGGCAAAGTATAGATTGTTGTCATCAACAACCATTTCATTGACCTCAACTACATGGTCTACATGTTCTAGTCTGACTCTACCCATGGCAAGTTCAACGGCACAGACAAGGCTGAGAATGGGAAGCGTTTCATCAACAGGAAGACCATCACCATCTTCCAGGAGAAAGATCTTGCTAACATCAAATGGGGTGATGCTGGTGCTGAGTATGTCATGGAGTCTACTGGTGTCTTTAACACAACAGAGAAGGCCAGAGCCCACTTGGAGGGTAGGGCCAAAAGGGTCATCATCTCTGCCCCTTCTACCAATGCCCCATGTTTGTGATGGGTGTGAATCATGAGAAATGACAATTCACTCAAGATTGTCAGCAAGGCATCTGGCACCACAAACTGCTTAGCCCCCAGGCCAAGGGCATCCATGACAACTTTGGAATTGTGGAAGGGCTCATGACCACCATCCATACCATCACTGACACTCAGAAGACTGTGGATGGCCTCTCTGGGAAGCTGTGGCTTAATGGCTGTGGGGATGCCCAGAATATCATCCCTGCATCCACTGGTGCTGCCAAGGCTGTGGGCAAGGTCATCCCAGAGCAGAATGGGAAGCTCACTGGCATGGCCTTCCGTGTTCCTACCCGCAATGTATCCATTGTGGATCTGATGTGCTGCCTAGAGATACTCGCCAAGTCCGATGACATCAAGAAGGTGGTGAAGCAGGCATCCAAGGGCCGACTGAAGGGCATCCTGGGCTACACTGAGGACCAGGTTGTCTCTCTCCTATGACTTCAACAGCAACTCCCTCTCTTCCATCTTTGATGCTGGGGCTGGCATTGCTCTCAATGACAACTATTAAAGCTCATTTCCTGGTATAACAATGAATATAGTTATAGCAGCAGGGTCATGGACCTCATGGCCTACATGGTCTCCACGGTGTAAGAAGCCCTGGACCACCTACCCCAGCAAGAGAGCAAGAGAGAGGTCCTCAGTTGCTCAGGAGTCCCTGTCTCAACTCAGCCCCCAATACTGAGCATCTCCCTCACAATTTCTATCCCAGAGCCCTATAATAACAGGAGGGGCCTAGGAAGCCCTTCCTACTCTCTTGAATATTATCAATAAAAGTTCCGCTGTACTCCCCCAAAAATATTTGACTAAGAGTGGTCCAATTTTTTAAATTAACATTTTATTCAAATCATTACCCATTGAACAGTGAATATATCTGTGGGAAGAGGAAGTTGCTGGGGGAAGTAGGGAGAAAGCAATAAGGCCACAGAAATGGAAATCAGAGGATTACTCTAGTGAAGTAAGAGACAGTGTCTCTAGGATTATTATGCTCTGCCATAATGGCATGAAGAGAAGAGAAAGTAAATATGGGGAAGGAAGATTACTTCTTAGAACCATGTCTGAGAGCAGGAGGCATCTTTCTTCAGAGTTCCATGTAGAAATACACTAGGTCTAGAGCTGGGGGAGAGGGGAGCTCCTTCCAGGACTGGCAATAATGAGCATTAGACATAAGCAGAGCATCTGAATGCAGGGTTAAAAGCATCATGGCCTTGTGGGAACAAAGGGAACAAGGCCTGGAAATGTTTTAGGATGCTGGCAAGGCCTTAATAGGTGACATACCATTCAGTGTGTTTATACACAGGAGAACTTCCATTTTGTAAGCCAATAGTGCCCCTCCATGCAATCATGGTAACAATCAAGTTTCCAAGGTTTTACTTGCCAATTCTTCTTTGGACAGTTTCCTCACTGACTTCATATGATAACAGTGTGCAAAAGATGCTGCTGGGAGTGGCCACACGCACACAAGAGTACTGCCGACCATTGGAAGACTTTATTCTGGATTCACTGTCCTTTCATGCAGCCCAGCCCTAGATACCCTTCCTCATTTGTTAAGGGCTTTGGGGTTTTATTCCATTTTAAAAACTGAATCTGAAAATTAATATGCCAACTCATCTGTCAGGCAAATAAGTCAAAGTTCCCATGGAGCATAGGAGAAATGAAGCAAGATTGGGTTTGTCTGCCCAGTTTGGATTTACATATGCTGTAATGTTTCTGAGAGATATCATATGGCTTTCCTGAGATTAAAAAAATTTACATAAAAGGAGACAAGAGAAGTTTGGTATAGAAAAATTAAGTTCTTTACTTTTATCGGTTTCTATGACAACAAGCTTATACATGCTTAAATTATCAAATGGCAGTGAACGGTTGTATTTCTTTCTGATAATTTCAAGCAAACAAGAACAAACAATTTCCCTTCCTTTCCCTGAGAGGAAAGAGGCTGAGAATTGCTTTAGAGAACTTCTGAAAACATTTCACCAATCAATATGTGAGACAGTCTTTCCTTGCTCCTCACCCGATAAAGCTTTCAGGCAAAGGTTTCACTTTAATCTTTGTATAAATAGGATGTTGATTTCTAGCACCAGAATACCATCAGATGATGCTTAAAATTAGTCTTCTGCTATATGCATGGCTGCTAATTTGTCTGAGTATGAGAAGAGGTGTGGAATGAAACAATTTGCTTTTCTGAACCAAAGCCCCTATATTTCCATCTTATTGTTTGTCCCCACAGTCTACTCTGAGTACAACAGTAAGATGGTGCGCAAGTCTGATCTGTTTGCTTCACCACAGTTCCTTTATTTTTATTGGATATTTTCTTTATTTACAGTTCAAATGTTATCCCCTTTCCTGTCACTCCTCCTGCTGTTTCTATGAGGGTCTTCTCCTACCCACCCACCCACCCACTCCCACCTCCCTGCCCTCGAATTCCCCTACACTGGGGCATCCATCGAGCTTTCAGGGACTGGGACCAAGGATCTCTCCTCCCATTCATGCCTAGTTTGGAGAACACAAGCTCTATCTGCCTGCCATGGCTGGCTTCATCAAATAATCAAAGACTTCTTGTGTCTTGTCTGGAGGAATAATTCAGAAATCTGAGTCAGAAGATCCCTGTGAATTACAGATTGTTTCTACCTAATACCTCTTAGTTTACTCAAAATCCCATTGTACTTGATTTTTTGTGATATCTGAGGTCAACATGTTTTTGTCCATCAAGAAGGGTAGTGCTTGCTGACAGAGGCCTGATAAAGCTGTCTCCTGAGAGGCTCTGCCAGAGCCTGACAAGTACAGAGGCAGATGCTTGCAGTTAACTATTGGACTGAGTACTGGGTGTGGAGGAGTTGGAGAAGGGACTGAAGGACCTGAGGGGGGTTGCAGTCCCATGTGGGGAACAACAGTGTCAATAGACCAGACACCCAGGAGCTCCCAGGGACTGGACCACCAACCAAAGAATACACACAGAGGGACCCTGAGCTCTGGTCGCATATGCGGCAGAGAGTGGCCTTGTTGGACATCAGTGGGAGAAGTGGGTCTGGGGCCTGAGGAGTTTCAATGCCCCAGTGTAGGGGAATGCCAGGGCAGGAAGGCAAGAGTGGGAGGGTAGGTGGTGGAGCATCCTAATAGAGGCAAGGGAGGGGTAAGAAATAGGAGTTTTCCAGAGGGGAGACCTGGAAAGGAGATAACATTTGAAATGTAAATAAAGAAAATAGTTTTAAAAAAAGGAAGCCTAAAGTAATGTGAATTTTCAGGGATCTATTTCACATTCATCCAATCCATCTTTCAAATAATTGTAATAATCATATTAAGTGTATGGTAAAGATAACTATGTTTTATTTTATCTGTTTACACTGTTTTAGTCCTAGCAGTAAAAGCAATTTTCAGCAAGATAAAGCATAGTACTTAGGCTTATAGTAAATTGTACTTAATGATTTTTGTTTTGTTTTGTTTTGTTTTAGTTTTTTGAGACAGGGTTTCTCCTTGTAGCCCTGGCTGTCCTGAAACTCATTCTGTAGACCAGGCTGACTTCCAACTCAGAAATCTGCCTGCCTCTGCCTCCCAAGTGCTGGGATTAAAGGCGTGCACCACCACTGCCCAGCTACTTGATGACTTTTATACATTGATAATAAAGTTTCTAGGGGAACAATGAGACCATGTCCTTAATTTAAAAAAATAAAAATAATTAGAATATTTTAAATTAGATACTAATCCATTGCTTTTAAAAAAGAACCTTACTAGAACATAAAAAGGAAAGAAACCTGTTTGCCTTGTAACTAGCCTTGTTTCTGAAAATTAAGAGAAAATTCAATTATTACCTAACCACAGAGACAAAGACAATATATAGTGCTTTTTGGCAGAGAGAAAGAATCCTGTTCATTTCAAGGAGTAAGATTTTACTTTGCAGAAACTTTTTAAAAACAGCTTTGTCTGAGATCAAATTAAGTAACAACATTTTGAGGGTTAATCTTTTGTAGAAGTAAGTTGATCAAAAATGATTTACAAATATTGTAGACTACTTCTGAATTTCAGAATTACTGAGCTCCTATAATGACAATTTATTCTCTTCAACTTGATCCAGTTTGCAGTAATATAGTGAAGGATTTTCTTGAACAGTTTTACCTTTCCCAAGTAAAGATCAGTAGCTTGTTTAAGCAACAGGTTTCAGTTAGAAGTCCTCAGTATATAAAACTAAGTCTTCTTTATTCTGGATTGCCAGTACAATTTCTGGAAGACTGAACATTAGAATTAGAACTATTGATGTTTATATTTAATGTAGGCTACCTGAACTTGTTTAATGGCTTCTGCAAGGGTGACTTATTTGTGCAACATACCTGTTGAATGATTACTAATGGGACAAATTAGAAGGATGGCTCCCGTATTTAATGTATTTAATGTAAGAGATCAGGTCACAAATTGTCTCTTATTAGCACTATTTTTCATGATGGATGTTAGATCACAAGTAGAGAAAAATCTGCTCCTGATTCCTGCTGCAGTTTTCTCTGAGTTACATTTTCAAGTGTGAGTGACAGTAGCTCCATGCCATGGAAACAGACTCACAGCAATGTCCTGGATAACTCACATACTAGTTGTAGCATTAGGATAACTGAGTTAAGGTCACTAAGTTACATTCTCACCACCTGTAGGCTGGAGAGCAGCTACCTCCCAGGGTTTTTGCAATGACTGGCCTAATATAGTATACAGAACTATCTTAGTCCATGGTCTGGCACAAGTGTCACAGAGCAATGACAGCTGCCATGGTGGTGGTGGTGATTTATAAAACTGATAGTCCCAGGTTGCTTTAAATGGTTATTTGTAGCTTTGAAAACCGAGAAGTACCTGTGAGTATATTTTAGTGGTTGCATATAAATGTTTCTATTTATGAAACAATTATTAAATATCTCTGTTATAAAATTTGCACTGAATAGTTATTAGTCATTTAGTATAATGAAAGCATCTTCTATGAGGACTCTGTCATACATAATCAGTTAAGTGTTAAATGAATTCTGGATGAAGGTTTATTCTTTGCTTTCAAATAATAACTGCTAATATTCTTCATTGAGTTCTTTAGTTATCCAAAGCCATAATATGAGCTTTTACATATGATTTTTATAAAATCTGTAACATTATCACATCCTTTTCACAGATAAAGAATCTGAAGTAAAAATCTCAGTGATGTTTCTGCGATGTCACATGATTTAATTTCCTTCTTTTCCCTCCACATCCTTTTAAAGGCTCTTATCAAAAATAATTTTTACTGTTTTCTTTTAAAATGATTAAATTATTAACCATTTGTGGATGAATGAACAACCACAACTCATGCTAATTCAACTGTATGTTTCTAGAAGTGAAATATTTTTGTGACATTAAAATGGAAAATAAGAGAGACATTTCAAGAAGAGTATGTCCAGCCCAGGACAGCACTGGAAAAGCTACTAATAAAAGCAGTAGGCATCTTAAAAGCAATTACATGGCTTTGATGGAATGTTGTTGTTTTGTCCCTGAGAGACATCTTTCCTGCATGTTAGAGATGCACTTGGGCTCTGAGCATGGCAATCATTTATTAGAATACATTGAAATTATAGGTGGAAAATTCATTTTCTAAAGAGGAAAGGGCAACATCCAGAAGGAAAAGAATATTATGTTGCTACTTCCAGGGTCCTATTAAAAACAAAGGCCTGCAAAATAGCATTTCAAGGGTAGAAAAGCAATACACTTTCAAATAACTTTAGCAAGAGGAAGCTGGGGAAAAGACAAGGGTAGAATTATAACTATATAAGAATTGCAGCAGAACCAGGTAGTGTTTTTTTTCTTCTACAAGATGTTTGGGGGTCTATACATTGTGCTCAGTATTTATGAAAGCTCATCCAAATATATATATATATATATGGATGGAATTGTATTGCATCAGAATCAACAAGAGAAACTGTCTACAACTTAGAATATAAGAGAATGATTAAAATAATTATTATATCTCCAAGTAGTTGGGAGTGCAGTGTTTCTAAACTATCCTAATCTAGTAAATACTCCTGAGCATAATTGAGGCACATTAAGATATAGACCCAAATTTTAAGCAGTTTGTTAATAGACAGTTTCACAAATGTTTCTATGTTCATATGCGTTGGTAATGTCTATGAAGGCTGTGAGATAAAAACCTCTTTAAATATGTATGGGAATGAGCTCACAAAAACCCATTCCAATAACCAAAGTGGCATGTGCCCCTGAAGAACAGTGGAATAATCATGGATTTTAGAGTCAATCTTGTAGGTTAAATCCTGCTGCAACATAGTACTTTCATGGCCTGAAAAGATGCTTTGCTTTGTTCATATGAACTGGAAAAGAACATGACCTGATTGTTAAGCTTTTCTTCATTAGAGTTTGAATGAGATCATGTATGTAAGTTTTGCCACACATGAAACATGAGCATGATGACTAATTTGTGAAATGTCTCAATGTGGGTAGCTAGCCCGTCCTGCCTAGAGGTGTCCTCGAAAAGGTTGCCCTGAAGCCCGTAGATGAGAACAAATCTGAGCCCTTACCTACTTTCTTTTATGCTTCCCTCCTGGACATACTGGACATGTCTGCATGTTTACAAATATTTATTGAGTGCATACTATAATTTTGATTGTTGGAAATGCATTTAGAATATTACAAGCTCTTATGAAGATTTTATTCTTCTTGAGTTATTATACAACCTTTGTATTTCTATCGTCCCTTTTCATTACGTTCATTTTACTGCTAGTATAATCTATCTCAAAAATATTTAAAAATCATGCTGATCCTTTCTGAAAACCTCGATGGTTTTCTGTCCTTCTTCAGCCCTAGAATTTAATTTTCCCATTTACAGACATAACAGTTGTTTATAAATAGCTCCTAGCCAAGAACATATGCTTTATCACTATTTCCTACGTCATAGGTCTTACTGGTCTACCTTCTCCTGTCATGCTCTGAACTACAGTAAGTGCTAGGACTTTTAATTTTTCATCACCAGAGTGAAGTTATTTTCTTTTCCCTTGACACATGAATACTCCCACTGTTAAATACCTCTGCAGAAAGTTCTTGACAAAACACATCAAAATGAAGGGAGAGAAGCGTCTACGCCCTTTGCCCACTATGCTGTGTAGTCTACACAGTGTCTGATGTTGACAGAGGTACACTAGAGAATGATAACAATGGGGTAGAAATTACTTCCCCCAACAAAAATATCGTCTAAGGAAACAACTGATTTTGGATCAAGAGAAGCTTAGCACTTAATCTATATAGTTCCTTTTCTCCTTGTCTTTAAAACATAACCTAAATTTTCTTTCAAATTTGTTTTAAGAAAAGAAAAACTTAGTCTGAAATGATTCTGTTTCATTTATCTTACCTTAATTTCATTTTTAAGAAAATCAGCTTTATTTTATGTTTGGGGTATATCTCATGATGTTATGGGCTATATACCAAAAGAAGGTTACTCTAGTGAGAAAAATAACATTTCCTAGCCAGATCAGAAATAATTATTTAAGTCATTCAAAAATATTAAATCAATGAGATTTTCTAAATTACTATATGTAGTTATCTCTAGACTACATGGTTTCTAGGGTCCAAGGTAACTGGTTAAGTATCCATAGCTGAATTCACTGAATTTTTTCTTTCTTTTTATTCATATACCCTGGCTTTTCTCCCACTGGAGCTCTGGTTTAGTTGTTTCCACCCAGAACTGACTCACTCTTTGGTAATAAAGAAAACCTTCTTCTGGCTTTCTTGGAAAATAGCTTCAGAGTTGGGAGGAGTATGCAAGTCTTGAGTGTGTGTGTGTGTGTGTGTGTGTGTGTGTGCGTGCGCGCGCGTGTGCATGTGTGTGCTGCCTACATATGTGGATTCAACAAGAGTTAAGTTCTGACATTTCACGAATAAGAGTTCCTCTCCTAGCAAGCCAAATTAAGCATGGCCTGGTTCTAGGTTTCTTTGGAACCATGATTTGAATTAATTTTGTTTTTATATCTCAAAGTAAATGTGTGTTACTCATAAAATCAGCAGTCGTGAGCCAAATGGGATGAGAAAGGGAAGATCTAGAGTGATGCCAAATTCTTCCCACTTTCCTTCCTCCCATTTATGAAATAACTAGGAATGCATCTTTGATAGGACAGCAATCTGTGTCCACAATAGGGGCAGTCCTCTACTCTATGTGTATTGGGAGTCTCAAATCAGCTGGTGTATGCTGCTTCTTTGGTGGTCCAGTGTTTGAGAGATCTTGGGGGTCCAAATTAATTGAGACTGCTGTTCCTCCTATAGGGTCACTCTTTTCCTCACAAAAAGGGACCTAGCATGACCGCACTCTGGAAGACCCAACAAGCAACTGAAAGAGTCAGAAGCAAATATCTGCAAATTATTTTTGAAATTCTGCTTTTCTTTCTTTCTTTTTTCAAAACAAAACATTTTATTTTAGGACATTTACCTGTAAAATAATAATAGTTTATCTTAAAATAATATAAACCTCTGACATTAATAGTAGATTTTTATGTTATTCTGCTTTGCTTGGTTTTTGTCTGTAAGAACAAGTATCTTCTGCTCATAAATACTAAAAAAAAAAAAATCTCCTTTTGTCAGGACTTTGTTTTATAAATGTATTTTTTCTTTTTTTTTATTGGATATTTTGTTTATTAACGTTTCAAATGTTATCCCGTTTTCCCCTCTGCAAATACCTATCCCATCCTCCCTTACTCTGCTTCTATGAGGGTGCTCCCCTCTCACTCACCCCCTCCAGCCTCACTGCCCCAGTATTCCTCTATACTGAGGCAGCAAGCCTTCACGGGACCAAAGGCCTCCCTTCTCATTTATGCCAGAAAAGGCCCCTTCAGCTCCTTCATTCTTCTCCTAACTCCTTCACTGGGGTCTCTATAATCTCTCTGTCCAATGGTGCGCTGCAAGCATCTGCATCTGTATTGGGCAGGAGACAGCTGTACCAGGCTCCTGTCAGAAAGCATTTCTTGGCATCAGCAGTAGTGTCTGGTTTTGTAGCTGTGTGTGCCCCATGTCTCTGGCTTTACCTTTTTGAGGAGTTTCTAAATGGAGGTTAGACCATCTTGTAACTCCATTTCTAATTTTTCTCTCTTGCCAATTCTTGCTATTTTCTGGAATTTTTAAATAGTGGCCAGATTAATAGGTGTGGGGTAATAATTCATAGTGGTTTTGACTGTATTTCTCCAAACAGTGATGCAAAACATCCTATGCTCTTTCATCTATCTGAGTGTTTAATTCTAGGAAGTGATTAATTCTTGTGCCCTTTAAAAAGTGTTTTTGCTGTTATTGTTGCTATTGAATTTTAGGAATTACTTATACATGCTCACTGTTAGCTACCTATGCAAGACATTGTTTGTGTGCAAATATTTTTTCCATTCTATGGGATGCCTTTTTAGTTATTGTTTCTTTTTCTGTATAGAAGTTTTGAGTTTGGTTCAGTCTCATTTTCTTATTTATTCATTTTTCTTTTTGTCATCTGTGCTTTTCCTGTACTATCTACAATGCTTTGCTCACCAAAATATTATAGAGTTTTGTATAATGGGAAATTTAGGAATTTTCTAGCTTGGAGTTTTACATTTCTGGTTTAGGCCTACTTAATTTTTGGTAGAAGAGTCTTTTCATTCTTAGGCATGAACTCACACACATTTTTAAACACTAATTGTTGAAAACACTGCCCAATTGGTTGTCTAGATGAGGATATATTATTTCGCTCTGTTTTGTTCTGTTAGTCTAGTGTCTGTATTTATGTCTGGGCTGCACTGTTTTGATTTCTATAGTTATGAATTATGTTTTGAACTCAGAAAATGAGAGGCTACCAGCTTTGTTCTTTTTATTTTTTCAATTGTTAAGACTCTGTGAATTTGGAATGTAAACAAAAAATATAGAAAAGAGAAAAAGAAAAAAAAGACTGAGTTTGCATAGAAAATTAGCTTTATATTACTTCTAGAATAATGAATAAATGAAGTCACAACTCCATCTGAATTATTAGTTTGGCAATAATTGTTCTTTAAAAATGCACTTAGTCACAGTCCTTTGTTTATATAAACATCGCTGCTGTGGATTAGCAGGCATTTTTCTGAAACCTTTGGCTTTGATTTTGAGGAGCCCTGGATGGATAGAATTCCCCAAGGGACTCCTGGTGTTGGTGTGCATTTCTCTTGATACTGTCATGAAGACTTTTCTTATTGCATATTTTTCACTCTTTGGTTTTTCTCCCTCTCACATCCACCTCCTTCACATGTGTAACCCTTTTCTCACTGAGAATACAAGATAAGTTTGGGAAGTGTTATCAAATTAAATTTACCAAGTGTAAGCAGCCCCCTGGGAAGGCAGAAAGGAGACTGAATCCTCAGTGGGAAGTCCTGAGGATCACTTAATTAAACAGTTATACAATTAGATTCAACTTTCTACTTAAACTTTCAAATGAGCATCTTAGGTGATGAAAGTACAATGGCTGTGCTAACAACATTTTATTTTGACTTTTTAAAAAAAGACCAGCTTGAAATACTATTGCTTTTTAAACAAAACTTAATAAGGAATTACTCATTTGCTTAGCACGGATATTTTTTTTCACTTCAGTACTTGTGCAAATTTTATAAAGTTTCTGTAAGTTTTATTCACTGAACAGAAAAACGACTTTGAAAAATCAGAACGTGGCCAGACTTGTAAATTACCATGAAGTACTTTGACATATCAAGAGTGAAAATCCTAATACTGTCATGTAAGACTTTGTGGCTTAACATTTGTGATTGGTAAATTCCTAGTTTGTCAATGAGACTAAGTTACCAAGAAGGGGCCAAAATAAGGGCTAACATTATTTGGTAGGCATGGGGACAGCAGCAAGAGAAAATGAAGTGAACAGGACCAGCTCTGAGGTATGGCTCCCAGATTTGGAAAAAATCTGAAGGAGACAAAGGTTCAAAATACAAAATTGAGATGACAAATTTAACTGTCAGATGCAACATGGTCTCTGTTCCTGTTGTCTCAGGAAATATATTTGGAAAGTACTTGAGTGAGCATGGAGTAATAAGGGAATGTGGGGGTCAAGAGCCTGTGAAAATAATGTACACAAAAATTTACTGAAGAAGATAGAGAAGGTACTCAGTAGGTTAAAGTCTTTGTCATGCAGCTATAGAAAATGAGTTCTAACCCCCAGAATCTATACAGAAAAGCCAGTTTAGTGGCCTTTGCTCATGATCCTAGAACTAGGGAATGGAGAAATCTGGATCCTTACTGACCAGCTTGGATTTTTTTAACTTGGTTTCAAAGCACAAGGAGGATGATAAGTAAGGAATGACACCTATGTTTGACCTCTGGCCTCCACATGCAGTATCTTACATTTCATAGACCCTCTTAATATATGATCTATATGATCTTCAAATACTCCTTATAGAGAAGGAAAGCAGAGAAAGCATAGTGGTCCTGATTCTGGTACTTCGGAATAATAACTTAATTTTCAAATTTCAATTAAATTACTAGAAGATTAGCTTTAAATTCTGTTATTTTTAGCTGTTGGAATTTTTTGTGACTTCTCAGTCCATCAGTTTCATCAATAAAATATACATATTACCTTTAATAGTTGTAGGCTACACGTTATCTTTCATAGTTGTGAGGGTCAAATGAGATGATGAACATTTTAGAGATATGGGAGAGAGGAAATTCATGCTAAACATTTTTTACTACAGTAATGAGTATGATAAAGAGGAATATGGAGGTAGAAAGATGACACGGATGATATTGAAACAACACAATAGCTCTTGCTATATCATGTAAGCTAAACTACATTTACAAAACACATCAGGCACAAACATGCAACATTACATTTATCTTCAATTTGTTTTTTGATTGCCACTTTAGAATTTAGAGGATACACCAAATATCTTACAGTAGGAAAGGGTTGGAAAAGGCAAGCAGACAAGTGTAATTGCCTAGATGGAGACACTTCTCCAAGGGTAGGACTGGGATAGGAAGTGATCAGTTAGCAAGGAAGAAAACCAGAGCTCAAAAATAAGGATAACTTAAAATTAAAATTAAGTCCTTCCTTCCTTCTTTTTCTCTTTCCTTCCTTCCTTGCTTTCTATCCTCCTCCTCCTCCTCCTCCTCCTCCTCCTCCTCCTCCTCCTTCTTCTCTCTCTCCTCTCTCTCTCTCTCTCTCTCTCTCTCTCTCTCTCTCTCTCTCTCTCTCTCTCTTAGTCTGCTCAGGTTATTTTAACAAATACCAATATCCCCAGACAGGGTTATTTATGAATGATATAAACGTGCTGGTCTTGATTCTGAAATCTGGGAAATCCAAAAGCAAAGAAGGCACTGAAGCCTTGGTGGCTTAGGAAGGGCTAAATTTGTTACAAATAAGGCACCTTGTTACTGCATCCTGATGTGGAGAAGGACATGAATGTTATGTCCTCACATGGTAGAAAGAAGACAGTATGAAGGGCAAAGAGAAATATTAATATTTCCCTCAATTCCCTATGAAGTCAGTAATCCCTATAGCCTAACTACCTTCAGAACAGCTTTATTCAATATTATACTGGAGATTAAATTTCAATGTAATTTTAAGAGAAATAAACATTCAAACCAAACCACAGAAAGTCACATTTAAATATATAATTGCCTCAGTCTACATCTGCTGCTATGTCACAATGCTATAAATGCAGTAACACATGAGCAAAAGAACCTTGACTTATCAGTTCTGAGGGCTATACTCCTGCCTCAAGGCTTAGATAACACCATGAAAGAGGGGTCATAAAGATCTTAAGAGTCAGAGGATCAGGGAATTTGCTGTGAGACTGCATCTAGGACTCTCAGAATCCACACCCATAGTCTGATCTATATGAATGCCTAAACATGAGCTGAACAAGGACAACAATAGGCATGCCAAAGTGTACAGGTGGGAGGGAAAGCGCACAACAACTTAACTCTATACACAGAAATACAAGCAACTAAGGAATGCTGAACATGGTACAAAGAGGTTTATCCAGAGAAGAGCACACCAGTTACTTACCCAATACCACATGGTCAGTCCTATAACCATACATGCATACATGTAATAACAATTAATTAAGAGGGCATGAAATTGAAAAAGAGCAGGAAGAAAAATATAGGAGGATTTGAAGGAAGGAAAAGTAAGGAAGGAATGGTGTAATTATATTATAATCCCTCACCAAAATAGTCCACAAAGAAGGAATTAGCAGATTTATTGTCTGGTAAAAATCCTTTTTCTCAGATTCTTCTTTTTGTGCCTTGCCACGGTGAAAGAAAAAAGAAGTTTCTCTCAGACTTCTATTATAAGAACAAATATATTCTAATGGACAAAATTCTTAAAGGCCTCACCTCATAATAAATACTATTATTTTGGGATTTAGAATAACAACATGAATTGTAAGGAAATGCAAACATTCAAACTGTACCAAAAACTTTAAACAAATAATATATTTGTTTAAAGTCTGCAATTTGATAAATATGGGCATAAGGATAAATCCATGAATCTGTGACCATATTCATAATGTTGAACTTATTTCTCCACCTAAAAACCCTGTTCTCATTCCTATCCCCAAGCAACCTCTGCCAATTAATGTCTCTAGAGAATATTTTAAAGCTTTTTAAATAAAGACTTTGCAACTATTTCTATGTGCTGCAGAAAGAAAAAAAAAACAAGAGCATTGATGATCCTTAAAATTGGGGCCATCTGGAAAAATTAGCGAGCACAATTTCAGTGTTAGAACCTCATTGATGGGGCTTAGTAGGATATTGAATGATGAAAAGAAGGAGGCATTAGATGCAGACTCTTGGGAATATATAATTTCTGTATGGAAGGATTGCTCAGTGATTTTCAGGATACTACAAATGTAACTGAAATCATTCTTATTCAACATTTACTATGTATTGCATCCTGTGAAAGAATGGGGTATGGATTTATTATGCCTTAAGATGTAAGAAATAACTAACTCAGAAGACATGAGTAGCTTTATGATGGACAACCATCAAGGGTATGTGGGAACAGTAACAACAAAAGGATGCTGGAGCATACGGAACAGAAGCCAAATGTTGTCTTCAAGGGTAGCTGGACAGAAAGGGATCAGGGATTCAAAACAAAGAATAATTACATGTGAAATGACAATTTTCTGAGTATTAAAGTTCAATAGAAAATTCTCAGAACAATATATTGTGGCTGAAACCCAAACAACTCCTTCAGAGCTGCATGGACTTTGGCAGGAAGATGGACTCATGACAAAAGTTGGATCAGGTACTTTGTGTGGTACTGCAACTGCACCAACTTAGCATTTTTGCATCTCACTTTTCCCACAAGTAGAGCAAAGTGTAAAATAATAAAATATTTGTGAAAAGCTTTGCCTTTCAGAGCATGACTTATGTCTGTATATGGCTATTCTTTTATTAAGATAAATATAATTCAAAGATAGGTTTGCTCAATGAGGGGTAAAGACTGTATTTATTTGTGGGTATAAGATCAAGTATTCAAAATACTTGCTACGGATTATGTGGGCTCAGTAAAGTAGCAGTAGTAGACTCTCCAAGACCGGTGATTTCGTCCTGAGTTGTTGGGTAAGTTTCCAGTATTAAGCATGGTTTCACTTTTGTTGAGTGGGTCCTAAGTCCAACTAGAGAGCTGTTACCATCAAGGGTCCGTGCCATGGATGCACCTTTTATATTATCCTGACATGCTGATCACTGTCATGTAGCAAAGTCATCTTTGCATAACAGAATATTAATAGAAAATATCTCAGGGTAATTAAGAAATGGTTACATAAGTATATTATTTGGAAATATGAAGAACATAAAAGAAAAAATTTAAATGTTTGGAAAGAGACTGCAATTCAGGAACAAAAACTAATGAAATGTGGGCTGAAGAGAACTATTTTTTATTTAATTTATTTGTAAACTTATTCACTTTACATCCCACTCACTGCCCCCTTCCCAGTCATCACCTTGCAGAATCCTTCACCACTTCTGCTCTGGGTAGGTGGGGGTAGATGGGGTGTATAGGGATACCGCTAGGAATCCCTCCCACCCTGGTACTTCAAGTCTCTGTGAGGCTAGGTGCTTCCTCTCCCACTGAGAACTAATTTTTTCTTTCTACTATACACTTCTCTTTGCTCTCTGATCTTTCTATTGTGTACTTAACCTATTACTGTGCTAAAATTATTTAAAGTTTTAAAAATGAATACTTTTGAAGAATTTGATAATAAAGACCATATTAATGAAAACTGACAGATAACTAATTCTAAAACACCCTTTCCTTTCTTAATCTAGTAGATATTTATTAGATTTCCACAGCATGCCAGCACCGAATGTAAGCTAAGATAAACTTGATGGCTCTCCATTATGTGTTAAACGAGCACCCATTCCAAGTAGTACAGTTGATAGAGGTCACAGTGGAAGAAACACTCAGTGGAATCTGTTGGGAAGTAGGGGAGAGTGTAACTACAGACTATTTCTCTTTTACACAGAAGTCCTTCTTTGGATCACTTCTGGTTGTTCAAAGGATTTTCCTATTCCAATAGACAGCAACATTCTTGACGGCAGGCATTATTTTCAGATTCATCTCTAAGTTGCCAAGCACTGCTTTAGCACACAGTAAATACTTGATATCTGGTAACCAGAGTTCAGCCCCAAATGTCAGAACATCAAATTGAAACCCCTTATGGAGATTTCCAATCCAATTGAGAACAAAGCTTTTGACTTTCCTTAATATTAAAACCCAAAATGGCAGGCGATTCAAGACTACAGGATCAGTTCTGGTTTGAGCAGGTCTTTTTCTTTCCTCTCAAGATCACTGTTTTCTGATTCGCCCTGCTAATTATATACCCTGAGTGATCAGATCCAAACTTAGCACATTCAATCTTTGCAAGTCTGTCCTCCTTTTGTATATTTCTAAGACCTTTATGGAAATAGACAAGAACAATGAATGGAAACTGGAAGAGTAAAGAAATCTACCCTATAATCATGTTTATTGTTTTTATAATAGGTTTATAGAATTATGAATGAAGCTATTTTATTAATAGGAATTTTAATTATCTACCATGGTGAAGGGTGAGGCAAAATGTCTCTCAGCTCCACTAATTAATGTGGGTATTCAATGTCTGTTAATTAAGGACAAAGGGGACCAAAGGCACACAATCCACTCTTGACACTGATGAATGCAAAGTCAAACCAATAGCTTATTTCCAAATTAACATGGCTGATAGAGTCAAGCTTAAACCCCAAGCTTTTCCTCCTCATAGAACTATAATTTTCTTGTTTAGACAACAGAATAAAGGGCTCATCTGTGATCCCAGCAACAAAGCCCTGCATAGCAGTCTCAAGGAGATGAGGCCTGCATTTCAATAGGCTATTTTGCAGAGCTTTTATACTCTTAGGTTACCCTAGGAACTCTCTGCAGCTTCTATTCAAGGTTAGGCTTTAGCCATGGTGTTCTAAAATAATCCATGTCTTGGACCCTGGACACACACATTTCTTGGCCTCTTTAAATCATTGCTTCTGGATTTGTAGTAATATGATGAGTCACAAGCAAGCTAGCAACGGGTCTCTCTTTGCAGCAATTGTGTTTGTGCCTACCAGTTGCTAATCTAATCTCTCTGGACTTTAGAGAAGTAGGGAAAAATTACTGTCAATTGATAGCTCTAAATTTATTATCTATTAGGACTGTATTCTTCTCATGTGTTTTATGATTTTACTCTTTTAGAGTAAAGAGAGGAGTAAAAACTGAACAGTACAGACATTGCTGCATTATTAGTTACAACATGAAGTGTAGTGAAACTAAGAGGCCTGTGTAAAGTCATGAATTTACTAACTTCAGGCATTGGGAATCAATAGTTTGATTTAAACTAAGTTTTCTTAGTGATATGCCAAATATTTTAAGTGGCATGTTCCTTGGAATCTTGCCTTTCTCAACTTTTATACTATGAAACACAATATCAACTCATTCTTTTTGGTGATTGAAGGGCAAGTATAAATCAGCCACTACAGAAAACACACACACACACACACACACACACACACACATTTACACACTTGTTGCTACAGTATATCTGAGGCAGAGTAGTATTTTGTTCACTATTAACACACAGTACAGACTAGAATGATGTTATATAACATTCCTTTAATAAATCAGTAACTATATGGTCTGGCATGTACATATCCATACAAATATATTATGACACTAAGATATGTCACCTTCTGAGGTATTTAATGTTTGTTAACTATTACTGTATCAAGTTTGATATGGGAACATGCAAGAGAGCCTTTTTTCTAGTAGTAGAAAGGACCTGACATTGAGCCACATTTACCACATTAGGATGAACTATTGACTAATGGGAGGGGTAAAAATTCCGCAAACAGTGCAGCAGTGAGAGATACCTGGGAAAATGTAAGCAGAAATGAGTTAGTGTGCATAAACCACATAGTGAAAAGTTTTGAAGTCCCTAAGGATTTTAACTTTATTCTGAAAAATGTTTTGGATTCACTGAAGAGTTTCATGCAAAATAGTGACATGTGGATATTTGTCTATAACTTAAAAAATAATTAAAAATCTTAACATTAACCCAGCAAGAGGTCTTGAGGATTTGACTTTCATAAATGTTTGACTCATTTTTGTCTATGCTGGATCCAATAGTTGACTGTGTGCCTTCATATGTATATGTATAAAAAGCAATATTAGCAATAACATTTTCCTTAATTAATTTTCCCATGACTGAATTCCTATTTGAATATTCATTCCTACAGCAGCACTGTGTGTTGTGATGCACTTCGGCAAAATTAACTCAACGATTGCTTCTTTCCAATTTTAATATTCCATTGGGTTTTCTATTCCCGAAAACTCATTAGTATCTGAGTGCGCTGCCGAAGAGAAACAAGAGCGAGGCATATTGTGTGAATGTGAGTTGAAGAAAAGAGACAGCTGGCACGAGAATTTTCTAATAAAGCTCCCCAAGGACTGTTATGTCTTAACAAACAAAAAGAAAGAAAGAAAGGAAGGAAGGAAGGAAGGAAGGAAGGAAAGAAGGAAGAAAGAAAGAAAGAAAAACAGAGGAAAAAGAGGGTTCTTTGAGCTTCTCCTTTGTACTTAACCCTTCGTATCTAACTCACATCTAATAATGTTGGAAAAAGCCAAATTTTACTTACTGAAATTTGGTCTGTTTCCCAAAATTGGCAATGGTGCTAAGAGCTTGTTTGAAGATTTATTTCAACATACACATTGCATATGCAGGTGAAATTTTTAATTTTCAGAAAAAAATTGTCCCAATATGTGTTTGGCTACCCTTTGTAGTTTTTGCTGTGGTCATGGTGTAATTTGACCATGAAGCTCCACCCATGTCTTTCCATTTATTCACTATATATATACATACATATATATGTATGTATGTATATATATATATATATACATACACACACACACACACACACACACACACACACACATATATATATATATATATATATATATATATATATATATATCCAATATACCAGGGAAATATAAAGTATTAGCACTAGAGAGTGTTTAGCTAATTGCTAAGTTTAGCAGGTACTGGCCACATGGGCAGTGCCTGGGGTAGATACACAATACCACCTAAAGCTGATGTGATGGCAATTTTTTACAAAAGAAAAACATTGAAATGTCTGCAGGAAGAGGAATGATTAGGAAAAAGAGTTTTTAGGGAAGGAAGAAATGTAAGGGCAGGGAACAAGGCAGAACGTTGCATAAAACAAGTAAAATCAGTCCCTAAACTGGGTCAGGAGGCAGGGAGGTGTGAGGGGGAAGTAGCAAGAACTTCCTTCTTGTTTTTAATGTGTTAAGACTGTTTTAGTTCAATGTGAGGCATGATCAGGAAGAACATATGTCCAAGTTTCTCTTGTTTTGAAGTGTTGATTGGTATAACTAAGAGAATGCTAAAATAGATCTATATGCACACTGAAACATTTCTAAAGTAATATCATCACCTATTCTGAGGGCTAAGAAGTATACTCCCTGTGCTATACAGCTGGCCTTGGCTGTATTGTAAATGTCAGACGAATAGCAGCTTCATTCCAGCCAGGCTTGGTGGACTTCCCCATAGCAGCCTGGGAATTTTCACAAGAGTTGTGATGCTTTGTTTAACACAAGAACATTCATAACATCCATGAAAAGCCATCTCTGCTCTCTATGACATTTACTGTGCCCTTTTCTGTAGAGCCTATTACATTGAGGAGAGTGTTTATGAGGACAGAGATGTTCTGTCTCTCCTCCACATCTACAGAGTCTACTATGCAGCTATATGTTTATTGATTAATCAAATAGAGCAAAATCTGGACTAGAAAACAATGAATTGTTATTAACAATCATTATCAATTTACTACTATGCAAACTGTGTAAAGTTCCTGAGTATCAATTAAATAGGAAACAGAACTTGTCTTGTTATAGTCACAGAATCTTGTGGGGAAGAGGTACTTAGAGCAACATTATATGATCAGCAAAAAGAGATAAGAAAAGATACACATAACACAGGAGGCCCTATTTCTAGTTCTATACATCCAACAACACTTTCAAAGCTCACAGAAGCTTTAAAGGATATTATCATTGCCTTCATTTTTCAAATAAAAACCGAAACTCATAGATTGTTGATTTCACCCTTTGTTTCTGACAAGCCAAATGTGGTACAGCTATCCTGTCTGACTTTGTAACATTGTTTTTATCTTCTGCTATGTAAAAATATAGTTTTATTGAAATACTGACATTTAAATGTGAGATTTTACAGAAGCATATAATAGATGGTCAAAAGTCATTCTTGAAAGACATAGCAATTGCATCTGCCTTTGAATAGGAATAGACATGCTCTTGCCATAATTAACATGTTGTTTAGCAGCAATCTGTGTAACTAGGGTGGTGTGATTTTGTAAACATATATTTGATGTGCATCAGTAGACAAGCTGATATTTTTCCTAGTTCTGTTCAGTCTCCACTAGTAATGCTCATTTTGTGTGTTATGTGCAGAATCATTTTGGTAATATATTCTGTATTTCTCATATTTATTTTTCTTCCTTCTTCCACTGTCCTTATAGCAATTTTAACAATGCTGAGTAACTTTAGTGAGAACAAATTATGCCATGTGAAGGAGAAGCATTGTTTTGTATGGTACCCTAACTCTGCTATTGCTTAGCTTTAAAACTTTGGGTTCTTGGGAACTAGCCTTTCTCTACAAATTAGCAACATGAATAAACTGGCTTAGTATTGTATACAGGAAAGTATGAGACATTTCCAAATAGTTCTATACCTGTTGGTTTGTTTCATTTCTTGTATATCTTTGATGTTTGAAATTATTGCTCAAACACAATAGACTCAAATTAATTCTGTCACTTCTCTATGGTGGGCCTGTTTATCTGCAATGAGGCAGATCAACTTGATCTGTTTTCATACTGTTAGAATTGTGCTTATATTTTTTACCTGTCAAAAGCAAAACTGTACTACACAAGCTGTGATGTGGTCAGCAGCGCTCTGAGAATGTAGTCAGCCCCAGCAAAGTTTGTTTTAGGGTTCTGGAGCACAAAGTCCAGAAATAACAACACTTAATTCTTAAATAAAAAAAGGGAGAGAGATTTAAGCACAAAATGGATATGTATTTATCAGTTTGTATAAAACCTGAAGGCAGTAGGAATCAGAAAACCACAGAGAACATTAAAAGTGAAATGACTGACAATGTTCCAGGACCAAGAATCAGAGAGAAGACTAAGAGCTTATAGGGTTGTTGTCTTTGAATTCCATCCCTGAGAGGCTCTGCCAGAGCCCGATATATATAGGGATGGATGCTTGCAGCCAACTATTAGACTGAGCATGGAGTCCTCAATGGAGGAGTTAAAGAAAGGACTGAAAGAGCTGAAGGGGTTTGCAACCTCATAGGAAGAACAACAATATCAACGAACCAGAGCTCCCAGGGTCTAAACCACCAACTAAGGATTATACATGAAGGGATCCATGGCTCCAGCCATATATGTAGCAGAAGATTGCCTTATCTGGCATAAATAGGAGAAAAGGCCCTTGGTCCTCTGAAGACTTGATGCTCCAGTGTAGGGGAATGAGAGGGTGAGGAGGCAGGAGTGTGTGGGTGGATGCAGGCACACCCTCATAAAAGCAGGAGGAGGGGGGATGGGATATAGGGTTTCTGGGGGTGGAATCAGAAAAAGGTATAACATTTTAAAATATAAATAAATAAAATATCCAATAAAAAGTTCAAAAAATTGTATCCCATAGAAGGCAAGTAATTTCTGAGGGTCAAGAGGCTTGGTGGGTTTTTTTGACTATTAAAAGCAACACTTTTGTGACTATGGGTAGGGAGAAGGCAACAGATGCAGAACTAATGAGGAAGAAACCACAAGACCCTCAGTATGAGCATGGTGCACTTGTGGGCAGTAAAGAGACCAATTGCAATTACTGTGGCTATGTACCGAGTTGTGGTAGGAAACAAGGAAGGCCTGGCAAGTCACTATGAATGAATGACTCTCAGGCAACACTGGGAAAAGACAGAATTTTTCTGATTCTTTAATGGTTATAAAATTACAAACAGAGGCCACCGTTATATAAATATATGCTGATATATTGAGCTAAATTTAGTTTCCTTAAGTTTTTATTTGAGAGATTTATAAATACCTAAGTAATCCTTAGTGTTGAATGGTGAGTATTTACATGTATGTGGATATTCCTATGACTCTGAACATATATGCACATGCATAAATGTATGCATGCACACATATATGCAAAGGCCAAGGTTAATGTTGAAGTCTTCCTTGATAGAACTCAAGAATTCTATTAGAATTTTTGAGGTAAAGGGTCTCGTTGAACCTGGAGCTCCTTGACTTGGTGAGGTTAGATGGCGAGTGAGCTCCAGGGAGCCACCTGGTTCATCTCTGTGTTCCCAGGACCAAGATTACACACAATACACCACCATTCCCAGCTTTTAAATGGACCCTAGAGATCAAAACACAGGTCCCTCTGGTCAAATAGTGATACTTACTTGAATGAGTTATCTATCAGAACCTGCACATAAATACATTAAAATGCTACTGTATGGTCTTGAGGATTCCTGAGGCAAGAAAATGGTTGAAAGAGCTATCTCTCAGAACCTGCACATAATTACATTAAAATGTTACTCTATGGTCTTAAGGATTCCTGGGGCAAAAAAAAATGGTCCTTGATAAATCTTAGTAGCAGAAATTTGATTCTGTCTTTTAAAATAGGTGACAGGATTTAGAAAGCTCATCAGCATTTTCACTTTCGTGAAATTTCCATTTTGTCCCTATTAACAGAATCACACTCTGCTCATCAGTAATTCTACTCTTTAAGCACATCATTCAGCCTCCAACATATGAAACTGGAGCTCTCAATCTTGCACTTGCTGAGTAGCTGCCATTACTTGGAGACTGGCCAGATCTAGAGGAAAAATGAACAAGGCTGTTAGAAGGATTACATAGAGTTGCATGAGTGTGTGAGGGGCCTAGTACAGTGACTGGTATTGGACCGCTCCAAGAATGGTCCTTGTTTTATTCCCTTAGGAGGTAAGGATCAAATGGTGAATAACAAACAGCTTGTACTCACTGGGATTTACAGGATTTACAGCCTCGTTAGAAAGATGAGATACAAGGAATAAAAACAATCTCCTAATGATTCACAGTTTACAAATCACTTTCACATCCACTATTTCATGTCAAATTTCCAACCTAGTTACTAGGGCAAGGCATATTTATTATTATTTGCTGTCTGAAACAGATGAGGACACTAACATTCACTGAGACTGAGTGGTTACAAAAGACAAGATTTTGATCCCATGGCAGGACAGGAATACCTGGATCTAGATTACATTTCTTTCCATTACACACCAATGCAGCTTATTAGGGAATGTCTAGCACTAAAACTGTGGTAAGTACAAAGCACTCAAGCTAAAGTGCATAGTATGCATGATGGGAATTGTAATTTATAGTTTCATTGTAGAAACAACTTGGTAAGGAAACCTTGAGGCAAAGGGTTCACTTTGCATTGTCCATTGATGGCATCTTTTAGGATCTACTTGAGAAGACAATCATTCTTCACTTGATCTTTTGCCTTTGTCTTATGAGAATCTAATCTTTAGAAAGTATACTTCTATGGCCATGGATTGTAGAAACCAAATAGAGACAGAAAGACTGTATAGGAGGAAACTAAAGGAGCCTAGCTGATATGGTGCATTTGTGGGCAGCTGGTCCAATGAGATGTTTTTCTCCACTCTTAAAGTCTTATCACTGTTTAATACAGACATTTTCAGTCTGTTTTCAGCCACCAGAAAGCATTTGATATTAAGAGCCAACCACTGCTGCTAAGAGCTACTGCTCCAACACAGATTGTGATAATGGGTTTCTGGATTCTTATAGTCAAAACCATAGTACTTATCTTCGGCTACTTTCCCACTTTCTGTCATTTCTCATCTATTATGCAAACCTCTTCTCTGCTTCCTTAGATGTCATCTTGAAATGAAGTGGGCAAGCCCAAATTCATTCGGGATGGGCTTCTGACTGTCTTATTTTGTATGTGGAGATGTCTAGGAGTGAAGGAAATGAGGCTAACTTGGTAGTTTTACTGAAAAAAGGAAGCTGAGAACTTAATGCCTATTTCCAGAAAGGCATGCCAACCTTGGGAAAGTTTAGAAGTAAGCACTGGACTTGGTCTGAAAGATGTATCCTGAGTTTGCTGCTTCGAATGTACTATTTCATTTAATCCATTTATGTTCTGAATAGCATTCATATTTTTACTCTACAGATGAAGTAACAGATTCAGAAAGATATCTGGACTCTCTTCAGTTTTCTACAGCCAAGAAGGAGCTGGTTGAGGATTCATTCCTCTGAATGTACTATTTTTTTCTTGGACTCATACGTTGCATTAGATGTGTAAGTTCTACATGGAACAGCTCAAGTCCAAAGTGAGTTTGGTTTGGTCTGAGGGGGTAAGTATGGGATGGAGCACTGAGAGAAGTATTATTAAGGCCAGGATGCTTAAGAGTAATTTTTAAAGGAATAAACAGAGATCATGAATGGTAACAGAATGTGCAGAGGTGCGGGTACATTTGGGCACATATGGGCACATGTACTCTCTGGCATCATAGGAATAAGAAGGGCATTTTGAGGAAGAAGATCATATTGTTTGCCTGGGACCAGGGCTTTTAGCCTAAAAGTGTCTCTTTTTAACCTTCCCCACAGTGGTTGTGGTGTTCAGTTCCCTGATTGTGAGATTATACTAAAAATCAGTAATTTGGTTCTATTACACTGACCGTTCAGTCAAGATCTTTGTTGTTTTTGCTTTTCCAATCTTAAAAAAATGCATTGTATTGAAAAATAACCCTCAATACTGTAATAGTAGACAGATAGTTGCTTGAACAACTATCAGCTTTCACATACTTCATTGTTTTTTCCCTACCATTTGCCTATTGAGTCCAACAACTTCCCAAATTATCCACCCAAGTACATGTTCTATGTATGTGACTCATACTTTTCTGGTTCATGGAGTAGATATAGGATGCCTGCATGTGGGTAGCAGATTTTATTGGATCTTTAATACTATTGTCTTTGTGAATCTTCTATGCCTTTGTTCAGTAAACTAAACTTTTCTTGGAAGTACCTTCAGTACAGACTATGTCAGGGTCAGGACTGCTAAGAGACTAATCCAACAATTTAACAGTTTTGCTAAATTTGAACTGTCTGCTCACTGCAAATTGTCTAATCTTCCTGAGAATCAAAATACCCATCTGTAAAATGGCTGTAAGGAGTCTACTACATGCCAGGTGCTAATTAATAAAGCTGCATGACCCTTACACATAAACTGATATCTAATCTGTATTGAGGATTAAGCCAGTTTTTACTAGCACTGAGAGGAACTTTATGTGTATCATATCATTTAATCATCATTATCTCTGAATAAGATTGGTACTATTTTTATACATATAAATAAGGACACTAAAAATTTTAAGGTGTTAAGTAACTACCAAATAAAATCCTACAGTGAAAGGAGTGAAAGCCAGATTAAGAACCCATGCATTGCATTTTGGCCCAGAACCTGAACTCAAAACTATTCACTGGCTTTTTCTTAACTTATAAATACTTTATTTATTTACTTCCTAACACAGGGATTCTATCTTATACCTCAAGTTTGACTGTTTCTTTGTATCTTATTCTTTTATAGTTTGCCTAGCCCTGTCTCATCCCACCAGTCCTTCCCATAAACTGTAGCCTGTTGGCTACAGACTCACTGACCATTCTCTGTGGGTATTGATTCCTGAATGTTAGTCTTATGATTCTTTGCCTACTGAACAATGATTTCTTCATTATTTCAGCAAGTTTTCACTGGATATCTATATGTCACACCCAGTGTGAGGTATCAGGAACAAATTAGACAGGGCTCTTGTTTTAGGAGAATTCAGTTACATGGAGGAAGCAAAAAAAAAAAAAAAAAAACCAGAGAGATGCTATTGGCATCTCCAGTTCTTCTTCACAGTGCCCATAGCCAATATATAAGTTATTAATCTGTCTTACCAATTTTAACCCCAGTCTCTCTTGAGTTTTTGAATTTTTCACATTCTCTCTTGTCATTCCACTGTTCAGGTTACTATTATTTCTCATTAGATTATTACAATAATTTACTTAGTCATTTATTAAATACACATTGTATATTCCATACTATCCTTAATATTGTAATCATATTCATTTGAGACATATGTATATCCCTTAAAATAGTATTTTTAGCTTTCTGATGCACTTAACATTATGGAAAAATAACAAAATGCCTGCATTTCTAAAATTAAAAAAGAATGTATTAAAATATACAAATAAAATACCTTGAGAGTTTTGTAAAGGTCCTTGTAGGTTCTGACATCATGTAGACAAAATTATGATGCTGTCATTATTTTCATTCAACATTTAGCCATTAGAGTTTGGCAATTGTCATTTACCCTAAGTTACTCTATATTACTTTAATGATAGATGTGTCAACAGAGGAATGGATACAAAAAATGTGGAATATATACACAATGGAGTACTATTCAGCCATTAGAAACAATGAATTCATGAAATTCTTAGAGAAATGGATGGAGCTGGAGAACGTCATACTAAGTGAGGTGACCCAGTCTCAAAAGAATACCCATGGTATACAGTCACTGATAAGTGGATATTAGCCTAGAAGCTTGGAACACCAAAGACATAAATCACATATCAAGTGATGTCTCACAAGAAGAAAGGAGTGGACACTGGTGCTAGAATGGACCAAAACATCATTGTGGGGGAGTACAAGAGCAGTAAGGTGGGAGGGGGTGGATGAGGGAGCAGGGGGAAGGAAAAGGGCATGTGGGACCTTTGGGGGTGGGGAACCAGAAAAAGGGAAATGAATTGTAAATATATAATATATCCAATAAAAAAATCTAAAAAAAAAAGAATTCATAAAATCACTGATCCATTAATTCCACAACTGTTCACTGAGCATCCACTGTGTTTGAAGCACAGACAGGGAGCCAGAAATAATGATTCAGGACACACAGCTCCAGTAGATATCCTGGCACTGGTGTTTCAGTAACAATCAGGGAAGACTCAGGTGTGGTCTCTCTTCTCATAAAGGTGAAACTATAGAATGAGTCTGCTCCTTGTTCTCAAGAGGTTTGTGTGCTATTAAGTAATAAAATGCCCAATTATTTACCCAACCTTTATATGGTATCTATTATGTTTCAGACTCTGTGAATATAACAATGAGTAAAGCAGAGCTTTATTATAGTTTGCGTTTAGTATAGTGAACACATGATCTGAATTTTCTGCAGGGGGCTGAGGGAGTGCAGAGGAAGAGTCTTGAATTCTGCATAGAACACTAGAAAACATTGAATGGAAACAATTTACTAATAACTAATTAACTAACAATTAACTAATAATTAACATTCTTAAAAATATGGATGTGGCTGGAGCCATGGGTCTCTTCATGTGTACTCTTTGGTTGGTGATTAAGTCCTTGGGAGCTGTCAGGGATCTGGATGGTTCATATTGTTCCTTGAGGATGGCCTTGTCAGACATTGATGAGAGGAGAGGAGGGAATGGGATAGCGGGTTGTCAGAGGGAAAATGAGGAAATGGGATAACATTTGAAGCATAAATAAAGCAAATATCTAATAAAAATGTGGATGTGTGTGGATGTGAAACTTCCTTAATCTTAGATAAGCAAAATAATACTTTGTATTTCCTTTTACTTATTTTTCTTTCTTTTAGTTTTACGAATGGATCCTTTGATAGGTTCATACATGTATACAATGCTTTGATTGTACCCCCAACTTCTCACTCTTTCTCTTACCAGTCTCTCTATGCACCTTCTTCTTGCATCTACCTCTTACCTGTTATACCTTTTTAAGAATATTGAGACTTAATGAGTTGAATTAGTGTTGTGTGCACAAGAGTAAGTGGACGTCTCTCAATGAGGCATAGACAGAATGAAATAGACACACCACTGGAGAAATTGAGCTTTAAAAGGTACATATTCATGGCTAGCATAGGAAACTGTATGGGTGATATATTAAATCCTAAGATTATAGAAAGCAAGCACAAAGGAGAAGAAACTGCTGCCTTAAGGATATAAAAAGTACTAGAGAAGAGAGATGTTTTTAGACCACAGAGCTATGCTATAGTCATTGATTATGCTTCTGGAACTAGCATTCAGGGAAGAAAGGGAATCAGTCAAGTTGGACAACAGTTAAAAGAAAGATCAGCTCTTGAACATTTAATGTGAGCACATGTGGGTTCTTCTCTTGCACCTGACAGACTCAATCCAAAAAATTATTTACGTGTTTTCATTCATAATCCATTTAGAATCAGTAAGCTTTAAGTGAATCTGAGAAATCACATGAAGTATGGATAACTAATCAAGTTCTGAAATGTAATTATGTAATTTATATAGTGTAATCCACACACGCAGAAATAAGAACATGTATATGTTCTACATTATCTTTGGGCAGCAAAATTGTGAGTATGGTTGTTGATTTGGTTCCTTCACCATATTTAAAAGAACTTTAAAAAACATACTTATATTTGGCCTTTTACAAATAGGGAATTTTAATTGCTATGTCTGGTAAATTGATATAATAATGGTTGTCATTAATCAAACTTCCATGACTTTACAAGACATCAGATTTATAGTCTTCTCATGAAGCCTAATTCACAACCTTTGATTTTGGTTGGGTCTTGTGACTAACTTTAATAGCTACAAAGCACTAGAAGAGACATTCTGACGCCTGAAACTCGGTGTGAGAAACTCTTGTCACCTCTTGGGTGTTGCTGAAATGTTTCTGTCTTTATGGGAATAACTGGGGGTCAAATGAAGGAAAACTGAGTTACCTTAGAAAACATCCAAGACTTGTAATTGAGACAAGTCATTAAAAAAATTTGACCTCCACATGATTATTGTCAAGTAATGAATCCCATGTGAGGTTAGCAGAACTGCCTAACAGAGTCCAGATTAAATGGCTTAAGGAGAGTCTGTTGTTGAGTTAACCTACTAAGGTTTGAAATACTTCCATAGCAATGGATAGCTGACATGATAACAGATTAAATATTCAAGAATTAACATTGTTACATATGCACATGGAATCATTAAATATTATCAGATCATTAATAATGTAGAGGAACAGTTTCGTGGAAAGTAAATACAGTTGAGTTCCGGTCATCTGAATATCAATCACATCTCACTTCCATAAAAGGCCTAGTCTGAGGACTGGATGACATAAAAACATAGTAAGTCACATATTTCTTAGCACTTGGAGTCATTCCATAAGAATGAAATTAAACCTCTCTCTTTCTTAAAGGTGAGGACTTATATAACATAGGTGCTTCACAGATGAACATAAATTGATCAAATACTCTTTTCTGGTTGTTTTTACTTATGAAGATTTCTATTATATATAAATATACCTGTTTGCTATATTTCTACCACTATCAGAACAGGTGAGATAAATATTGCTAGTAATGATGTACATATTTTAATTCATGAAACAAAGGTTTGGGAGGAGATAGATAGGTGAACAATAAAGAAAGAAGGAGAAAAAATGTTATGTCTCATTGAATTTATTAAGTGACTAGTAGGGTTGAAGAAGGAATTGTATGTTTTTATGTAAGTACTGACGTAGATGAAGCTCTGTAGTAGAGTACATGCAGAGCATATTAGAGGCACTGAGTTTGATCTAGTGCTGAAAAAGGAAACACATTATCTCCAATAGTGCAATGAAGGCACTTTTCTCGTAGAGTTAACCCATACCTATTTGCACTTAAGACCAACTCAGTAAGAAGGAAATTGTGCCTAGCACTTATAAATCTAACCAACTACACTTGGCTGAGTAGGCCATGAAGCCTAGAGGGGAACATACTACTACAGTTTTCCTAAGCCTATCTTATTTATAACTGTATTTTCAATCCTTCCCTTAGAGCTGCAGAAAAATGTACTTCTTACCACTGATAAAACAAACTTCTTTTTGCAAACAAATGAAGAACATAACAGAGATCCATATCTGGGCAAAATGTAGAGAAAAAGTTACCATAGGGGGTCCAACCCCACTGATACATTTATAATTGAACCTCTATACCAACAGCTCTTGGAATAAGAGAGAAGAAGATTGGTAGAGTCAGAGGACAAGGATGCCTGCTAACAAATAATATCTTCAAACTTGACAGAGAAGTCGAACCTATAAGTTCTCAACAATATAGTCTCCTCACTGAAAAGAATCAATATCAATAAGCATGCCAATAATGATGAGGAAAATTTTACAAGGACCCACATATGGTTGAAAACCTACAGGCAATCTGTGACTGCTGAAAGGAGAGTCAGTTTTCCCCCAGGGGCCAGGCCCCTGATATATTATCTAACCTTAAGTGGTCAGTCCTACTTAAATATATTTGTACAAATGAGCAACAGTAAATAGAATCAGTAAGTGTTACATACATATGTTTGTGTGTAGATATGTAATGGTAATTTAAAGAAGGTCATGAATTTATGATAGAGTTGGGAGTGTGGGAATAATTGGGGGTGGGAGGAGAGAAAAGATTTGAATGTATTGAATCATAAAATTTAAAAATAAATTAAAAAGAGATGAACAGCAGATACAGTTATATTAAGTATTTGAAAAAATCCAATAAAGATATAAAAGCAATTAAAAGAATAAAGAAATCATGTCCAGACTGGGAAGTGGCAATACATTTTTAGTTATGTTACTGAGGTTTTCTTTCTGGTGTGGTAAAATAATTTGGAACTAAATAGGGGTGTAGGTGGTAAAATATAATGAATGCTAAATGTTATCAAGATCACATAAAATGATTAATTTTATCTAAATGAAATAATATATGGTGAAAACAACACAGTGGCTATATATAGTAATTTTTGCATAGTTTAATAATAAGTCTGAATGTAAATTATCTTAACTGTTCAAATAAAAAACATATATTAAAAAACATATTAGCTGATTTAATTTTAAACACACATGCGCACAACACACACACACACACACACACATCTTTTAGCTACCCATAGAACAAACACTTAATCCATAAAACAAAGGGGTATTTTCTCAAAAAGGAACTTGAAAAGAAGCAGTAGTAGTACATTAGTCAGTTTTGCTATCACTGTCACCAAAATTCCTTAGAGAACAAATTACAATGAAGATTTATTTTAGTGCATGGTTTCTGAGTGTTCAATTCATAATATTTGTTCCATGGAACATGAGATAGAGCATACAATGTCATACAAAATTCTCTCAAGTAGGCCAGCTTCTCCACAGTTCATTACCCAAAATTCTATTCACATTCTAAATTGATCATTTGATTAAACCAGGGCCCTCTTGCTCTAACTATCTCTGGGAATGCTCTCACAGATACACACAGAGCCATGATTTACTCCTGGGTTTTTTTCAATCCAGTCAGGGTTTTAGCAATCAATATTAACTATCTAAAGTAAATATACCCTTGGGCCACTGAGATGGCTTGTATAACATAGAGCTAGTGTCAAGCCTGAGGGCCTAAATTAGATCATCAGAATTCAGATATTGGAAGGAGATTTCTGAAAAAATGTCCTACGTACATATATAATAAATACAATGTCATACAGAAAATAAGTAGATGTAATAATTTTAATGAGATACAGTCATCTAAAGAAAGTCTTCAAATCAAAATTAGTCAGAGAAACAAACAAATGAAATAAACACTTCTGGTTGATACAAAGAACAATCCATAAGATGATATACAAATTATAAATGTATAGCCACTAAACAAAGATACATTGAGTTTTATTAAACAAATGCTATTTTAACAGGATGAGGTGGTCTTAAATACAGCCATAATGGATGATTTCATATGCTACTTCCACTATAGATTTGTCCCATTCAGAGAAAAGATGAGCAAAGCAATATTGGAAAGTGGCACTGTAGATGAAGTGGATTTTAGAGACATCTGTAGAATACTCCAACCATAGCTACAAAATATAGGGTTATTTTTAGCAGGCCATGCAACTTTTTCATTTTTTTTGAAATATTTTTGTTAGATATTTTCTTTATTTACATTTCCAATGTTTCCCCTTTCCTAGTTTCCCCTCCAAAAACACCCTATCCTACCTTCCATCCACTTGCTTCTATGAGGGTGTTCCCTCACCCAACCACTAACTCCCCGCTTCCCCTTCCTGGCATTCCCCATACCCTGGGGCATTGAGCCTTCACAGGACCAAGGGCCTCTCCTTCCATTGATGTCCAAAGAAGGCCATCCTCTGCTCCATATGCAGCTGGAGCTCCATATGTACTCTTTGGTTGGTGGTTTAGTTCCTGGGAGCTCTGGGAACTCTGGTTGTTGATATTGTTGTTCCTATTAGCTTTTGGGCTAATATCCACTTATCGGTGAGTGCATACCATGTGTGTTCATTTGTGATTGGGCTACCTCACTCAGGATGACATTTTCTAGTTCCATTCATTTGCCTAAGTATTTTGTGAAGTCATTGTTTTAAATAAGAGAAAGTGGGGAAGAGATTCGAACACATGGTCACAGGGGAAAATTTCCTGAACAGAGCACCAATGTTCTATGCTGTAAGATCAAGGATTGACAAATGGGACGACCTCATAAATTGTAAAACTTCTGTAAGGCAAAGGACATTGTCAATAGGACAAAATGGCAAACAACAGATTGGGAAAAGATCTTTACCAACCCTATATCAGATGGAGGGCTAATATCCAATATATACAAAGAATTCAAGAAGTTAGACTCCAAAGAACTAAATAACCCTATTAAAAATGGGGTACAGAGCTAAATTAAGAATTCTCAACTGTGGAGTACCGAATAGCTGAGAAGTACCAAAAGAAATGTTTAACATCCTTAGTCATCAGGGAAATGCAAATCAAAACAACCCTACCTCAATACCAGTCAGAATGGCTAAGAACAAAAACTCACATGACAGCAGATGCTGGTGAGGATGTGGAGAAAGTGGAATACTCCTCCATTGTTGATGGGGTTGCAATCTGGTACAACCACTCTGGAAATCAGTCTGGCAGTTAGTCAGAAAATCAGACATAGTATTACCTGAGGACCCAGCTATATCAATCTTGGGAATATACCCAAAAGATGCTCCAACATGTAACAAAGACGCATGCTCCACTATGTTCCTAGAAACCTTATTTATAGTAGCCAGAAGCTGGAAAGAACCCAGATGTGCTTCAAAAGAGGAATGGAAATAGAAAATGTGGTACATTTACACAATGAAGTACTACTCGGCTATTAAAAACAATGCAATTTTTCTATAAAAAAAATATGTTATAGGAGGTATTTCAAGTCTTAACAAATATTGAAATTTTAAATCACATCTTAAAATATCAAATAATAATAATAGAGTATAATTAGAAACTTTTTAAATTATAGAAAATTTACAAACATATGAACATTTTAAAATATAATTTTACATAATCAGTGTGTCACTGAATAATTTGGATTTCTAATGATTAAGCTTTATTGCCAACTTGATTAGACTGTATCTTTAAAGGTTTTTCCAAAGACAATATGTAGAAGGAGAAGCTAAAGGGCAGAGATGTCCTAAATTTGGATAACTGCATTCAATAAGCCGGTGGTCCAGATGAAATTATAATATGAAAAGGTAAAGTTAGACAGTGCACACATTCACATTCCATTCTCCCCAAGTTTTTTCTTGCTAATGCTGTCACCTGTGACCATTCACTTCCATAATATCCAGACTTTCCTTGCTGCCTCACACCCTCAACCTTATCTATGAGACTCTTGACTTTTCTCCTAAAACTTCTTATACTGACTGAGAATCTTCCAGGTTTTCTTTTTCAAAAGCATGTAGACAGCCATCACTGAACAATCCAGCCTCCAAATATCTAAGCAAAGTCACAGAATCCCATTATAAGCACATACATGCATGCATCCACACAAACCCACACACTATACAAAATGAGTATTATCTGTGTGTGAGCATGTATGTGTGTGTGTGTGTGTGTGTTTGTTGGCATGCACACACCAGTGCATGAGCATGCACATATACACTGATGGGGGAGTAAATATACCCATACACCCATATTTTATTAGTTCTCTTGCTTTTGAGGATGCTGAATAAAACAAGGGAGAGAAAGATTAAAAGTTTCTATAAACAAATAAAATTAAAATGCAAACTACCAAAGCTTTCAGATCTGGTAAAATCAATTCAAAACGGAAGTTTATATGTAACAACATAAAACCACCAAGGAAATTTTAAATAATCAGATAATAATGCACCTCAAGGTCTTAGAAAAAAGGAGAACACCCAATACCAAAGTTTGCTGAAATAAATAAAACATCAGGAATGAAATTAACAAAAGAAAATTCAAAAGGGCAATTCAAAAGATTAATAAAACACCTAGTTAACGCCTGGAAATGATAGACAAAACCAACAAACTGTGCCACCATATCCAAAAGAAAGAATGACTAATAAAATTAGATGAAAAGAAGCTATTACATCAGGTATCTCTGGAAGCTCTAGAATCACCAAGGAGTACTTTTAAAATATATGCTTCAATAAATAAACTTCAAAGCATATTGAAAAAATAGACAAAACTAAGACAAGTATGCAAAAGCTGGCCAAGAAAAATATAAACAACTTACAAAGATCAATGAGCAATGAGATTAAAACAGTAACAACAATCTCCCAGCAAAGGAAATCCTGGTACTAGATAGATTTACTGCTGTAGTCTAAAAACTGCAAACTGGAACTAAAAGAATAATCCCCAGACTTTCATGTAAAATTGAAAGGTAAGGAACAATTCCAAGTTCACTATAAGCTAGATTAGTGGGATACTAAAACTGAATGAAGACACAAATGAGCTGGATAGATGGTTCAGATACTAAGAGTGCACACTGCTCTTTCAAAGGACTAGAGTTTGATTCCCACAATACATGTCTCACAACTCACTGTAACTGCAACTTCAGACTATCCAACACCCTATTCTGGCTTCTTTTGACAATTGAATGTGTCTATGCACATATCCACAGACATATGTGCATATAAACAGTTAAAAATAAAAATAAAATTTGGAAACAAAATATTTCCTTGATTAGTTAACACTCACATAAATACCCCAATTGAAATTTTTGAAAACTGAATTGAACTGTGCATTCAATTATAATAAACTATAATTAGACTGGTTTCATTTTAAGAATATAATAATAGTTTACATGTACAAATCAATAATGTCTTACTGCACATATGTAGACTCAAAAGTCAAAAAAATCAGATGATCTTCTTAATGGACTTAGAACATACATTGGACAAAATTCAACAAACATGTATGATAAAATCCCTGAAGAAACCAGCAGAACAATAGGATAGCAATACAGAATAGGTTAATTGAAACAGAATTATAATCAACTTTATATGGAACATATAAACATTCCCTTTAAAACCAGGTTGGTGAGGGATGTTCAAACTCACTATTACTATTCAAAAGGTTTAAAACTAACATGAGGAATAAAGCAACAGAAAAAAATGAAATAAATGCAAATAAGGAATAAATCAAATTAACCTATTTGCAGATGACATCTCATACTGAAAAGACCCTTAAGACTCCACCAAAAGACATTTATAGCAGATGAACACTTTTAGCAAAATAGCAGGTTAGAAACCCTACATAGCAAGAGCAAACGTAATAAGAAGAAAGTAATCAGGAAACCAATCTTACTTGAAGTAACCACCAAAATTAAATAAAGTACCTAGAAATAAACCAAATAATTAAGATATAGAAACTCTGTGGTAAAACTTCAAAAACAAGTGAAACAACAAATTTCTACATGAAAAATGTTTAATATTTTACTTATGATGGAAAATGCAAATCAAAACTATACTGAGATTTCATCTCGCCCTGTTCAGAATGAATATTATCCAGAAAGCAGCTATCGCCAGTTGATGAATATTGAGAGAGGAAGAGAAGAATCACTTTTGTCTGGGAAGCACACACACACACACACACACACACACACACGCGCGCGCGCGCGCGCGCGCGCGCAACACTAATAGGACTTAGTTACTGATTGTTTAAAGGTCATGCAGTTGGAAGGGAGAACAAAGATATGCTATGGGAGTGTGTTGGTGAAGGGATAATATGACTGAAATGAATATAAAATTGGGGGAGATCCATGATGAAAACTGTTTAAGGAACTTCATGACCTACATGAGTCTTACATGGACAAATGATTTCCACATTATTAATTTAAGCAAGGCTTTGATATATTAATAAAAGAAGACATCCATAGAATAATATTCCATGCCCCCAAATATATGGGACATTTGCTGTCTTCAAGATAACTGGTAGAGGTGGTTGCTCCAGAGAACAATTTCTTTCTGATGTATTTAACTCTTCCTTGTTACTACTTTTTTTTGTGTGTCTGTGGGGGGGAGGATCATTCAGACAACAGGAAAACTTTTGTCATTTAACATAAACAGAGTAAGACACCAAGATTTCCTCGCACTAGCTAGTCTACCACTTTCCTCTCAAAGTTCGTGAACCTCTTATTTCTGTTTAGGTAAGAAAAAGATGGGACTTTGTCTTAAAAATCCTATCATCTAAACATAGCTTCATAACATTTCAGTTTTTTTTCTTCTTCAGAAGGGCAGAGAAAGCTTAAACTAGATCAGCATGAAGCAAGCTTGGTAATAAATATCCGGCCCACAGATACCTATTAAGGTTCATTGGCTCTGTTTTAAAATAAACTGTGGGAAGGTCACCTTGATTACAAAACCGCAGAAACATTCTCAAATAGCTACAGGCTTTGGTATTAATGTTCAGAACTCATTGTTTTTAGGACTGAAATGAACCAGAACTTGGAAACCAAAATGATGAATCTCTCAAGAATTGAATTATTCTTAGTTTTTCACTGTAGCATTTGAAATTCATCCTGCCTCTCTGAAATTTTCTGTCTTAGTGTTTCAATGTATGTTCAATTTCTTCCCTTCATTACTTAGTAGGAATAAACATAGAGATTTTCATCATAAAAATTAGTTGAATCCTAGCTGCAACTTCCAGCTACCTTGCATTGTACGAGTATATTAACCTTTAGAAAATTTTCTCTTGGAAATAGTGGAATAACTATCCATAGATTAAAGACAAAATAAAATCCTAAAATGCCATCACAGTCATTAGCATAATTCTTGTATATGCATATATTCACCCTGGCTCAAAAAAGTAAGGTACATAACAGCAGAGAAAGACATTTGATGTTAACCTCTCATCTATAGGAACATACAACAGTGTGTATATAGGCTCACACATGCACATATACATGCACACACATGAGTCATTCTTACCTATCATTCCCCACCAAAAAAAAAAAAACCATCAAGAACAGAAAAACAAATTAATGTCAAATGAGGGGCAAAACTGACTAAAATTAAACAGTCATAAAGACTCATAGAAAATATCGTTAAGACATTGAGTTGGCCTGGTGATATGACACTGAGGCCAGCCAAGGCAGTCCAGATAGAAGAACACATCCCACAGACAGGCAACAGCTTGTGGGATAGCTCCTGATCCAGTTGTTCAGGACCCACATGCAGACCAAGCTTCACATATAGTACAGATGCATAGAGAGGCCTAGGTCCAGCCAAAAATCTAATATCAACTTAAATGGAGAGAAACTTAAAACATTTCCACTAAAATCAAGGACAAGACAAGGCTGTGCAGTCTCTCCATGTATATTTAATATAGTACTTAAAGTTCTACCAGGCTGGGCGGTGGTGGCGCATGCCTGTAATCCCAGCACTCTGGGAGGCAGAGGCAAGCGGATTTCTAGGTTCGAGGCCAGCCTGGTCTACAGAGTGAGTTCCAGGACAACCAGGGCTACACAGAGAAACCCTGTCTCAAAAAACCAAAATAATAATAATAATAATAATAATAATAATAATAATAATAAATAAAAAAGTTCTACCCAGAGCAATAAGACAACTAAGGCTATAAAGGGGATACAAATTGGAAAGAAGTAAAAAAATTGCTATTTGCAGATTGTACGTTACTATACATAGTAACCCCCAAAAATTGTACCAGAGAAATCCTACAGCTGACAACTTCAGCAAAGTGGCTGGAAACATAATTAACTCAAAGAAATCAGTAGCCCTCATTCATAAATATATGAGTGATAAATTGGCCAAGAACAAAATTAGGGAAAGAATATCCTTACAATAGTCACAAATAATATAAAATATGTTGGTGCAACCCTAACCAAATAGGGAATGATGTGTATGACAATAATTTCAAGTCCCTGAAGAAAGAAGTTGAAGAAAAGATCAGAAGATGGAACGATCTCCCATGCTCATGGATTGTTAGGATTAACATAGAGAAAAAGGCCAATTTATTAAAAGCAATCTACAGAGCCTATGTAATCCCTAAACAACAGTTTTTTTATAGACTTTGAAAGAGCAATTCTCAATTTCCTATGGAAAAACAAATAACCTAGGGTATCGAAAATATTCCTGAACAATAAGAACTTCTGGAGGAATCACTACCGCTGACATCAAGCTGCCCTACCAAGCAATAGTGATAAAAAACCACATGGCATTTGGACATAAACAAACAGGTTGATCAATGGGATCGAATCAAAGACACAAAAATAAACCCACACACCTATGGACACATAGTTTTTTTATAAAGAAGTCAAAACCATACAGTGGAAAAAAATGAAAGCATATTCAGAAAATGGTGCTTGTCTAACTGGATATCTACATGCAGAAGAATGCAAATAGATCCATATCTATCATCCTGCACAAAACTTTAGCCAGTTGGATCAAGGACCTCAACATTAAACCAGACACACTAAATCTCATAGAAGAGAAAGGAGTAAATACCCTTGAATGCAATGGCACTGGAGACAATTGCCTGAACAGAACACCAGTGGCTCAGGCTCTTGGATCAACAATTGATAAATGGGACCTCATGAAACTGCAAAGCTTCTGTAAGGCAAAGAACAGTGTCAATAAGACAAAACAACAGCTATATCAGGCTCCTGTCAGCAAGCACCTGTTGGCATTCACAATAGTGTCTGGGTTTGGTAGCTGTATATGGGATGGATCTCCAGGTGGAGTAGTCTCTAACTGGCTTTTCATCCAGTCTCTGCTCAACACTTTGTCTCTGTATCTCCTCCCATGGGTATTTTGACCCTCCCCCTTCTAAGAAGGACTGAAGTATCCACACTTTTCTTCTTGAGCTTCACGTGGCCTGTGAATTGTATATTAGGTATTCGAGCTTCTGGGCTAATATCCACGTATCAGTGAGGGCATACCATGTGTGTTCTTTGTGATTGGGTTCCCTCACTCAGGTTGATATTTTCTAGTTCCATCCATTTGCCTAAGAATTTCATGAATCCATTGTTTTTAAAAGATGAGTAGTATTCCACTGTGTACTTGTACCACATTTTCCATTGTTCTTTTGAGGGACATCTGGGTTCTTTCCAGCTCCTGGTTAATATAAATAAGGCTTCTATGTACATAGTGGAGTATGTGTCCTTATTACATGTTGCATCTTCTGGGTATATGCCTAGGAGTGGTATAGCTGGGTCTTCAGGTATTACTATGTCCAATTTTCTGAGGAACTGCCAAACTGATTTCCAGAGTGGTTATACCAGCTTACAATTCTACCAGCAACGAGGCTCACAGCCAACCAATGGATTGAGCACAGGGTCCCCAAAGGATCCAAGAAGCTGAAGGGATTTGCAGCCCCATACAAGGAACAGTAATGTGAACCAACCAGTATACCCAGAGCACGCAGAGTCTAAACCACCAACCAAAGACTACACATGGAGGGACCCATGGCTGTAGTCATGTATGTAGCAGAGGATGGCCTTGTCAGTCATCAATGAGAGAAGAGGCCCTCGGTCCTGGGAAGGCTTAATGCCCCAGTATAGGGGAAATGCCAGGATAGGGAAGCAGGAGTGGGAAAGTTGGTGAGCAAGGGGAGAGGGGATGGAATAGGGGGTTATCAGGGAGGAGGAAACCAGGAAAGGGGATAACATTTGAAATGTAAATAAGGAAAATAGCCAATTAAAAACAAGAGTCATAAGAGGCAGCTGGAGGGAAGAAACTGGGAGAAAGAGGGGATTGGGATAGAAAAGGGGAATTCAGGATCAGGTATTGGGAAGGACAGTAGAGATGGACAGATGGCCATGAGAATGAGTGATAATCAGCAAATGACTGTGGTGGGTATGTGTGGAACATGTTGAGGATGAGATAGAAACCTGTGATAAGTGAAGCACACAATAATCAATAGGAGTGGCCTTAGCTACGACTCACAGCATTGGGGATACGTAACCTGAAGAGGTCACCTCCTTTAACCAGGCAAGTGGAACCCCAGTGGCATGACGGAGATACAAACCCACTCACAAAATTTTGACCCCAAATTTATTCTGTCTATAAGAAATGTGGGTCCAGTATGCACACGCATACACATGCACATACTCACTTTTATTTGGTTACAGTTTTGTGGGTTTAATTTTTTGTCTACTTATTATTTATTTGAATGGTATTTTATATTGTTTTCTTGCATTAGTTTTTGTTTTGTTTGTTTTGTTTTTGAGAAAGAACTTACTGTATGATGGGTAAAGAATGAGAGATGATCTAGAAGGACTTGTAGGAGGGGAAGAATATGATCTAGTATAACTAAATTTAAAAATTGTTTTAAACAATAGAAATAAAATACATAATTTTGTTGAAGCACATGGAAAGTTTAGATACATGGATGACTTAATAATTCTTACAATATATAGAGGAGTGAATTAGGAGTATACATTTTCCAAATAGTCATTCCAAAGTATTAGTTTATAATTATAAACTTCACCTTCATGTTTTTTATTATTCCATTATTTGACATTTATAGATACTCAACCTTCTAACTTCAAAGTTTTATGGTTTTATCATATGGTTCATTTCAGAGGAGGAAAAGGACAAGAAAAGTCCATAGTCTAATTATCACAAAAAATTATAGAACAGACATTGTGTGTTCTTTCCTTAAAGAAGACTTCTAACTTCAAACAAGTGAGGCCTACAGATACTGTAAAACACAGGGAAAATCTTACCCATCTATCTATGGACATTCTAATATACGTGTGAAAAGCATTTAATAGGTGAGGGTTATAAGAAGATATAGTTGTTAAGTCTACCTGGTTTGCAATACATTAAATATTAGGGTTTTTTACACTTAACTAATCCTGATCTGATTCTTGAAAATCTACTATCAAGAAAAATTAAATGCAATAAATTAGGATGATCAATCTCCTTTAAAAGTCTTCTTTTAGTAGATATTTTCTTTATTTACATTTCAAATGTTATCCCCTTTTCTCATTTCCCCTCTGAAAAGAAAATCCCCTATCCCATCTCCCCCTACTCACCAACCCACCCACTCCAGCTTCCCTGTCCTGGAATCAAGTCTTCCCAGAACCAAAGGCCTCTCTTCCCATTGATGACTGACAAGGTCATCCTCTGCTACATATGTGGCTAGAGCCATGGGTCCCTCCATGTGTACCTTTGGTTGGTGGTTTAGTCCCTAGGAGCTCTGGGTATACTGGTTGGTTCATATTATTGTTCCTCCTATGGGGCTGCAAACCCCTTCAGCTACTTGGGTCCTTTCTCTAGCTCTTCAACTGGGGACCCTATGCTCAGTCCAATGGTTGGCTGAGAGCACCCACCCCTGTATTTGTCAGGCACTGGCAGAGCTTCTCAGGAGACATCAGGCTAAACTCAGCAAGCACTCGTTGGCATCCACACAAATGGCAGGGTTTGGAGACTGTGTATGGGATGGATCCCCAGATGGGGCAGTCTCTGGATAGCCTTTCCTTCAGTCTCTGCTCTACACTTTGTATCTCCTCCCATGGACATTTTGTTCCCCATTCTAAGAAGAACTGAAATATCTACACTTTGGTCTTCCTTCTTGAGCTTCTTATGATCTGTGAATTCTTTCTAGGGTATTCCAAGCTTCTGGGCTAATATCCACTTATCAGTGAGTGCATACCATGTGTATTCTTTTGTGATTGGGTTACCTCACTCAGGATGATATTCAGGATAGTGAAAGCTATTATCAATACCTGGGATACCAAAAACTATTCTCAACAATAAAAGAACTTCAGGCAGAAGCATCATCCATGACCCCAAGCTGTACTACAAAGCATTTGCAATAAAAACTGCATGGTATTGGTTCAGTGACAGGCAGGTAGATCAATGAAATAGAATTGAAGACCCAGAAATGAACCCTCACACCTATTGCCACTTGATCTTTGACAAAGGAGCTAGAACCATTCATTGGAAAAAAGATAGCATTTTCAACAAATGGTGCTGGTTCAACTGGTGGTTAGCATGTAGAAGAATGCAAATCAATCCATTTTTATCTCCTTGTACAAAGCTCAAGTCCAAGTAGATCAAGTACCTCCACATAAAACTAGATACACTGTAATTAATGGAAATGAAAGTGACGAAGAGCCTTGAGCACATGGGCACAGAGGAAAATTTCCTGAACAGAACACTAATAACTTATGTGCTAAGATCAAGAATTGACAAATGGGACCTCATAAAATTGCAAAGCTTCTGTAAGGCAAAGGACACTGTCAATACGACAAATCAGCAAACAAAAGTTTGGGAAAAGATCTTTACCAACCATGTATCAGATGAAGGGCTAATATCCAATATATACAAAGATTTAAGAAGTTAGACTCCAGAGAACCAAACAGCTCCATTCCATTAAAAATAGGGTACAGAGCTAAATAAAGAATTCCCAACTGTGAAATATGGAATGGCTGAGAAGCACCAAAAGAAAAGTTCAACATCCTTAGTCATCACAGAATTGTAAATCAGAACAACCCTGAGATTCCACTTCATACCAGTCAGAATGGCTGGAAATCAAAACTCAGATGACAGCAGATGATGCTAAGGATGTGGGGGAAAGGGAACACTCCTCCATTGCTGGTGGAATTGCAAGCTGGTACAATCACTCTGCAAATTAGTTTGGCAGTTTCTCAGAAAATTGGACATAGTACTAACTGAGGATCCAGGTATACCACTCTCAGGCATATAATCTGAAGATTCTCTAACTTTTAACTAGGACACATGCTCCACTATGTACATAGCAGCCTTATTTATAATAGCCAGAAACTGGAAAGAACCCTGATGTTCCTCAAAAGAAGAATGGATACAGAAAATGTGGTACATTTATACAATGGAGTACTACTCAGCTATTAAAAACAATGAATTCATGAAATTCTTGGGCAAATGGATGGAACTAAAAGTCTTTTTTTTTTGAGAACATAATATAATTACACCATTTCCACATTACCTTTCCTCCTCCAAAATGAACCATATGATAAAACCATAAACTTTGAAGTTAGAAGGTTGAATATCTATAACTGTCAAATAATGGAATAATAAAAGACATGAAGGTAAAGAGAACATAAATAGAGCTGCCCAGGGTCTTGTTTTATTAAGGGAGAAAGAGGCAAAAAACAAAATTGGTCTTGCCAGATGGCTATACAGGGTGTGTGACTGGTTCCTCAAGGGGAAGTGATGCCTTGACATGGGCCCCCTGAGGCAACCCCTGATCCCATACCTCACCACACCCCCATAGAACATATTCTATCACTTTATAGTTCATAGAACATATTCTTACACCTATTTCTCTTATGATCACAACAATTTCTACAAGACAGCAATAATATATGCTGTGCCCCCAAAGAAGTGTGCTTTCCACATAGTATATATTCAGAAAACACTAACTAAACCACATTAGTTCTGGTTCTGAATTGACATTTTCCTATAAAGTCTAGATCTTTTCCTTCATCATTCAGGAGATACATTCTTCCAATGGTCATGTATACATTAAAGGAATTTCATCCATCAGAACAACTGATAACAATGGGAAGAACTGGAGCAAAGGAGCTTGAGAAGTCAAACCTCTGGCCTTATCACATGCAAAAAAATCCACACCCACAACAAAACAAACAAAAACACAAAATTTACAAACACAAACAAAACACCCCACAAAAACAAAAACACAAGACTCTGTAACTCAGTAGTACCATCTAAGGTTTTTTTTTTTTCTGTTGTGATAAAATAATATGGCCAAAGCAAGTTAAGAAGTGGTTTACTCTAGATAACAATCCAGGGGTACAGTCTATAATCACAAGTGTATGAAGACAGCTTCAGAAGCCTCTGGCCAGACTGCATCCAAAGTCAAGAATTTGAGAAAGATTAATTAATGCATACTAGTGCTCCTCTGTCTTTCTTCATTTTATTGAGTCTCAGATTCCAAGATGAGAAAATGGTCCTATCCACCATTAATATGGGTCTTCCCACATCAATTAGTATTTTCAAGTTATCCCTTCATGATGGGGTTACCAACCTACCCTCAAAATTTTTGAGCCAGAATTATTCCCATCTAAAAGAAATGTAGGGACACAAAAATGGAGCAGAGCATGAAAAAACGGTGGTCTAGTGACTGGACCAACTTGGGATCCATCTCATGGGTGGGCACCAAACCTGAACACTATTACTGATGCCATGTTGTACTTACAGATAGGAGCCTGGCATGGCTGGCCCCTGAAAGCCTCTACTAGCAGCCAACTGAGACAGATGCAGATACTCACATTCGACCATTGGACTGAGGTTGGGAACCCCTATGGAAGACTTAGGGGAAGGTTTGAAGGAACTGAAAGGGATGGCCACCTCATAGGAAGAACAAAACTATTAAGTAACTGGGACCCCTGGGAACTCCCAGATACTAAGCCACCAACCAAAGAGCATATATTGGCTGGTCCATGGCCCCCAGCATAGTATTAGCAGGGGACTGCCTTCTGTGGCACCAGTGGGAAAGGATGTGCCTAATTCTATAGAGACTTGATGCCCTAGGTAAGGGAGATATGGGAGAGATGAAGTGGGGGGGGAAAGGGTATAGGTGGGTGGGTGAGCACCAAGGACCCTCTCACAGACAAAAGGGAAGGGGGATTGAGTGAAGAACTCTTGTATGGGAGACCAGGAAAGGGAGCAACATTTGGAAGGTAAATATAAAAAAAATTTAAAAAAAACACACATATCCTTTCAGAGGCATTCCCAGTGGCTCATTTTCCAGGTGAGTCTAGATTCTGTCAAGTTATTGATTAACACCCCAAGACTCAATTTCTCAATTATGTTATGCAATTTAGACAACACAAGAAAAATTCTGTGGTGAACCCTGTATGGAGAGTTCTTATAGACTCATTCAGTTTGCTGCCAACCAATCCAGAGCCAGTATAGCTGGAAGACAGCCATGTAAGTATCAGTGTAAATATTCTCACCATCCCAAGGACCAGATTCATGGATTACTATGAAAATGCTCTGCTGTATGTTGACAATTTTGTTAAGGAGTTTGTTACTGTCATATTCTCTTTAGAATTCCCAAGTCAATTCCCTTGACTTTAGTTTAGAAATAAGAAAACCAAAGCTCAGGAAGGGGGAGCAGCACTTGTGTCTTTGTAGGAAATAAGGCAAGTTAGAAGTGAAGTCCAGGGTTAAGGGGAACAGAGTCCTCACCTTTTAATTTTCAGAATTGTTAGGCAAATAATCAGTAACAGAAGTCTAAGGATGCCAAACATCTTCAATCTAATCATATTTCTAGTCTTAATACATGATGAGACCAGATGCAAAGTACTGAAAGCTTGACCAAGTACCTATACTACTTAACTTAAACAAGGGTTTACAATGAAAGGATCAAGGCACACAAAGAGATAGATATTGGGGAATTATACAAAACTGCTTTTATCTGTTATGAACCACACTGAAGATTTTAAAAATGTGATCTATAATTATGCCAGTTGGAGCTGCTAATGAAGGCGGGCCAAGTCTCATCTCCTTTTTTTCTCTATTTCTGGAGGTAGCCTGAACTGTTGTCTGTGTTAATAACAATAAATCTCCATATCTTTCCCTAATTTCTCTTGATATCTATAGATATAGATACAAATGCCAACTGGACACTTTTACCTGGATAGTCCACAGGTTCTTCTCTAAAGAATGGACATATACCCTTGCCTCATTTTAAAGATTTATCTCCTTTAGCATTACATATTATTTTATCTTGTCTTTATAAGTAGTTCTATCCTTCACTAGAATTCCAAAAATAATCTACAATAACTGGAGCTCAGGAATCAGCTCTTTAAGTTAAGTGCTTGATTCTCAAGCATAAGGACCTGATTTCAACTCTAGCACCCACATGAAAAGCTCACTGTATTGGTGCATATTTGTAATGCTGGATGGAGACCCAGAGACAAGAGGATCCTTAGGGCCACTGGCCAGTTAGCCAGCCTTATTGGTGAGCTCTAGGTCCCAGTGAGAAATCCAGTCTCAGAGAACAAGTTTGGAAAGGGATCCCAAGGCAGGTAATATAAGTCCCTTTTAGGAGTCCCACATGACGACACAGCTACACAACTGCTACTATGTACAGAGGCCCTAGGTTAGTCCCAGGCATGCTTTCTGGTTGGTAGTTCAGACTCTATGAACCTTTAAGGGCCCAGGTTGGTTGATTCTGTAGGTTTTCTTGTAATGTCTTTGACTTCTCTCACTCCTTCATTCCTTCCTCCCATTCTTCTACAGGATTTCCTAAGCTCAGCTGTGGGTCTCTGGATCAATTTCCACCAATCGCTGGCTGAAGCCTCTCTGATGTCAGTTATTTCAGGCTCCTGTCTGCAAGTATAGCAGAATATCATTGATAGTGTCAGGAGTGGGCTCACTTTCATGGCATGGGTCTCAAACTGGGTCACTCCTTGATTAGCCCTTCCTCAAATTCTGCTCCATCTTTTTTCCTGCATATTTTATAGGTAGGGAAATTGTGGGTCTAAGGTTTTGTATCTCAATCCCTCCACTAGAAGTCTTGTCTGATAACAGGAGATGACTGGTTCAGGTTCTATATCTCCCAGGCTTCCGCTTTTGTGAGAAGTAAAGAGGAGGAGGAATGGGGTGAAGGGAGATGAGAGGGAGGAACTGAGAGGAAAGGAGAGAGAGGAAGCTGAAATGTAAAGTAAATAAACTAATTAATGAAAAAATAACATTCTTGGGATCAATAATCAAGGTTGAACTTTGGCCTCTACCTGTGCATGTATGTACACTTGCAAACACACAAACATTCATGTGGGCACACAGACACAATGACAAATACAACAGTCTTCTTTTTTTTTAAATTAATTAATGTATTTATTTGTTTACATTCAAAATGCTGCTTCCCCTCCTGGTGCCTCCCTCACAGAATCCCTTCCCCTTTCCTCCTGCCCTTTTCTCCTCTGAGAGGGTGAAACACCCCTGGATATCCCTCCCACCCTGGTGAATCAAGTCTATGCCAGATTAGGTGCATCCTCTCCCACTATGGCCACAGAGGACAGCCATGAGACTGAGCTGCTTGTCTCCTACATATGTGCCTACAGGACAAGGGTGGTTGGGGTGGTGGTGGTGGTGATGGTGGTCCTAGCCCATGTATGTTCTTTGGTTGGTGGCTCAGATTCTGAGAGCTCCCAGATATCCAGGTTACATCAGTCTTCTTAAACAATTTTGTTTTCCCCTTATGAGTGAGTCTGTCCTTAAATTGAAATTTCTGCCTTTGAAATATGAACAACTCCTTTTTAGCTTCTTAGCCTATTCAAGATACTATAACAACATTCCTTTTGCAGGAGTCTTATAACAACAGAAAGTTATTCCTCTAAATTTTGGAGGCTAAGAAGGCCAAGATCACAGCACTGACAAATTTAGATTCCTCTGAAGGGTTACTTCCTGGCTCATAGATGCTACCTGCTTCATATATCCTCAGGTGGTGAAAGGTGCAAGGCAGCTCCTTAGGACCTTTAATAATAGCATCAATTCCATTCATGAGGTCTCATCATAAACTAATCACCTCTCCCCAAAAACCAACAATCTAATAGTGTTGTTTTGGTGTTAAGATCTGAATTTTAAGACTTAGCAATAGTACTTATTACACTTTATACATTTATAATTTGAGACAGTGATATATAAATCATATTTGCCCAGTCTGCCATTTTATCCATTTTATATTGACAAAGACATCAAGATTATTTTTCTCATGATTTTATCCTCTGCACATGTAACACTGCTAGATATGTGATAGACAATCAAAAACTGTGTAGAAAACCATGAATAAATCCGTGTTTGTCTGGTATGGAGTAGGCAGCCAAAATCTATATGTGGCTAAGATGGATTGATCTATTTCTTCCATACTCTTCCTTCTGCCAGACTTCTGGTTCAAACCCTTACCCCTTTCGAGGTGAACTATCACAATGATGTCTTACTTGACTTCCCAGCTATTTGAAAATGCACACATACTTCATTCTTTTGCCAGAGTACACTTTGTCTGGTGTGTGCATAATTTCTCATCATGTGTTTTTCTTTTTTAAATTAAAAGCTGATTTATCCAAATGGCTCGCAGGTTGGTATAGCATAAGTAAACTTATTACAGAAAATATCTTACACCACGAAATGAGAAAATTTATACCTCAATTATATTGACTTATTAAATTGTTTACTATATTATGAAATGTTTGACATCACAAATCCTATCAATTAATGGAAATATGACATGGTATGTTATTCAGCTTGCTGTCACTATAGTGCAATATGTGAGAAGGACAACTTACAGAGGTATTCGGGGCTCATCATTTTTGAGAAAGCAGCCACAATTTAGTATTGGCTCCATTGCTTTGGGCCTGTGACATGATAGCAAACCACAGTAAGAGCACATTAGGACAAAACCACTTATGTCATAGCCAGGCAGGAAAGAATCCCAGGATTCTTCAGAGGAGCCTGATGTTATGACTGATATAAGATATGTGCGAGGTTCCCTCTCTCTTAGGTTCTACCATCTTGCAACAGAGCACAACTTAAGCTAACCTTTAAAATTTGTGTCTCTGGGATACAGTCAAGAACAAAACTGTAAAATTGGACATTGTGCTGCCTAGCACTCGGAAACTAAGGAAGGAAGAATAGGAGTCCAAGACCAGTCGGAGTTATATCATGTTAGAAACAAAATGAGCTAATTATAGAATGTTGAAATGTTCACAAAAAATAACACATTACCAAAATTCAATTCAATTTTAACTTCATAATGAAACTGCTGATTTACTTTGTTGGTATCTAACTTCTTGATTTCTTTATATACTTTGGATATTAGCCCTCTGTAAGATGTAGGGTTGGAGAAGATCTTTCCCGATCTGCATGCTACCATTTTATCCTATTGATGATGTCCTTTGCCTTACAGAAGCTTTTTAGTTTCATGAGGTCCCATTAGTCAATTGTTGATCTTAGAGACTGAGCCATTGGTGTCTCTGCTCAGGAAGTTGTCTCCTGTATCAACAATCTCAAGGCTATTCTCTATTTTCTTTTCTATTAGATTTAGTGTATCTGGTTTTATGTTAAAGTCTTTAATCCACTTGGATTAGAATTGTGTGCAGGGTTATAAATATGGATTTATTTACATTCTTCTACATGAAGACATCCAGTTATACCAGCATTATTTGTTGAAGATGCTTTCTTTTTTCTATTGTATGATTATGTCTTCTTAGTAAAAAAAAAATCAGGAGTCTGTAGGCATCTGGGTTTATTTCAGGGTCTTCTATTCAATTCCATTTATCAACCTGTCTGTTTGTATACCAATACCATTCAATTTTCATTAATATTGCTCTGTGGTAGAGCTTAAAATCAGGGATGGTGATTCCTCCAGAAGTTCTTTTATGGTACAGGACTGTTTTAGCGCTCCTGTATTTTTGCCAAATAACACAACTTAAACATAGAATACAGAGCTAAAGAGAGAATTCACAACAGAGAGGACTTGTGAATGGCGGGGAAGCACTTAAAGAAGTGTTCAATGTCTTTAGTCATCTGGGAAATGGAAATCAAAATGCCCCTGAGGTTCCATCTTACAAAGATCAGAATGGCTAAGATAAAAAACTCAAGTGACAGCACATGCTGGTGAGGTTGTAGATCAAGGGGAACATTCCTTTATTGATGGTGAGAGTACAAACTTGTACAACCACTTTGGAAATCAATTTGGTGGCTTCTCAGAAATCTGGGAATGGTTTTATCTCAAGACTCATGCCACTCTTAGGCACATACACTAAAGATGCCCTACTATATTCTACAGGGAACCTTGCTCAACTATATTTACAGTACCTTTATTCATAAAAGCCAGAAACTATAAACAAACTAGATGTCTGTCAACTGATGGATGGATAAAGAAAATGTGATATATCTACACAATGGAATACCAGCTATTAACAACAAATCCATCATGAATCTTGCAGGCAAATTGATGAAACTTGAGAATATCATCTTAAGTGAGGTAATCCAGAGCCATAAAGACATGTATGGTATGTATTCACTAATAAGTGTACATTAGCCATGAAGGGCAAGAGAACCATGCTACAATCCACAGACCCAAAGAAACTGGATAATAAGGAGACTCCAAGGGAGGACATGTGACTCTCACTCAGAAGGGGGAAATTAAATAATCATCAGAGGTAGAGAGAAAGGGGGAACTAGGTAGGAGAAGGGGTGAGGAGGGGAAAAGCATGTTGATCAGGTGTAGGGAGAGGTGGCTGGGAGAGGGCTGGAAGAATAGAAATTGGTGGCAGGACATCTCTGAGACCAGCTGGAGGCATGGGATAGGGAGGATATGGGAGACTACGAGGAGAACCCTAGCTGAGATTCCTATCAGAGGTGGATATAGAGATGGATATACCACCTCAGGTATCCAGGCAGGACTTCCAGAGGAGAGAGAGAGATATATCAATCCACCCACAAAATCTAAACCCAAAATTTGTCTTGCCTACAAGATGTTCAGGGATAAAGATAAAACACAGAATGAGGGAACAGGCAACCAATGACTGCCCCAACTTGAGACTCATCCAATTTGAAAGAGCCAACCCATAATACTATTAATGATAGCCTATTATGCCTGCAGGCAGGAATCTGGCAAACTGTCTCCCTGGGAGCTTCATCAAGCATTGGACAGCGGTAGATACAACGACCCACGGCAACACATAGACCTATAGTGTCTACTAACCTGGGTCCATGGGTGCTCAGAGAAACTGGGCCACCAATACAGGAGCATGCAGGTCTGCACCTAGGACCCTTACATATTTCTAGCAGATGTGCAGCTTGGTCTTTATGTGGGACCCCTAACAAGTGGGATGGAGCTGTCTCAGTCTGTTCCCTGCCAGTGGTTCTATTCACTACCTGAACTGCATGGTTGGGCTTCAGTGGGAAAGAATGTGCCTACTCCTGCTGGAACTAAGGTAGGGTGGTACCCAAGGGAGGATCCCACTTCTCTGAGAAGAAGGGGACAGGAAAATGCGAGGATGGACTTGTAAGTGTAGGACTGGAAAGAGGGTGGGAGCTGAGATCAGGATATAAAGGAATAAAAAAATAATTATTGGAAACAAAACACTTATTTCACTGGAGACCTTGACCTTTAACCTAACATTTATGGCTTCAATGTTCTTTCCCCAACCTTCAGTCCAAGTTACATTTAGTATGATTATGTAAGCAGTTTGGATATGCAATATATTGAAAAGTTCATCTCACCTCTTCTGCAATACTTGTAGGAGACAACTGTCCCTTATCCTTTCCTTATAACCTACTACTTAAATATTAAAAAAAGAATACAAGTGGTGATCATCCTTACTACTCCTCCTTTAGCAAATCCTATTGGCATGTACCACCACAACCAGCTAGTGTGGTTCATTTAAACAATGTAATACTATTCAGGTATTAAAAACAAATCCATCATGAATTTCCGAGGCAAATGGATGGAATTAGAAAATACCATCCTGATTGAAGTAACACAGACCCAAAAGGACATGCATGGTATGTACTTACTGATGAGTGGATATGAGCCATACAGCACAAAATACCCATGATATACCACATAGACTCTAAGATGTTGAACAAGAAGGAAGGCCCAAGGAAGGATGCATGAATCACACTTAGACGGGGGAACAAAACAGTCATTGGAGGCAAAGTGAAGGAGGGAAGTGTGTGAAAAAAGAGGAATGCATGGGGAGTGGGGGGCAGGTTTAGGGAGAGACAGGAGAACCAGAAGACCAGGAGAATGAATGGAAATGGGCATTTTCCAGGGGTGAGGATCTTTAGGAAGTTCCACAGACCAGAGATGGGAGAGGTTCCCAGGAGTCAATGACCTTAGATGAGATGCCTAACAGCAGGGACATGAAACCTGAAGAGGCCACCTCCTGAAGCCAGGCAGGATACCAAGTAGTGGGAAAAGGACACCAATCCACCTACAAAACTTTCTACCCCAAATTTTTCCTGACTAAAAGAAATGCAAGGACAAAGATGGAGCAGAGACTGAAGGAATGGCCAACCAATAATTGGCCCAACATGTAGCCTATCCCATGGGCAAGCACCAATCTCTGACATTATTAATGATACTGTTACTCTTGCAGACAGGAGCTTAGCATAACTGTCCCCTAAGAGGTTCTATCAAGCAGCTGACTGAAACAGGTGCAGTTGCCCATAGCCAAACATTGGAAGGAGGCCAGGGATTCTTATGGAAAAGTTGGGGGAGACTTGAAGGACTTGAAGGGGATGGGAACTAATAGCAAGTTAAACATAATCAACTAATCTGGACCTCTGGGAACTCAGAGACAGAGATACCAACCAAAGAACATACACAGACTGAAATGAGTCCCCCAGCAAATATGTAGCAGACCTGAAGCTCAGTTTCCATGTGGGCCCCCCAAACAACTAGAGCAAAGTCTTTCCATAAAGGTGTAGCCTGACTGTGCTATCTGTTCTCCAACAGAGCTACCTTGTCTGGTCTCAGAGGGAGAGGATGCACTAATCTAGCAGAGACTTGATGGGCCAGGGTAGGAGGATACCCAGAGAGTCCCTGCCCTCTCAAAAGATAAGGGGAGGGTCTCTATGATCAGGGACCGTGGAGGCAGTATTTGGGATGTAAATAAACAAATAAATATGAACAAAAAGTCAAATAAAAGAATACAAGAAGTCCCATATTCAAAGTGGTAACTCTGCCCTCATAACCAAAACACCTTCTCATGTGACTATATTAAAATATAAGGGTCTTACACCTTAGCCTGAAAATAACTAAAGAATAAGGGAACACTGTCATTAATGTTTACATGCATAAACTGTCTAGCACAGACGAGGTAGAAAAGGTAGTCAGTAAATATGTATTGAAGTCACACACTAAGTACTTAATAAATACTTATATGGAAGGCGCTGTTCTAGGTTATTGGTGTCTATCAGTAAACAAAGATTCTATACATATGGAGCTTATATTGTAATAGAAAACAGACAATAAACAATAATTTTCAAAATGCAAATAACTACATTTTAATTGTTAAGGACAGCAAACCAAATACAAAAAATAGAGAGGCACTAAGGAAGACTAAGAGTTCTAGAGAAGTGATGCTTTAACATCTTCCATATGATGACTAGGGCACTTGCCATCATGGAGATTCTGAGCATGCTCACAGAAGGTTAGCTTTGTGGGTACCTAAACTGAATGTGCCAAGAAAAAGAAGCAGCCATAGCCATAGCAATGCCTCTGATGAAGAAGTAAATCTGACACTTTTGAGGGCCAGGCCAGGCCAGTACAGCTGGAAATCTAAACAAGGAGAAAAGTAGGGAGTGATGTGGGGAGCAGAGCACATAATAACCCACCTTGTATTGAAATAACCATCTAGCATCTATGGAAAATAGACTACAGGGACACAAAGATAAAAGCATGGATCCTCATTAGAAAGCATTATAGTAATACAAGAGATGGGCAGCATCAAACTAGATTAGTTCTATCACAGTCCTAGAGCACCATAAAGAGAAGACTGTTTCCACCTAGACACACAGTGAACAATATTTTTACAAGTGGATTCTAGTGTTATGACCCATGTTTCACTTATCGTCCTCATTTTCTGGCATATAGCATTGAGTTAAGTAAAAACTGCCCATGCTTCCTGAGGATAGCAAACTTCCTCCTGCCTTTGCAATGCCCTTCTCATTACCTATACCCCATTTCTCTAACCTGCTCTGTTAGTAACTTTTTGCTCATTCTATAAGACCCAACTCAGATGCCATCTCAGAATTGGTCCCTCTTTATTCCAACAGTTCTCAACCTGTGGGCTGTGATCCTTTGGTAATTGACCTACCCTTAAAGAGGGGTTGTATATCACATATTACATTGTCATTCATAACAGCAGCACAGTTACAATAATGAACTAGCATAGTTCTTAATTTTAGAGTTGCATGTCACCACAACATGTATTAAAAGTTCATAGTATTAGGGAGAATGAGAACCACTGCACCGCTCCTTCCTCAGCAGTCTGACTAGACCACTAATCCAGGCATATTACAATTGTACTCATACAGTCTATAAATCGACACTATGATTTATTAAATGCCCATCTATAGCAAAATCCTTTGACTTTATTAACTTTATGGTAAACATAGGGGGCAAGAACAAGGAAACACCAGAAAATGTCAAGGAAGTAAAGAATATAATCAGTTTGAAACACTGTCATTCCAGCCTAGTAAAATTACTTGGACATTGTTTCTTTTAAAAGCAAATAACTGGTGGCAAGCACAAGAAACCCTCAGGTTCCAGCCATGTTTCTCAGTAAACATTAAGCTCCAGAAATAGCTCCAGAGTGGGATAGAGGACATGGTTGGTGAGAATCAGTTACCTGTAAAATTTTGATGAGAATAGCACCTAGACTCCTTGATCAAATTATGAGACAGTATTGACAGTGTTTGGGTCCAGACCTTCAAAGGCTGTTTCAGTTGTAACAGGATACAAATTGCTGAAGGACAGTGAGAGTAATCAGTCCTGGCACAACTTATCTGTGGCTAACCCTGACAGTGTCAGGCTTAGGAATAGTTGGATTGGGGAGAGGCTAGAGGCGGGTCACAGCATTAGCACTCATACCTGGATCTGTGGGTCACAAATTTTCTTCAGGCAGCCCAGAAGCTACTCTCTTATTTAGTCTGTTAAGAATGGCCTTGGCTGAGTGGAGACAAACATCTCAGACACTTTTCTGTCTGTCTTGCTCTGTGTCTCTTAATAAACAACTTCCTTCCTCTAATCATTTGTTCACTGAAAGTTTAGACCATGTGATCTTTAAGGTGCCTTCAGGCTCTGAAATGCTATGTAGTTTAGTAGGAACTTCAAAGATGATGCTACCCTCTTCCTTCCTAATCCTGCTCTCTTACCACCTTCTGCACACTCCCACACACCATCTTAAGAGGTTTAGAAGGAATCTTTTTATACTCTTCAGTTTGGAAAGAAGAACTTGTCAAAATCTAGATCCTCTGGGGACTGTATTACTGTTGATTCACTGAGCACCACAGACACACCCCACATTCAATGCCATGTCTTCATTATTTCTGTCAGGAAAATCTACCCTTCACTCTGAGCAAGAGAGACCTGTTTTATCTTCAACAATTTACTCTTTTAAGATCCCATCTTGCAGCTTCAGTTGCACTAAGTAATTCTATTCATTATGAAATTGAAATAAATATCATGGAAATATTGAAATAAAATAATATTCTCACTAACACATTCATCTTATTGTCTTAAAGATCACATCTAATTGTTTCTTTTCTTCTCAGTAGAGTGAGTGGGAGATAATCGTATCTGTTTCAGTTACTTCTTTAAATTACTGGAGTTTTACAATGTGTTATTTGATGAGCTAAGGGCTTTTTTTAAAGTATTTTTTATCCCTTTTCTTCCACTGTAATATTAACGCAAAGACTATTACAGTCCAAGTAAAATGATTTTATTGTTTTTGATATACTTGATCATATGCCAAAGCACAAACAATACTTTTTATGACCCATGTATCTTTATTAAGTTTGTTTCTCAAATTAAAAATTCTGGGAATAGGTTAAGATGATTATAACAGCAAACCTTCATGGGTAAGCATGAAGCTTTAGAACTAATGTAGGGTTTTATGAAAAATGAGAGAAGGTAATGGTAATCTTTTCAATGCTGTGGATTGGAACAATGTTTCAGTCAGAATCCTGAGCTCATGCCTTTGAGGCTGGACCTCCATCACCGGATCAAGACTGTAACTCTTATGGTTGTAACCTTATGTTGAGTCAAGCAGCTTTAATTCTTACTGGGAAATTTTAAGATGCATTGTATTAGCTCTGATTTATAACTGAGGAAACAGGAGCTCAGGAAAATCATATGGGTTGCTCAGTTGCTCAACAAATGAGTGGTAAGACATGGTTTCTGAAATTGGTTCCAGAAGAGGATAGGTGCACAAAATGAGTAGCTGGGAAAAAAGTTTATATATATCCTTCCAAATTCTTCTAACATTATGCTTAGTCTGAAATCTAAGACTGAACCTATCCTGGAGCACTTTTCCTAGGGAAAAGCATTTTTCTCAAGATAGGAGGCTCTAAATCTGCTCAGCAGTCTCTACATAGCAGCTGCTAGATTTTGGGATTGGCTAAAGGCTAAAGAACAGGCAAGACCTGTCTCAGATAGGCCAGCAAAATTCTCTGGGAGAATGGATGTTGAAGTACTTGGATTGAGTTGTGAAAGAGGCTCAGGCACAAACAAACATGATATGATTCATAGTTATTCATAATTACATGTGTCTACACATATGCATGCATGAAATTTATCCCCTCACATAAGTTTCTTTTCTCCTCCTCCTCTCTGTCTATGCCAGTCAGTCAGTCAGTCAGTCAATCAGTCAGTCAGTTAGTCAGTCAGTGTGTCTGCCTGTCCATCCGCACACACATACACAAACATATGCTCACACACAGGTACAAAATTTAATAATCAAAAAGATTTGGTATTGGTTGGGAGTATAAAATGTTGTAACCACTTGGAAAAACAGCGGGATAGTTTCTTAATGGAATAAGCTTATTATGCAGCACAGCACAACATTGTACACCCAAGATAAATGTCAAGATAGGTCCATACAAAACTTATATACATACAATTGCCTATCAACACCATTCATACTTATAGCTAGCAACTGAATAAAATATGATAAACATATACTAGAATATTGTACAGCCACTCCGAATCCTACAGTCTCTATAAACCTTTCACTGCCCTTCTACAACATATATCATTGTATGAAGTTGGTATGAAAGTTAGTATTAAGATTTGGATACCAAACAATCAAGCAAACAAACAAAACAAATAAAACAAAAAGCAGCCATTGCCAAAGGTCATATTATCAAACAAAAATAGTATTACTTCATAAATTATAGCCAATGAAATTGATATATCATGTAAATTTACATTATTCAATAAATCTGACATTCTGGAAAGATGTATCCAGGTCTGTGCATTGAATACTCATGACAACCATGCTACAAATTAGAAGGGAAAATGCATACAGTATGGCTAAGAATCAGAGAGACATAACATAGTCCTGCTTCTGCCCCCTGAATAACTGATGTGCTTTTCAGAGCCTTGATTTTCATGTCTGTAACTGGAGGTGATAGTCCCTGACTTTGCTCCTTGCTAGAACTGTGTTGACAAATGTTGGTTTATGTCACTCTGGTAGAAAAAGGAGATGGCTACTTCCTGATACTCTCTAGAGAACCAAATGGAGCATGGCATTCCAGAACTGACAGGAGCAGGGCATTTGAGAATTGGCCGGAGCAGGTCATTTGAGGACTGGTAGCAACAGGGCATTTGACAAGGCAGAAGCCGGGGTGGGGGTCATTCAAGAACCAGCATCAACAGGGCATCCGAGATCCGTTAGCAGCAGATCATTTGAGAACTAGCAGCCTACAGGGCATTTGACTCTTGCCAAGTCTGCCAGAGGGAAGATCCCATTACCTGATACCTCCTGGAGAATCAGCTGTTTGCAGGGCATTGGACAAAAAGAGAATCCCAAGAGTACAGAAACACAGGCCTGCAGGGCAGAGAAGATAGAGACAGCAAGACCAGATAACACCAGAGATAACAAGATGACCAAAGACAAATGCAAGATAATTACCAACAGAAACCAAGGCAACATGGCACCATCAGAACCCAGTTCTCCCACAACAACAAATCCTCCATACTCCATCACATCAGAAAAGAAGAACTAGATTTAAAATCACATCTCATATCACTGATGGAGAACTTCAAGAAGGGCATAAATAACTCCCTTAAAGAAATACAGGAGCACATGGGTCAACAGGTAGAAGCACAAAAATCCATTAAAGAAATACAAGAGAATGTGGATCAAAAGGTAGAAGCCCTTAAAGAGGAAACACAAAAATATCTTAAAGAAATACCAGAGACCATGGGTCAACAGGTAGAAGCCCTTAAAGAGGCAATGAAAAAAAATTGCATAGGGAATTATGGGAGAACATGGGTCAACATGCAGAAGCCCTTAAAGAGGAATCACAAAAATCCCCAACAGAAACACAGGAGAACATGGGTCAACAGGTAGAAGCCCTTAAAGAGGAAACACAAAAATTCCTTAAAGAATTTCAGGAAAAAACAAACAAAAAAGTGAAGGAACTGAACAAAACTGTCCAGGATCTAAAACTGGAAATAGAATCAATAAAGAAATCACAAAGTGAGACATCTCTGAAGATAGAAAACCTTGGAAAGAATTCAGGAGTCATAGATGCAAGCATCAACAACAGAATACCAGAGATTGAAGAAAGAATCTCAGATGCTGAAGATTCTATAGAAAACATTGACTCAACAGTCAAAGAAAATGCAAAATGCATAAAGCTTGTAACCCAAAACATACAGGAATTCCAGGACACAATGAGAAGACCAAACCTAAGGATTATAGGTATAGAAGAAAGTGATGATTTACATATTAAAGGGACAGTAAATATCTTCAACAAAATTATAGAAAAAACTTCCCTAACCTAAAGAAAGAGATGCCCATGAATATACAAGAAGCCTACAGAACTCCAAACAGATTGAACCAGAGCAGAAAAACCTCCCATTACATAATAATCAAAACATCAAATGCACTAAACAAAGAAAGAATATTAAAAGCAGTGAAAGAAAAAGGTCAAGTAACATATAAAAGCAGACCTATCAGAATTACACCAGACTTTTCACCAGAGACTATGAAAGCCACAAGAGCCTGGGCAGATGTCATACAGACCCTAAGAGAACATAAATGTCAGCCCAGACTACTATACCCAGCAAAACTAACAATTACCATAGATGGAGAAATCAAGACATTTTATGACAAAAGCAAATTTACACAATATCTTTCCACAAATCCAGCTCTGTAAAAGATAATGAGTAGAAAATACCAGCACAAGGCAGCAAACCACACTGTAGAAAAATAAACAAGGTAATCTTTGAACGAACCCAATAGAAGATAGATACACAATCAGAATTTCACCTTTAACTAAGAACATAACAGTATGCAACAATCATTTTTTGCTTAATATCTCTTAATATCAATGGTCACAATTCCCCAATAAAAACACATAGAAACTAAACAGAGATAGAGTGAAACTAACTGAAGTTATGAACCAAATGGATCTAACAGATATTTATTGAACATTCTACCCTAAAGCAAAAGAAGATACCTTCTTCTCAGAACCTCATGGTACCCTTTACAAAACTGAACATATAATTGGTCACAAAACAGGCCTCAACAGATACAGAAATATTGAAATTATTCCATGTATCTTAGCAGATCACCACAACCCAAGACTGGTCTTAAGCTCAAACAAAAGCAATAGAAAACACACATACACATGGACTTTAAACAATGCTCTTCTCAACAATAGCTTGGTTTCTTTGGAAGAAACAAAACAAAACAAAACAAAAAAGAAATTAAAGACTTTTTAGAATTTAATGAAAATGAAGACACATGATACCAAAATTTATGGGACACAATGAAAGCAGTGCTAAGAGGAAAACTCATAGCTGAGTGCCTCCAAAAATAGAATGGAGAGAGCTTACACTAACAGCTTGACAGTACGCTTGAAAGCTCTAAAACAAAAGGAAGAAAATACTCCCAAGAGGAGTAGACGACAGGAAATAATCAAACTTAGGGCCAAATACAACCAAACAGAAACAAAAAGAACTATACAAAGAATCAACAAAACAAGGAGCTGGTTCTTAGAAAAAATCAACAAGATAGATAAACCCTTAGCCAGACTAACCAGAGGGCACAGAGACAGTATCCAAATTAATAAAGTCAGAAATGAAAAGGGAGACATAACAACAGAATCCATGGAAATTCAAAAAATCAATAAATCCTACTACAAGAGTTTATACTCAACAAAGTTTGAAAACCTGGATGAAATGGACAACTTTCTGGATATATACCAGGTGCCAGTGTTAAAACATGATCAGATAAAACATCTAAATAGTCTCACAAGTCCTGAGGAAATAGAAATAGTCATTAATAGTCTCCCATCCAAAACAAAAAACAAAAAACCCAGTAAAAGATGGGTTTAGTGGGGAATTCTATCAGATCCTCACAATAGAGTTAATACCAATATTCTTCAAATTTTTCCATGAAATAGAAACTCAAGGAACAGTACCCAACTCATTCTATTTAGCCACAATAATGCTTATGCCTAAAACAAACAAAGACCAAACAAGGAAGGAGAACTTCAGACCAATCTCCCTCATGAACATTGATGCAAAAATAGTGAACTGATCAACCAAATGCAAGAATGCATCAAAACTATAATTCACCACACTCAGGTAGGCTTTATCCCAGGGATGCAGGGATGGTTCAATATATGGAAATCTGTCAATGTAACCCACTAAATAAACAAACTAAAGGACAAAAACCACATGGTCATTTTATTAGATGCTGAAAATGCTTTTGACAAAATCCAACATCCCTTCATGATAAAAGACTTGGAGAGATTGGGAATCCAAGGCCCATACCTAAACATAGCAAAAGCAATATGCTGCAAACCAGTAGCCAACATCAAACTAAATGGAGAGAAACTTGAAGTAATCCCACTAAAATCAGGGACCAGACAAGGCTGCCTATTCTCTCCCTATCTATTTAATATTGTACTTGATGTCCTAGCCAGAGCAATCAGGCAGCAAAAGGAGGTCAAAGGTATGCAAATTGGAAAGGAAGAAGTCAAAATACAACTATTTGCAGATAATATATATATACTTAAGCAATCCCAAGACTTCCACCAGAGAACTCCTAAAGCTGATAAACAACTTCAGCAAAGTGACTGGATATAAAATTAACTCAAGCAAATCAGTAGCCTTTCTCTACTCAAAGTATAATCAAGATGAGAAAGAAATTAGGGACACTACACCCTTCACAATAGTCCCAAATAATATGTCATACCTAGGTGACTCTAACGAAGCAAGTGAAAGATCTATATGACAAGAACTTCAAGACTCTGAAGGAAGAAATGGAAGAAGGACTCAAAAGATGGAAAAATCTGTATATTGCCAAAAGCAATATACAGATTCAATGCAATCCCCATCAAAATCCCAAATCAATTCTTCATAGATCCAGAAAGAGCAATTCTCAAATTCATCTGGAATAACAAAAAAATGCAGGATAGCAAAAATTATCTGATAGTTTTCCTGATAGAAACAACAAAAGATCTTCTGGGGGAATCACCATCCCTGACTTCAAGCTCTACTACAGAGCAATAATGTTAAAAACTGTTTGATATTGGTATGCAGATATTCAGGAATATCAATGGAATAGAATTGAAGACCCAGAAAAGAACCCACACATATATGGTCACTTGATATTTGACAAAGGAGCAAAAAAATCTAATGGTAAAAGGACAGCATTTTTAACAAATGGTGCAAACTGGAGATCTGCATGCAGAAAAATGTACATTGACCTATTCTTATCTCCTTGTACAAAACTCAATTCCAAGTGGATCAAGGATCTACACATAAAACCAGACACACTGAAGCTTATTGAGGAGAAAGTGGGGACAAATCTTGAACACATGGACACAGGGGAAAAGTTCCTGAACAGAACACCAATGGCTTATGCTCTAAGAACAAGAATCGACAAATGGGACCTCATAAAATTGCAAAGCTTCTGTAAGGTAAAGGACACAGTCAATAGGACAAAACGGCAACCAATAAATTGGGGAAAGATCTTTACTAACCCTACATCCCATAGAGGGCTGTTATCCAATGTATACAAAGAAGTTAATCTCCAGAAAGTCAAATAACCCTATTAAAAATGGGGTACAGAGCTAAACAGGTAATTCTCAACTAAGGAAAATCGAATGGCTCTAAAGCACCTAAAGATATGTTCAGCATCCTTAGTTATCAAGAAAATGCAAATCAAAACAACACTGAGATTCCCCCTTACACCAGTCATAATGGCTAAGATGAAAAACTCAGGGGACAGCAGATCCTGGAGAGGATGTGGGGAAAGGGGATCACTTCTCCATTGTTGCTGGGATTGCAAGCTGGTAAAACCATTCTGGAAATCAGTTTGGTGATTCTTCAGAAAATTAGACATAGTACTACCTGAGGACCCATCTATACCACTCCTGGGCATATATCCAGAAGATGCTCCTACATGTAATAAGGATACAAGCTCTACTATGTTCATAGATGCCTTATTTATAATAGCCAGAAGCTGGAAAGAACCCAGACGTCCCTCAACAGAGAATGGATACAGAAACTGTGGTATATATACACAATGGAGTACTATTCAGCTATTAAAAACAATGAATTCATGATATTCTTAGGCAAATGGGTGGAACTAGAAAGTTCCTGAGCGAAGTAACCCAGTCACAAAAGAACACATATGGTATGCACTCACTAATAAGCAGATGTTAGCCCAAAAGCTCAAAATAAAGTTACAATTCGCCCAGCACAGGAAACTCAAGAAGAAGGAGGACTTAAGTGAGGGTGCTTTGGTTCCTCTGAGAAAGGGAACAAAATACTCACAGGAGCAATAAGGGAGACAATGTGTGGAACAGAGACCAAAGTAAAGGTCACCCAGAGACTGCCCTACCTGCGGATTCATCCTATAAACAGCCACCAAACCCTGATACTATGACAAGAAGTGTATACCAAAAGGAGCATGCCATGTTAGTCTCTGGAGGGGCCCTTCCAGAGCCTTAGAAATACAGAGGCAGAAGCTAGCAACCAGTTATTGGACTGGGCATGGGTCCATAATGGAGGAACTGGAGGGTGGTCCATAGGAGCTGAAGGGCTTTACAGCCCCATGGGAAGAACATATTTCAGCCACCCAGAAGCCCCCAAGACTCCCAGGGACACAACCATCAACCAAGGGGTACACATGGTTCCAGCCAAAAATGTGGCAGAGGAAGGCCTTGTTGGGCATCCATGGAAGGAGTTGCCCTTGGTCAGGTAAAGGTTCAATAGAGGCCCCAACAAAGGGAAACCAAGGGTGGGGAGGTGGGAGTGGGTATGGTGGAGGGGCACATAGGTAGAGGCAGGGGTGGGAGGAGCTGTTGGGGGTCTTTGGGGAGGGGGGAATCGTAAAAGGTTTTACCATTGGCAATGTAAGATGCTATTCAATTAAAATAAAAAGAAGGAAAAAAAGGAAAAGGAGATGATAGCCTGTACCTTCCTTGGGTTTCTTTGACTTGTGCAAGAACTCCCCAGTCTGCAGCATGAGAATAATCTAGGAGGGCTATCCTTGCTGTGCTCTGTTTGCAGAATGGTGTGGTAACTTCATACAGGCCCAAATATGGCAGAGATGGAATGCAGACCTGATCACTCTTTCTCCCACCTATCCTGCTTCTACTTTTACATGCCTCTTTCCTCAGGACATATTATCCATTCCAGAAAATTATTTTTATTGTTGAAATGTTCCTTTGATTAGACTTATGACTTTAAAGGGGTTGTTTCTGTCATATAATTTCTAGGAAGTTACAGATCCTTCTGAGATTTTTTTTTATCAGTTTTCAAATATTCTGTAATTTTGAGAAAAAAAACTAGTTAGCTGAAATCATCTCAGCTCTAAACAGGTTTGGGCACAATACTGACCCTCATGAATTTACAAAGCAATATGGGTATGTCCTGTATGTCATCACCCAGTTCTCCTACAAGTCCTAATAATCTCCTCCCTTCAATGCATGGCCTGCAATCAAAACTAGCAAACATACATCATCATATTTACACAACTAGGTATGCAGCTCTATATCTTTGTGTCATATGTAACCTCGATGAGAATCAAAATACATTAATAGTGCCTCAGCACAAAGGTCATTCAGATGCTGCATCACTGTGGTCACTCCTGTCCCCTTTTCCCTCATCATTGTTTGTATTAGTCTGTCTTCTATGAGATAATAAATACCAGAGATAATGGATTCAAAACAGCTGTATTTTAGCCCATGGCTTTGTAGGTTTCAGTCTGTCATATGACAGAGCTGCTAGTGAAGATTATGGAAGATAATGGCAAGAACAAGAGAAAGAGCAAAGCTCTCCACCTCGTGGCCAGAAAAGAAAGGGAAAAAGAGAAAAAAGGCATGCCTCTATGACCAAAGCACCTCTCCCCTAGGCAATGCTTATATTTTCACCACTTCTTGGCACTACAAGTAGAGGATCAACCCTTCAACACAATCACCTTTGCAGTTCACCTTAGCTTTAGTCTACAGCAGCATTACCTTGCTGTCAGTATCAGTCTCATGATGTTACACTTGACAGTTGTGTATGACACGGGAACACTTTTTCATGCATAACTGTGTTAAACTCTCCTCTATCACATGGCAAGAACTGTGTCAGACAATGAGATTATTTTTATCTCAACAACAAATATCTTTGAAAATACCAAAACAGTAAACCCTATTACCTTTGTCCATGTTTTCATTATTTCTGTTGTTTCTTCTTGATGTTTTAAAAGTCCATTTTTAGCCTTCCTACAGGAAGAATCTCTTTAAATCATTTTTTAGAATATTCATTCATTCATGTTATATCACAATTGTGGTCCCCTGTTCTTCCTTTCCTCTCAATTCCACTGTTATAAATACATCTCCTGTTACCACATCCCCTTCTCCTCAGAGAAGAGGAAGCCTCTCTTGGGTACCACCCTATCCTTGGACAACCAGTTGCCATAGTCCTAAGTGCACCATCTCCCACTGAGGCCCAACTAGACAATCCAGTTAGGGGAAGGGATCCAATGGCAGGCAACTGAGTCAGAGACAGCTTCCAATAGTTTGGGGACCCATACAAAGACCAAGATGCACCATGTGGTCTAGGGGTATGGTAATAGACAGTCTTAGTTTTGCTTCATTTTGAATATCTTGATTTCTTCTTAATTCTTGTACAAGGTTCTTGCTAATATATGGGTGTGGAATGAGACTGCTTTCAGTATTTGGAAGAAATTATGGCACTTTATTTGGCTGCTGTGGTCTCAGACATATAGCCCTAAGGTATTCTTAACTACACTATTTTTATGATTTTTCTATCCTTACCTTTCAGAATTTTTGATTATGTCATTTTTACAGGGATTTTCTTAGGTTTTTTTCCTGCCTGGAGTTTACAAGACTCAAATATATTTGTTTTTCCCCAAATTTATGAAGATTTTAGCCATGTCAAACATTCTTTTCCAGACCATGCTTTCCTCTCCTTCTGTGACAACTATGATGGCATGGATGTTACAATAGACAGACCTGTGAGCCCCAACCCTTCAGCCTTCTTTCCAGCCTGTTCTTTTCCTGTTTCTCAGACTAAGAAATGCCTATTGGTCAACTCACTCTATAGCATTGGGGAGGAGATAGGCAGTTCCCTGGGGCTCACTAGACTAAGTTTTAGAACAATGAGAGAGACTTGTCTAAAATAAAGGCAGATGGTGTTTGAAGACTGGCCTTCATACACCCTCACCTACATGGGAAGAACATGCACATGCTACCCATTTATGCACAGAGACAATGAGGAGGAAGGTATTGTTGTTAAGGGGAATAAATTAAAATTGTGGCTTCCTACTTTGCTTTGCCATTATAAAGTACACGTAAGGGATGGAAGTTTAGGTTTTCTACTCATCCTTGGTTGAGTTGACACATTTTCTTGTCATATTGTTCAGATGGGTTGGGTAAGTATTATCCTGAGATCACATGTCTTACTAGACTAATTTCCGATTTCTTAAAGAAATAGAAAAGAAACAGAAAGAATTGACTTTTGAGAGCATTTAGAAAGAATTCTGTTCTCATTGGCATTTCTAGGCCACCTGCTTCCTGAGCAGCCACTGATGCACACATCAGGCAAAAGGAGCCCATGTAACGTGTTGAATCACTTCTTAGGTGCTCAGGGTCTTTTCCTGCTCCTCATCTTTTACCTTCCCAAGTATTTGTTTGCTTCACAAATAATGACAATCTATTTCAGCAGTACTAGAGACAAGAAGTTCACATCCCATGTCTTATCTAAATATCAGAACTCTGCAATGCTTCTTTTTCTTTTTATACATTAGTAGTTAAATTTTGAAATTTGATTTTATTTCAGTAAATTAATATTCTTGAAATGCAAATTTAAATGAAAGAAAACAGACAATCACAAGATCCTTTTAAAGTGTTGGAAGAAGTTGAGAAGGAGTACAACCCCATAGGAAGACCATCAGTCTCAACTAACCTGAACCCCCTGAGATAGGTCAGACACTGAGCCACCAACCCAGGTAGCATACACTAGCTGGTCCAAGGCTCCCAACACATATACAGCAGAGGAATGCCTGGTCTGGCCTCAATGAGAGAAGATACACCTAACCCTCGAGAGACTTGAGGCCTCAGATGTGTGGAGGTCTGGTGGGGTGTGGATGGGAGTAGGGACATCCTCTTGGAGACAGAGGGAAGAGGAATGGGATGAGAAACTGTGGGAGGGCAGAATGGGAGAAGAATAAAGACTGAACTGTAAAAAAAGATTAATGATAATAAAAAAGAAGAGATATAACAACAGAAAAAATGAGATCATGAAATTTAGGAAAATCATCTTGAGTAACCCAGATCTAAAATGATAAATGTAGTATTTATTTTCTTAAATATGGATCAGTGGTAATCAAGCTATAATCCATAGGACCATAGAGTTAGGTTTACAAGCAGTGGTTTTCAACATTCCTAATGCTGTGACCCTTTAATACAGTTCCTTGTGTTGTGGTGGACAAAATAGTTACATATAGCACCTGAAAATTATGAACAAGGCACCTGTACCCAAACCTGATGGGGCCAAGGAAGCTCTATGTTAGATATGGGAACATATATAACAAGGAAGAACACGGGCTGGAGAGATGGCTCAGCAGTTAAGAGCACTAACTCCTCTTCCAGAGGTCCTGAGTTCAATTCCCAACAACAACACAGTAGCTCACAGCCATCTGTAAAGGGAATCCAATGCATTCTTCTTGTATGTCTGAAGACAGTAACCGTGTACTCATATACATAAAATAAGTAAATATTTTTAAAAAACAAGAAGAATGTTTTTGCAAATCTTTTGTGACTCTAAAATTACCTGAAAATGTGTTGAACTATATATTTCATTTATTAGTTCACAGGGATGTTTAGAAAGTGCTCAGATGGAAAAGCATAATTAGAAGGAGCCATATATTTTAAGAACAAATAAATATAATCTGGAAGGATAGATGAAATTAGTGGTTATCTGTGATGGAACTTTAAAATTTCAATGAATTTTACTTTATCCACACAGACTGTCTCTGAATGATACAGTACTATGTGAATAATTAAAAACATACTTTTCATCAATTAAAAACAAAATCAAAATCAGATCAGGTTCATATTTATCATCACAGGATCTAGTACAGGTTTGTCAACAATAAAATATTAAGTAAAAATACTTTAAAGTTAATTCCAGTCTTCTTAGTCTATTGTATTGGAAAGAGCAATCAGAGAAGGTATTTCAGATCAAAAAAAAGACCATATAATATACGTCTTGTGTTCCCATCTCCCACCTTCCCCATACATTAAATATGGTTAGAAAAATATACTTGGGTCATGAGCTTCTGGCTGGTCTCACCATTAACTTCTAGTGTAAGTATTTCTACCCACAATTTTAATATATAAAAAGATAAAGATCTCAGATATCGAGAGATGTAGGGTTTCAGTAGTATTCACACACAGTAAACTATCTTCTGGCACCATCAGGGAATACTGATGAGTTGTGATATAAAAATTCTACTGCCATAGACTCTAATCATTGTTATTAAGAGGACTACTATATAACAGAATTAATTACAGTACACCAGAATAATCTGAGAATTTCTTACACCCTTGCCATTTGCTACCAGATAGTTTTACTTTATCTCCTCAAAACAGGAAAGCACTGAATGTCCATATATTTGCAAAATGTGTCCTTAGATATATCTTTTGTTCATTTGCTTTCTATAACTAGCAGATTTCCAAGTTCATGCTAAAACCCAAAAGTCTAGAAATCACTTATGGGTCCTTATGAGACACAGCAAGAATGTTTTATTTTAAAAAGTGAAAACATGCTATTTTTCACTATTTCCAAGGATAAAGGTTCAGATAAACATAAAACCTTAACATCTATTCTGAGGCAGAATTTCCTCCCAAACTCATAATCTATTTGATATTACAAAAAATAGAGAAATCCAAGGGAAGAAAATGTTAATTATTATTCCTGTCAGTACTGGGAAAAGTCGAATTAAGCAAGCAATGAAGAAGATATTCTACTCTGGGAATCTGCAAGCTATTTATCAGGCTTGGATTGAGCTATTTTTGTGGAAACCTGAATTGGAATAATTTTCATGAAATAAGTGAAATCTAATGTTTTGACAGGTAAGGATCATGACCACTGAGAAATATGAGATAATACCTCCTTGAGGTAGGGGCAGTCTAGGTAACTGACAGAAGGAATATCCAGGAAAAGAACAGGAAAGGGAATAGGAAAGATGTACAATGTAAAATATTGGCAATTAGTTTAGGACCTGTGGAGGTTATTTAATACCATTTCTATGAAATTTTCCTTTGTATATTCATATCCATTCTGTACCCTAACATTTAACATAGTATATAGAATATTATAATGCTCAATTAAATCCTGAAAAATAAATATGTAAACATCTAGATGGAAGGAAAGGGAAATTAAGACAATGTGAGAAGTTTCATATTCAAGTTCCAGGCAGTAAAATGAGAAATTAGATACATGTTGGTTTGCTAAGTTATCCTTCGCAGAAATTTCTGGCTATTTCATACTTAAAAAAAAAAATTAGGTGGCGCACACCTTTAGTCCCAACACTTGGGAGGCAGAGGCAGGCGGATTTCTGAGTTCGAGGCCAGCCTGGTCTACAGAGTGAGTTCCAGGACAGCCAAGGATACACAGAGAAACCCTGTCTCAGAAAAACCAAAAACAAATAAACAAACAAACAACAAAAAATGAATCATTAGGTATTATTATTTGCTGTTGGTAAGGCCTTCCAACATTGGATATAGGCATTAAGTTAATTTTCAGGTATAATAAAACAAGTTCAAGGACTCAATAATATTTTAAAATCTTGACAAGAAGAAAGGAAAGTGGGGGAGAGAAGCTAAGTGACAAGATATGGAGCAGATACCAAAATGAAATAATTTTAGCTGTAAGATTTGAGAGATGGGGAGGTGTTGGGAAAGTGAAAGGGAGAAAAGGAAGGAGGAAGGCAAGAGGAAGGAAATGGAGAAAGAAGAAGAGAAGGAGAAGAAGAAGGGAGGGAGTGTGAAAGGGAAGGACACCGAGAGGGAAAGAGGCAGAGAGAGACAGACAGAGAGAGAGAGAGAGAGAGAGAGAGAGAGAGAGAGAGAGAGAGAGAGAGGAGAGAGAGAGAGAGAGAGAGAGAGAGAGAGAGAGAGAGAATGAGAAATAGAACATCCAAAGCTAACATTTGAGAAGGTAGATAGCAATTAGTCTTTTTGCATAAGATCTTAACAGAGAACTTGGAAAATTGCATGATTTTAGAGTACTTCAAAGGTTCTATGAACAGAAACATAGTGAGATCATTTTATTGACTTGAAGTATCCACTGACACAACGTGCCTGCCTATATTATTGTCTTCTTGGGTTGGATTGAGAAACTCACAGTGAAGCCTTGCTCTTTGCTCAGACTTTATTGACAGAGATCAAAAGTAGGGCTGTTTAATTGATTTCATGCAGTAATGTAGAAAACATGACCAGAGAGATAGTTGTGACCATTTAAAAAAGTTTTTATAACTGTTATCAAACATCTGCATTTTTATAAACCTGAGCTATTCAAGCTAGCATTTATAGAACATTACCAAGCATCATTTGTAGATAAAAGAAAAATTCAATATTTATGCAATGCTAGTTTTCTATAAATACAGACATTTGGAGACTATCGTCTCACTAGTCATTAAAATTTGAACAAGGATCAAAGCTAGAATAATATTAACAATTCCTTGCATTTGTATAGCATTTTGCATGTTATTAATAATAGATGACATTTGTTGAGTATTTATCAAGTGCCAGGTGAATTACCTAAAAATTCTTATAAGAATTCAGTTCATTCACGAAAACATTTGCTTAACACCTACAATTGATTGAGGACTAATACTTGGTTTCTGTCTTTTAAAATCTCATTTTTCAGTCTCAGTAAATGTTGGTTTAATGAATAAATGAATATATGGAGGCTAAGATGAAGCAGTTTCAAGGCTCTGTGAGGCAATATATAAATAACTTGCTTTTATGACTTTGAGAATACTTAATTTTTTCTAGCTTCAACTTTTCCAATCAACTTTTCCTGGATTTTGTTATATTTAAAAATATCTCTTACAAAATATAAAATGTTAATTATAAAAGGAAAATGTTTGGAAAAGAATGAGGTCTCAATAAATAGTGTAGTAATTATTATTACTATTGGTCTCATCATCATTACAATTAGTAGGCAATCATATCTAATTCCACTCCTCCTCATATAGTAGTGGGACAAATAAAAACTCTTAACATTCATACAAATACAATGTCTATAGAGAATATCAACACACATACATACAAACACACACACGTACACACAAAATAGAAGAAAGGAATGTAGAAAAGAAGAAAAGAATAGAAATACCTCCAGAGTGTCCAACCATTTTTGTGACATGACATTATTATCTACAAATGTACTTGGCTGCATTCACAGCTATTCTGGGATACATGTGGCCCACAGATTATGGGTTGGGCTAAACTACATTTTTCAATGTCTTCTGACACATCATCTATATCTAAAGTAAACCAAAGGAAGATGAGTAGGTGGAGGTTCAATTTTAAGTATATTTCCAATGATACATAATACATTAAAATAAGACAAGAAGTTTACCACACATCACATTATAACCACTCCCATAACAAAATTTGTTTCTATTAAGCATGGGACCAAGTTCCCAATATTCTGAAAGCACAGTACATAAAGTCCAAATAATGGCCATCAAGAAACTCCTCTGATTCATATTCCTCAACTATAAAGAAGTTGTGCCCCAACTATGCAAAAGGCAAACTTAATCAACAAGTTAAATTTTCTTCTCAGAAACAGATCATATCACATGGGTCTCTTACCATTTTGGTCTGCTGGTAGATTTCACCATTGGTGCCATCCCATCTCTGTAAAGACTCTTGGTTTTACTGAAGTTAACAATGTTGAAAATGACCCTCTGTAAAAGAAACAGAAATTTATCAGAAGCTCTTTCTATGAAAGTTACCATTTTTTGATAATTAGAGAGAAAAATCATAAGTAAGGTTAAAGGAAACTGCACAGACTAGCACCCCACGGTACAATGGCGATCATGAATGGTAACTTCTTCATGCTGGGCAAGTCTGTCAGCTTACAGATCTTATTCTTTTAGAATTAATTACTACAATTGACTTCTACTTAATTAGTTTCAAAGCCCTGAAAGCCTGATATTTATTTCTAACACTAACACTTTACATTTTTTAACCTTTTATTATGAGTTAAGGATTTCCATGTTGCTAAATGGTAGTAATTGTATCTACCTAAATGGGTTTCTGATGGGAAATGGGGTGTTAATGTTAGTATAGTGTCTAGACTCTCACTAGGAAGTATAGGATTCAATATAAACTTTAGTTAATACTTTTCCATTCTTCTCTAGAAAAACTTACAATTTTCCTGAAAATCAATACTATCATCAGGGTAAAGGTAGACCTTTGATATTAATGAGACAAAATATATTTGGTATAAAATTACAACAAAAATATTCTCCAACTACTTGGAAATTTCTTGACTAGACTTAGAGATTCCTTTCCTCTTCTGTACCTCCTCTGTGCTACACTATGTGCTCAGGTCCAGGGTGTGGGCTCAACACTAAAAGCAACACGAATTATATAAATATAGGTGCTTGAGTAAATTATCTCTTGATGTTTTACCCTTACAATAGTGGAGTGGAGTGAAGAGTCTAGATATCTCCGTCTTAATGAAAACAGTTTCATAAGGAGACACAAAAGATTGTAAACAAAAGATGCAATGGATTGAAACACATCTGATACCACTGGAACATTCCATGACACCAGAAGACTAGGGCTTAAGCAACTAGAATAGAAGGAGGAAAGAAACATGTTCTGAGAGATTACCATTGTCTAGCCTTTCTCTACACTTTACAGAGAAAAGATAAAACATTTTATGGAGCAATTAGTAATTCAGTTTTTTTTAAATAAGGAGAAAACAAAATATGATAGCAAGTTTTAAACATTCAAAACTATGTCTTATTAAAAAAATAAAGATCACTGTTTTGCATTGGAACTATCATGGCTTTATTCCATGAAATGAGTTCTTATGAATAACTTGTGTTTTCATTTTTCAAGACCCATTCTTTGACCCCAACTCCAAACAATTTAGACCTCCATCTGTCATGAAATTAAGTCATTAAGAATGTCCAAGGCTTCTCCATTATTAATAATTTAGACCTGCTGGTTGTCAGTTCAATTACTTTCTCCAAGGTCTCAGCTACTATCTGATTTAAGAAAATCAATATCAAGGGGACAAATGGCCATCAAACTGCACAAAGCATAATCCCCCTTTTTCTTGTGAGATTTTTGAGTGTCAAATTCATTTCCAGTGAACATGGAATAGGTATTATATATATGCAGTAGCTAGATTATCAATAAAGGGAGAAAGCTAATAAAGAAATGATACAAAGATGAAATTGAAAGGTGGAAAGTAAGTGGAATGTTTATGAATTACTATAATTTTATTACATTAACTAACATGATTAAAAATTTTTCAAGTATTTTAAATATTTTATCTATAACTTCACCATTAAATTCTGGAACAAAAGTTATATATTTCAACTCATTTTATAACAGTGTGAAATGTAAACTAGTAATACCGAGGGTTTTTTGTTGTTGTTTTTTGTTTGTTTTGGTTTCTTTCCTTTATCCAGTGAAAAAATCTCCAGGCCTATAAATGGTAGAATTGGGATTGAAGTTTACTGTAAAGGATCATATGTCTGCTGCAGAATTCCATACTCCCTAATATTCTCACTCCATGCATTGGCTAGAAAATGCTACCCATACATTCAGTAAGGCAGCAAACCCAATCACAAAAGAATACACATGGCATGCACTCTGATAAGTGGATGTTAGCCCAAAAGCTCAAAATGAATAAGTTACAATTCACAGAGCACAGGAAGCTCAAGAAGAAGGAGGATTTAAGGGAGGGTACTTTAGTTCCTCTGAGAAAGGGAACAAAATACTCACAGGAGCAATAAAGGAGACAAAGTGTGGAGCAGAGACTGAAGTAAAGGCCACTCAGAGACTGCCCTACATGAGGATTCATCCTATAAACACTCACCAAACCCAGACACTATTATGGACTACAAGAAGTGCATACCAAAAGGAGCATATCATGGTTTTCTCCGGAGGAGCCCTGCCAGAGCCTTATACATACAGAGGCAGATGCTAGCAGCCAACCATTGGACTGAGCACTGGGTCCCCAATGGAGGAGTAGGAGGGTGGTCCAGAGGAGCTGAAGGGGTTTACAGCCCCTTGGGAAGAACAACAACATCTGCCACCCAAATGCCCCAGGACTCCCAGGGACTAAACCATCAACCAAGGGGTCTACATGGTTCCAGCCAAAAATGTGGCAGAGGAAGGCCTTGTTGGGCATCAGTGGGAGGAGTGGTCCTTGGTCAGGTGAAGGCTCAATATATGCCCCAACAAAGGGAAATCGAGGAGGGGGGAGATGGGAGGGGGTCGGTGGAGGGGCATATACTTAGAGGAAGGGGGTGGGAGGAGAGGTTAGGGGTTTTTGGGTAGGGGGAAACTAGGAAAGGTTTTACCATTTTAAATGTAAATGGAGATTATATTCAATAAAAAAAGAAAAATAATAAAATAATAAGGACAAGAAATCTTCTACTTTAAAACATAGCTACTGATCTCACTGTGTATTCATTATACACTAAATTCCCAGTTAGTCATCTCATTCATATTCTACTTTGTAAGTTAGAATCCCCTGCCAAAGTTTTGAGACCTACAGAACCTGAGATTCCAAACCCAGAGTTTCTCACATTTCAACAATTTCTTATTTACATGAAAGTAATGAACTTTATAAGACAAAAGTTATTTGTTACTTCTCATTGTGTAGTTTGAGAATCAAATGTTCTCCATAGGCCGGTGTATTGAGGGATTTTTTGCTATCTCACAGGCTTTGGGGAAGAGGTTGTATCCTAAAGACTCTAACATAATCAGTGGATGAGACTTTTTTTTGAAAAGCATGCTCTTTTATTGTTAAAGGAAGTAAAAATATTTTATGATAAAATTGAAGATTTACATGGAAAATATTTCTGATAAAATAGAAGAGATATATAGAAAAACACATTAAAACTGACAGTTTTCATGGAAAAAGAGTAAAAGTGGTAGACATAAAAACATTGCTAAATTAATTGAAAAAGGAAGTAGAAATATTTTATAGAATTGAAGATTTACATGGAAAATATTTCTGATAAAATTGTAGAAAATGTAGAGAAACATCAAAATTGAAGATTATCATGGAAAGTTGTATACAGATATAATAATAGTAGGCATAAAAGTATTCATAAGCTGATTGAAAATGGAATTGTAAACATTTGCTGATAAAGTTGAAGATTTACATGGAAAATATTTCTGATAAAATTCAAGAAATGTATAGAAAAACATGTTAAAATTGAACATTATCATGGAAAATTCTACAGATAAAATGGTAGGCATATAAATAATTCTAAGTTGATTGAAAGTGGAATTATAAACATTTTCAGGTAAATTGAAGATTTACATGGAAATATTTCTGATAAAATTCACAAAATATATATAGTAAAACATATTGAAATTGAAGATTATCATGAAAAATAATGCAGATCAAATGGTAGACATAAAAATTACTAAATTAATTGAAAGAGGAATTACAAACATTTTCTGATGAAGTTGAAGGTTTACATGAAAAATATTTCTGTTAGTCAGTGTCTTTTTATTGGGGAATTGAGTCCATTGATGTTAAGAGATATTAAGGAATAGTGATTGTTGCATCCTGTTATTTTTTATGTTATTTTTATGTTTGTGTGGATATCTTCTTTTGGGTTTGTTGGAAGAAGATTACTTTCTTGCTTTTTCTAGGGTATAGTTTCCCTCCTTATGTTGGTATTTTCCATCTATTATCCTTTGTAGGGATGGACTTGTGGGAAAATATTATATAAATTTGGTTTCATCATGAAATATCTTGGTTTCTCCATCTATGATGATTGAGAGTTTTGCTGGGTATAGTAGCCTGGGGTGGCATTTTTTTTCTCTCAGGGTCTGTATGAGATCTGCCCAGGATCTTCTAGCTTTCATTGACTCTGGTGAGAAGTCTGGTGTAATTCTGATAGGTCTGCCTTTATAAGTTACTTGCCATTTTTCCCTTACTGCTTTTAATATTCATTCTTTGTTTAGTGCATTTGGTGTTTTGATTATGTGCTGGGAGGACTTTCTGTTCTGTCCCAATCTGTTTAGAGTACTGTAGGCTTCTTGCATGTTCACAGGCATCTCTTTCTTTAGGTTAGGGAAGTGCATGTGACTCTGTGTGTGTGTGTGTGTGTGTGTGTGTGTGTGTGTGTGTGTGTGCATGCGTGCGTGTGTGCATGTGTGCGTGCGTGTGTGTGTGTGTGTGTGTGTGTGTGTTTGTGTGCATATGAATGCAGGTGCTCACAGAGGCCAGAAGAGGGTGTCACATCCATTAAAACTGGAGTTACAGGTATTCATGAGCAGCTTCACACCATGGGTTCTGAGAAGAGATTTCTACTTGAAATCTCTGGAAAAGCAGTAAGCACTTTTAAGTGTGAGCCATCTCTCTAGATACTAAGTATTCTCTTTCTTAATAAAACTGTCTTTATTACCACTATTCACATGTTCCTGGACAAAGTCAATGTTGTGGGATAGAAGAATATAGAAATCCTAGCTGTTGCCCAAACTGCAATATCATCCCATAAATCTCTCTCTCTCTCTCTCTCTCTCTCTCTCTCTCTCTCTCTCTCTCTCTGTGTGTGTGTGTGTGTGTGTGTGTGTGTGTGTGTGTGTGTGTGTGTGTGTGTGTGAGAGAGAGAGAGAGAGAGAGAGAGAGAGAGAGAGAGAACTTAACCATACCACAGCATAAAAGCCAACAAATCCACAACACTTAAATTAGTAACTGGCTGAATATACATGAACCTATTTAACAAGATATAGAGTCTTCAAATCTCATAACTAATACAATTAGTCACAGATGGTTTACACATACTCTTTCATCAATGAATGTGAAAATTGTTAAGTAAATAGGAAGGATTCCTACAAAAATAAAGTATGTATATGACCACAAAACAAATACTATTCCAATTAATCATATACCAAGACATAAAAATAAACCTATATTTCAAAATGATACCAAGATGGTTGTGAATTTTGAAGAGTTCAAACATATTCTCTAAGTTTTCGTGTGCCAAAGAAGAAAGAGTGACAACAAAAGTCACACATTTTTGGACTTTGATGGTTAATTCAAGATTAGGTTTGAAAGTTTGTGGCACAGAGCAAGAGCAGTCCATAGACAGCATATAACTAAACAATGGTAGAAGTGTTGGGAGGCAGAGCACTGAAAACACCTGGTAACTCTGAAGACAGTTGTTCTATGCAGGGTGTGGACAAAAGTATTACTAAGAGAAATTAAATCCCCAATTCTCCATCTCACCTCAGTCCCAAGACTTACCTTACTCCATGGGGCTGAATTTAGAGGACTAAGTGCTAAAGGAGAGAGAGAGAGAGAGAGAGAGAGAGAGAGAGAGAGAGAGAGAGAGAGAGAGAGAGAGAGAGAATCTGGATTCAGAGATGGCAAGCACAGCAGAGGGCAGGTGCTGGGAACTGTTGTCAGACTTAAAGCTCCAAATAGGAGATTAGAGGATTTGTCTCTGGAATCACAAACTCCCAAAAGGAAAATAATTCTAAATATAGATTCAGAACACTAGCCCAAAAAATGCCAGCTTGCTAATAGCAAAATATTGATGGCAGAGACAATTCTCAGTGAATGAAGACCTGAGGAAATGTGTATTTTGATATAAGCTTGGCCTAATGAAGTCTGAGACCAATTGTCCCATGGGAAATTGACAAAATATTAACAATACAGGCCAAGTACAACAGGGACAATAAACCTTCCCTTGGGAGTTTGGGTATGAGCTTTTACGAACGTCAGTGTATAAAGACTCATACCTACAGTTTCCTTCTCTCAGATATTTATAGCCTAAGACTGTTGGCCTGCAGAGAACTTCTAGGAGACTAGCTATACCCTCTGCCTGTGCTACATCTAATAAACACACTGAGATTCCAGGATGCAGTGGTATGGGTTAGAAAACCCTACATGATCCCAACTTTGTTGTATGTGTGTCTGTGTGTCTTTCCTTTATTCCCTTATTGCTCCTAGCCAGGCTTCCTGAACCCAAGCCATGTAGGACATGCAGCAGTGAAAAATACTCAATACAGACACCAAGGCAAGAAAACTTAAAAGAACTTGAAGAAGCAGTTGACTTGGACTTGGTTTAGAGAAAGCTAATGTAACAGAAATAGAATTATCTATTAGAAGGTAAAGGGTCAGTTTCAAAAAATATATTGAGAATATGAGACATAATTATGTAGTAGCAGAAATATTAAGAAATAAAATTATCTATAGCAAGAGGTCAATAAGCCCTATACAAAACAAAAGTAAATATATAGCAAATTGTACACCAGAGATTTTTATTTAGAAACATACAGATAATACAGAAAACATTCAAATAAATCAAGTTTTCTCTGGTAGCAAAGAGGCCTAATCCTGACTGCAGCCTTTTTGTAGATAAAAAGCCATGCTCATTAACGTGTGTTGGTTATGCTGCTTTTACAATATTGGCAGCAGAGCTGAGCAGTTCTGCAGAAAGCTAATAGTTCTCAAAGTATAAATCTTTACTCTCTTATTCTTCAAAGAAGCAATTTGCAGATCCTTGCTTTAAAAAGCAGGGACCAAAAGTGACCGCATGTTTGGGGGAAACATTTGTAGTAGTACTTGAATTTAAAAATTATGTTAATGGATCATGAGATGAAAGAAAATTAAGAAGGTAGAGATCTATTCAATTCACTGGGTAAGGCTCTTACAATCTTGAAGCAAAACCAGGCAGGAAATAATGAAGAAAGAAGTGATAAGCCGTGGTTGAAATTTTCTAAACATTACTGACTCCTAAACATTATCCAGCAGTAACCTTCCTCACAGATAACAATAATAGAATAACATGATATGACACATATTAAACGATTATGTTTAATCCATTTACATAATTTTTAAATTCAAGTATTACTACAAATATTTCCCCTAAACATGTGGTCACTTTTGGTCCCTGCTTTTTAAAGCAAGGATCTGCAAATTGCTTCTCTGAATAAAACGATTCATCAAAATTAAAAATAGATATTAGTGTAAGTCAGAAGACTAGAAAATTACGCAAAAATTTTAAAAGTTGCCCAAAGTTGGATCAGTGCTAATGAAACCTGCAGTGAAATACGAGATGCATGTTGGATCTTCAGAGCCAATTCCTACACTTAAACACACACACACACACACACACACACACACACACACAAACACACACATACACACACATGAACACACAAGCACATATGCATGAGTGTGCATGTGTGCACACATACATGCATACACGCACATACCCTGTGAAGAAAATAATTAAAATAAAAATACTATGATTAATTTCCATAATTAAAATGAAAGGGAAATGCTTATTAATACAAAAATCTTTTGTTTCTAAATCTGACAGAAGATATACCAAACCAACCTAGTTCTATTAAATATATAAAGGCAATTGATTATAGAAAATTCAAAGTATGGCAAATTTTACCAGAGGATTTGCCCAACAATGTGGCAAAGTCAAGACACCCACACTGCACAGAATGCTGTGCTTAAAAGTGAGAAAACACCTTCCAATTTGTCCTATACAACCACATGATTTTGACAATGAAATCTGAAAAGTCTTTGCAAAAAAAGGGGGAGGGTAAGTTGCTTTCTTTTACAACATACCAAATTGGTAATTTTGATACACCAGAGGAGAGGAGATAAATCATAATGAATTTTAACTATTTTAAGAATTCTTATAAATCCCCAAATTCTTAAATGAATCATAATATATTATATTTATAGAAAAAAAGAATTTGCCCCAAATGGCAAATAAAAATATTTGATAAAATATAGTGCTCTTGAATTATAATTACTGCAAAAAACTGATTATAAAAAAGTTCTCCTGGGCATATACCCAGAGGATTCCCCTGCATGCAATAAGGACACATGCTCCACTATGTTTATAGCAGCCTTGTTTATAATAGCGAGAAATTGGAAGGAGCCCAAATATCCCTCAAAGGAGGAATGGATACAGAAAATGTGGTATATTTATACAATGGAATACTACTCAGCAATTAAAAATAATGAATTCATGCAATTTGTAGGTAAATGGTTAGACCTGGAAAATATCATCCTGAGTGAATTAACCCAATCACAAAAGAATGCACATGAAATGCAATCACTGATAAGTGGATATTAATGAGCCCAGAAGCCCTAAATACTCAAGACACAAATAGCAAGTCAAATGATTCCCAAGAAGAAAAAAGGAGAGGACCCTGGGCCTGTAAAGATTGCATCCAGTTTAGTAAAGAAACAGAGGAGGGAGGGGAAATGATTGGGGAACAGTTGGGGGGGGAGAGGAACTATGGGAACTATGGTGGGTGGGAACTGGGAAAGAGGAAAGCCTTTGGAATGTAAACATAGAACATAGAAAATAAAAATTAAAAAAAAAGTTCTTAATCTGATAAAGGTTTTCTACCAAAAGAAAAATGTTTAAAGTGAAATAATAATATCATAATTAATCATAAAGAACATAAAGGATTTTTATTAAATTTGGGAACTAGAAAGGAGTCGGCTATTATCTCATTCCTTTATGTAAAGGTTCTGGGAGATTTCATGCTACTTTATTTTATTCTTTACATTAATTTATTCATATATTCACTTAAATCAGGATGGTAGCCCCCCTCTCCTCCTAGTTCCCCCTTCTCACAGCCTCTCCTTGCACCCCTATCTCCTTTTTCTGTGAGAAGGAGATGGTCCCCTGGATACCAGGCCACCCTGGAATACCAAGTCACTGTGGAACTAGGCACATTCTCTCCTACTGAGGGCATATAAGGCAGTCCAGTTAGGGGAACAAGATTCATAGGCAGGCAACAGATTCAGGGACAGCCCCTGCTCCAGTTTTGGGGAGACCCCCCCATGAAGACTGAGCTTCAATCCTGCTACAAATGTGCATGGGCCTAGGTCCTGTCCCTGTATGCTCTTCGGTTGCTGGTTCAGTCTCCGGGAGCCCACAAGGCTCTAGGTTAGTTGACTATGTTGGTCTTCTACCAGAGGGGATAGGGATACTACTTCTTCCATTCCTATTCATGATTTTCTAACCACATTAAAAAAAACAATGAAAATAAGTACAAAGAATGGAATTGTAAAGAAAGAAATAGAAAGTTATATTATAGGATTAAGCACACCTCCCCCTCCCCCCCCCCGAGGACATACAAAACAGTTCTCTGCTCACATGTGCCCAGGGCCTTGAACTAGCCCATGTGTGACCCTTGGTTTTTGGCTTAGTCTCTGGGAACTCTGAGGGTTAATTGACACTGTTATTCTTCCTACGGGGTAACAATGCCCTTCAAGTTCTTCAGTCCTTCCTCTAACTCTTCCATATTGGTCCCCAACCTCAATCCAATGGTTGGTTGGGGCAACTTTTGGAATGTAAATAAATAAAATGATTTACAAAAAAAAGAAAATAATTTTATAAAAACAACAACACAAGAAATGAAGCCTTTTAAAATCTGGGAAAATTATATTACATATACTACCAACCCACGAAAAGCCACATGGTCATCTCATTGGATGCTGAAAAAGCATCTGACAAAATTCAGTATCCTTTCATGCTAAAAATATTGGAAAGAACAGGAATTCAAGGCCCATACCTAAACATAGTAAAAGCAATTTACAGCAGACCGGTAGCCACATCAAAGTAAATGGAGAGAAACTTGAAGCAATCCCACTAAAATCAGGGACTAGACAAGGCTGCCCCCTCTCACCATATCTTTTCCATATAGATCTTGAGGTACTAGCTAGAGCAATTCGACAACATAAGGAAATCAAAGGGATACAAATTGGAAAGGAAGATGTCAAACTATCACTATTTGCAGATGACATGATAATATATTTAAGTGACCCAAAAAACTCCACCAGAGAATTCCTACAGCTGATAAACAACTTCAGCAAAGTGGCTGGTTATAAAATCAACTCAAGCAAATCAGTAGCATTCCTATACTCAAAGGATAAGTAGGCTGAAAAAGAAATTATGGAAATGACACCCTTCACAATAGCCACAAACAATATAAAGTATCTTGGTATGACTTTAACCAAACAAGTGAAAGATTTGTATGATAGGAACTTCGAGTCCTTGAAAAAACAAATCGAAGAAGACCTCAGAAGATGGAAAAATATTTCTTGCTCTTGGATTGGCAAGATCAATATAGTAAAAATGGCCATCTTGCCAAAAGCAATCTACAGATTCAATGCAATCCCCATTAAAATCCCAACTCAATTCTTCATAGATCTAGAAAGAGCAATTCTTAAATTCATCTGGAGTAACAAAAAACCCAGGATAGCTAAAACTATTCTCAACAATAAAAGGACTTCTGGGGGAATCAATATCCCTGACCTCAAGCAATACTGCAGAGCAAGTGTGTTAAAAACCGCATGGTATTGGTACAGCGGCAGGCAAGTAGATCAATGGAATAGAATTGAAGACCCAGAAATGAACCCACAGACTTATGGTCACTTGATCGTTGATAAAGGAGCTACAACCATCCAGTGGAAAAAAGATAGCCTTTTCAACAAATGGTGCTATTTCAACTGGAGGTCAACATGCAGAAGAATACAAATTGGCCCACTCTTATCACCTTGTACTAAGGTCAACTCCAAGTGGATCAAGGACCTCTACAGAAAGCCAGCCACACTGAAACTAATAGAAAAGAAACTGGGGAAGACCCTGGAGGACATGGGCACAGGGGGGCGAGTTCCTGAACAAAACACCAATAGCTTATGCTCTAAGATCAAGAATTGACAAATGGGAGCTCATAAAATTACAAAGTTTCTGTAAGACAAAGGACACTGTCAGAAGGACAAAAAACGGCAACCAACAAAGTGGGAAAAGATCTTCACCAACCCCACATCCAACCCCACATCCAACCCCACATCCATCAACACCAACCCCATATCCAATATATACAAAGAACTCAAGAAGTTAGACCCCAAAGAACCAAATAACCCTATTAAAAATGGGGTACAGAGCTAAACAAAGAATTTTCACCAGAAGAAATTCGGATGGCTGAGAAGCACCTTAAGAGATGTTCAACATCATTAGTCATCAGGGAAATGCAAATCAAAACAACCCTGAGATTCTACCTCACACCAGTCAGAATGGCTAAGATTAAAAACTCAAGAGACAACAGGTGCTGGCGTGGATGTGGAGAAAGAACACTCCTACACTGTTGGTGGGATTGCAAGATGGTACAACCGCTCTGGAAATCAGTCTGGTGGTTCCTCAGAAAATTTGAGCATGACACTTCCAGAGGACCCTGTCATACCACTCCTGGGCATATACTCAGAGGATTCCCCTGCATACAATAAAGACACATGCTCCACTATGTTCGAAATAGCCAGAATATGGAAGGAGCCCAGATCTCCCTCAAAGGAGGAATGGATACAGAAAATGTGGTATATTTATACAATGGATTACTACTCAGCAATTAAAAATAATGAATTCATACAATTTGTAGGCAAATGGTTGGATCTGGAAAATATCGTCCTAAGTGTTAACCCAATCACAAAAGAATACACATGAATTGCAATCACTGATAAGTGGATATTAATGAGCCCAGAAGCTCTGAATACTCAAGGCACAATTAGCAAATCAAAAGATTCCCAAGAAGAAGGAAGTAGAGGACATTGGTCCCAAAAAGACTGGTTCCAGTTTTGCAGGAGAGTACCAGAACAGAGAAAGGATTTGGGGGTGAATGGAGAATGGGCAGGGGGGAAAGAGGACTTATGGGACATATGGTGAGGGGGGGACTGGGAAAGGGAAAAGCCTTTGGAATGTACAAAGAATATATGAAAGAAAAAAAAAGAAAGTAAAAAAAAAGGCACAAAGGAAAGGCAGAAATGAAGCAATTATATTACAATATTTTATTTATTTATATTTATTTATCTATTTTTCTATTTATTTCTTTGAAAAGGAAAAGCTCTGACACTACATTCTGATACAAGGAACTTCCAAAAATACTGTTGAGTTTATTTTCTGTTGTCCATCTGTTCTTGGGCATGCAGACTAGTCTTTGTTTTTAATTATGATTTTTATTTACATTCTAAATTTTGCCCCCTTTCCCGGTCCCCCCTCCTCAAGTTCTTCACCTTGTTCCCCTTCCCCTTTGATTCGTAAAGGGTTCTCCCCTACCTACCACCCCACCTCACCCACAGTAGCAGCTCCCTTTCCCTGAGGCATCAAGTTTCAAAAAAATTATAAAGTTTTAAGTCAGTGTATTTTGCCAATATGCCAAATTGTTGACTTAAATCTAATAGAAATTAGGATAAAAATATATTCAGACATGCTTTAGAAAAATGCAAAGGTCTCTATTATGTGACTATATGATCATACTATTAACAGTTGAGGAGAGAGAAATGAAGGAACAAATTCACTTCCTACCCATGAAATCAGCAAAAATAATAAAGCTGAAAATATCAAGTAAGGGAAATTATGTGGGAAAGAGTGCATTTATACTGTTGATGAATATGCAAAATAAAATAACCTCTTTAAAGGCAAACTTGGCAATAAAGATGAAGGCACTTGTTACTATGACCCCAAAAGTATGTATTCTAAGACATATTTATATACTGCATGAAGTGACATACATGAGAGAGAGAGATACTTTAGTACATCTGTTTATAAGAGCAAAGTAAACAGCTAAACCACTTAACTCAGGAGAGTGGGTAAATTTTGTTCCATTGGCAAAATAGAATACCTGTCAGCATTTAACATGAATGCTCTGGAGGGACAATTATCCAGGATTGTGTTTAATGAAAAAGCAAAGCAAGCCATATAACACAGAATGACAGAATTTTAAGTTTAATATGTATATAAAAGTCATAAAAATCACTTCTGAATAATATACCCTAATTTTAGTTGTGTGGTTCATTCTGGGAGAAAGGAAAAGAAAAGGTATTTATGATGCAATGTTATATCTATAAATGTAAGTAAAAAAATCACAAGAAATGAAGGCTAGAGTATATTTGATTATTTTACAGATATTTGTAGATTTTCCTAATATAAATTGTAAAATTCACCATTAATTTCATTGAATATCTTAGTATAAAATGCCAAGTGCAGTACAATGTATCTTTTTTAAATGTTCAGGGTATTGTTTTCTTCAATCAATAATTCTTACTTTTTATACTTTTTAATTAGATAATTTATTTACATTTCAAATATTACCCCCTTCCCTGATTTCCCCTTTGAAAACATCTTAACCCATCCCCCTCCCCCTGCTCACCAACCCACTTACTCCACTTCCATGTCCTGGCATTCCCCTATACTGGGGCATCAAGTTGTCTCAGAAACAAGGGCCTCTCATTCCTTTGGTGTCCAACAAGGCCATTCTCTACTACACATGCAGCTGGAGCCATGGGTCCCTCCATGATTGGTGGTTTAGTCCCTGGGAGCTCTGGGGGTACTGATTGGTTCATATTGTTGTTCCTCCTATGGAGCTGCTGCAAAATGCTATCTTTTCTAAACAATAACATTTTATGTTATGTTTCTTAGACCTGAATTTCTATTCAGTTTCATAGATCTACATGTTTTTTCTGGGGACAATCTACCATTGCATTAATAACTGAAGTTCAGTGACATACTTCAGTGATGGGAAATCTCTAGTTGACATTCTCCTCTTGCAGTTGTGAATGGTTTCATTCACACCCAGGAAATGCATTATTCACTGTTACACTTCTTTATTATTTTTGAAATTGTTAGATTATCTATTTACTTGATATTTTTCATGGTTTTTATTCTTTCTCAATAACATTTAGATATATACTATCATTAGCTATGTATAAATTGTAAAATAAACTTGATTCCATAAGTTAGTCATGAATATTTTTCATATTAACAATGCTACTAAGTCATTTTTAAACAACTAAGTCTTGCCATATTATTCTGGTGATAGAGCAGGAAGTAATACAATGGTAGATGGCAGTGTGGGATAGTTACATAAGCCTGACATGGGCCACTATATAATCAGCTCAGTATGGACTTGGAAGGACTACAAATAGTAAATTAGCCATATTGTCATGATATATACAAGGCATATAGGAAATGTAGGTAAGAGTTGCTTAAAAATTAGGTCTCTGTATATCCAGCTCATTGACACCCTCATTTCCAAGTCATACTCCATGTTCATACATTGCCTACTCTCTGAGATGAATCTACATTTTCTGCATTCTGGGAAATAAAATTGGGGGGGGGTCTAAGATTAACTCTCACTGTATAAGCTTGACCATGATTTGTCATCTTTCTGAACCTGTTTTCTTTCTGTAAAGAGAGATGCCATATATACATAATAAAGTCATTAGGTTTAAATATACTTACTAAGAAAATGTGCTTAGGAAACAACATATATATGTTCATTTTCATTTTTATGTATATGAATAAACACTTAAATGTGCATAGATATTAATGTGTTTATAGAGCTGTAAAAATATATGTGCATGCAAATATAAGGAAATATTTCTTAATATGTAAATATCATATATTTAAGTTAAGTACCCACCCTCCCATGTTGTCACACAAATTTTTAAAACTATGCTAAGGATTCATGGGTTTAACATACCAAAAGCATAAAGTCAGAAGTAAAAGTAATCAATTATTTAATACTAATACATATTTACATGAGTCATAGATAATTCTTTATAAGCTGAATCTGTATGTTCTCACTGGCAATTGTCAAAATGTCTACAGGGATACTGGGGCTTGAGCTAGGTACTAAGTAACTGATTTATAGACAGCATATTAGAAGAGTCTTCTCTCTCAAAGAACACTGAGAAAGTAGCAAAAGATATAGAGGAAGAATGCAGCAAAATGTGCTCCTCAGAAGAAGTTTATCTTATCAGACAAAAATATAACCAAAATGACAGAAACTAAACAAGATCTTTCAGAGAGACCCTTTTTTGTCTCTAATTAGAATAAATAAATGTCTATCAATGTCAAGACCTCTAGCCCAAATTCCTTCCTTTCTCTGAACTTGACAATATTCCTTACTGAGTTTTATTCTATTTTAAATTCATGTATTCAAGAAAATATTTATCCAATCACCTCACTGAATAAGCAAGTACAATATTCAATATTCCTACACTGCATCAGCTGTGATTACAGATATGAGTAAAAGTGATCTCTTGGCCCCTAGTAATTCTGATAAGCAAACATACACACACACACACACACACACACACACACACACATACACACACACACACACACACACACACACACACACACTCCACTGCTGAAGATGAGTCAAAATTATAGCCAACATAATGCAAAGAAAGTTTGCTGTGGAGAGGGAGTGGTGGTCTTGCTTTATAACCAAGGCTGACATTGAACATGACCTTCCTGCCTCAGTCTTCTGGGTGCTGGGATTTTAGGTATGTAACACAACACAAGGTTATAAATTAGAATCTTTATTGAAAGAGAAGGATTGACCAGATAGGAAAAAATGTCTGTAAGACATTTCTTCAACATGAAGAAAGCACACAATTTCTGGAATTATTAGTTATTATGTGCAACTAGAAGGAAATATTGTCTGAATTCTCCTGAGGGCACAGAGAATGCATAGGACAAGAGATGAGACCCTGGCATTATGGTATACAGCAGTTCTGGTAAGAAATTCTTAATTTCCCTAAGAAAAGTATGAAAATAATATTGAGCTAATTTTTTTACTGTATATGTGAAAATTTCAGCTTTATATTTAAAAACAATCTAGAGAATCTGGAGAATAAAATGAGTGAGGAGAGATGACACCCTTACACAGTCCTAAGGATAAAATACACAGGTAAATAAATTATTGTAAATCCAATGTCTTCAATGCAAAAATTATGTCAAGAATATCTTGTGGTTGGCATATAGTACACAGAGGAGAGTGGTCAAATCTGCACAAACATAAAAGGGAATGCTTTCTTTTCAGGCAGTTCATAAAAGAAAAGGTGCAGTTCTGAGTCAGGAAACTTGTGTTCAGTACTATAATGCATTTCCTCTGTTGTCAATGTGTTTGATTTCACCAAAGCCAAGGTCATGTCTTCCAATTCTTTTGAACTCCATGGCATATATTAAATAAAATTTGCGTTTAGGATAACTCCTGTTCTCCTGCTTTTGCATGGTGACTCTGTACAAGTTAGGCCTGGTTCTTCCTCCTAGCTCCATGCTCCCAGAATCAAGACTCAGACTCAAAATATATTTACAAATACCCTAGGCTCTTCTGTGACTAGATCATAACTTAAAATAACCCATATATTGAAATCTACATTCTTTCACATGACTATGCGCTCAAGTACCATACATTCATCATATCATATCTTGTTGGGAAAATCCCCCATGCCTCACTCTAACCCTGAACTATTTATGCCTCACAGATGTCTCACCTTCTATTTTATCCTTTCCTATATGCCATAGTTTTTTAATTGACAGATGATGCATCCATACAATATGCAAGATATTCTCGCTATAAGACATAGCCTATAGGTTCCAAACCAAGCCAATTTCAGACAGTGCACATAATTGTATATTTTAAAAACTGACTATCTGTAGGCTTATAAACCGATTCATAGGCTATAGTCGATGGTTTGGCTTAGTGGTCCCTAACTGAACATGATTTTAAAAAGACAAGAAAGAGAGAGAGAGAGAGAGAGAGAGAGAGAGAGAGAGAGAGAGAGAGAGAGAGAGACCCACACATGTTGACCAATTCAGCTGCCATCCAGGCTCGAATCCATTGCTTTGAGTCACTCCACCACAACATCTGCTGTATCTACAAGTTTCTGGAGTTAGTGAAGGAGCTGGTCCTGCAAAACCAGATATCTTGACTGAATAAGGCCTTCAGCACAGAGTCACTGTGGTTGCAGCCTGAGCCATTAGCCTGATGACAGACACAGAGCATGTGGCAAAGGTGCTGCTAGAAGCCTACAAACACAGGTTTCTAAGCCAAGCCCAGTGAGCCTCAGGGTGACCAGCATAGAGGGCAGGAAGGTGTGCAGCAACCTGGAGCTCACACAGAACCTGCCCTCAGATGCCTAGCGATAAAATCACTCTAATTCTGGGAAACAGCAGGATATCCTAGTCTCATCGATGGTCCAGTATTTATAATTTGTCAGAAAGCAGAACCCTTGAACCAGACCAACACCTCCCTGCAATAAATATTCACAAGTGAAGCTGTTTTAACAACACAAAATGCTGTGTCACATGTCAGGCAGTTTCCAACATGGCTATGATTAATGAATATGAGATAGATAGGAAGGAATGAAGGGGGAGTGCAGAGTGAGTGAGTAGTAGAGAGATGCAGAACTGCAGATGCAAAGGTAGTGATAGGTGTGAGAGGGCTACGGTGAATGGGCAGAACATGTTGCTAATTAAGGCCAACAGGGTGGTTCGCAGCAGCTGGAGAATGCACTCCGGCTCAGCCCTTGAACATCTTGCTCAGCCAAACAATTGCTCTGGTTCTGAGCTATGACTATCTATCTAGAGTGGAAACCTCTAGCTTCTTTGGAGAGTCAAGTACGTAAAATGATGTTTTGTTGGGGCACACAGGTGAAAGGATGTCTTGTTAAGGCAAACACATGACAAAATGTTTTCCTGAAGCAGACACAGGTGAAAAGATGTTTTGCTATAGCAAACACATGAAAGACCCCATGATGAAAGAGTATAAGTGTGACCCTACAGACAGTGGGAGAGAAAACACTGGTTTGGTTTGATCAGCCTCGCTATTCTTCACTAGTGACACCTATGTATCGGTTCCCCTTATGTAGACTTGTTGAGCTCAACATGTGGTAATGCTGCCATTGAGAGAATCTCATCCAAGAACTACTTGTGATGTTCCTGTAACTTCCTGCTGCTTCAGTGGCCTCAGGCCATGTGGCAAGCCTTGTGATTTCTTTGGGGTTGAACTACAGCTGCTGGTTCTTGCCTGGTGTCAGCCTCCTGAAAGCACTAGACTGGAACTGCTGGTTCATGACTGATGTGTGCCTGGTAATAGGACTGGACTGTAGCTGCTGGTTCATGTGTGATATCTGCCTGCCTAGAGGACTGGTCTGCAGCAGCTGAGCCCCATTTGCTGTATTCTACAGGACTGAACTGCTGCCAAAGAAGATAGTGCTTGTCCCCCAAAGAACTATTGCTGAACAGGTCCAGCACATTCCTCCACATTCTAATAACTTTTCTCTTCTACTACCTCTGCTGGTTGATGGGCTAGAAGACAGGCTGAACCGTTATTAATAGTAGATTGCAAAAAAATTATGCCTACAACAAAATGAGGGAATTTTTTCTTACTTTTTCTTTTAGGGAGGGGGAATAAGTCCCAAGGGGAGGAGATGGACCTGGGAGTACTAGGAATTGAGGGTGTTCCAGGTTCATGATGTGAAATTCCCCCCAAAAAAAATTATGAAAAATTGCTTACAGATGTACATATAGAGAATATAGACAGACTTAGGTATATGGATAGATCTCCCTAAATGGACAAAGATCATTAAGATATTTTTGTCCTATGTAAAAACTCACACAAAGTTGACCCTAGCTTAAGAGGACTAAAAGTATAAGTAAATGTAATGACTCATTCTATGGATGGTAATCACCCTCTCTCTCTGGTCATCCCATAAAATGGACATAGTGGCTAGGGTAGAGGTTATACACGGGCTTAGCAACATGAACATATACCGAGACTGGCCTGACTGTGACCACTGCTGAATGCCAAATCTATTTAGAGCAAAGACCAACACTTAACCCTCAAAACAGCGCTAGCCCACGTACTAAGATCCTATACTGAAGAAAAAAGAAGAAAGCTGAATGTTGACATGTCCATTCCTTGGTTTCACATATCAGTGGATACTAATATATGAGCCAGAAGCTTCTTACCATCATGTCATTTCTGCCTTAATGGCATGTATCCCTTAAATGTGGAAAAAACCTTTTCTATAAATTACATCTTTTAATTATTTTGTCACAGCAACAATTAATATAACTAACACAACAAAAATTAAATCCTAAGTTGGATATTTCTAGGGCAAATATCCTTTGGAGAATTATTTTAAATATGTATATGTATTCATGTGCAGGTGTATATATGCATTGCTGTGGAAGACAAAGTAAAAAGTTGGCTGCTGTTTCTCCAGTGCCATCCACTTTATTTTTAAAGACATGTTCTCCCATTGGCCTGGTGCTTGCCGAGATGGCTGAACTGCCTGGCTAGCAAGCTTAGTTATCTTTTTGTTTCTGCCTCTAGATGATGTTACCAGTGCAGAACACTACATTTACCTTTTTGTGTGGATCTTAGTGAATATAACATATGTCCTTATGCATGTACAATAAATATTTTATGAACTGAGCTATATCCCCAAATTTCTTATAAGAGTTCTGCAATTTAGAGTCTTGAGTAGGCTTGGACCTCATAGGCTCATGTGTTTGAATGCTTGGCCTATAGGAAGTGGCAGTATTAGGAGGTGTGTGGACTTTCTGTAGTAGATGTGGCCTTGTTGAAAGAAGTGCATCATTGAGAGGATCAGCTTTGAGTTTCATATGCTCAAGCTCTGCCTAGCGGGGAATTCCAATGCCCTCCTGGCTACCTGTGGAAGAAAGTCTCTTCCTGGCTGCCTTCTAATCAAGATATAGAACAGCTCCTTCTCCAGCACAAAGTCTGCATTGGCAATGCCATACTTCCCACCATGATGATAATGGACTAACATTTTGAAACTGTCAGCCAGCCCCAATTAAATGCTTTCCTTTATAAAAGTTGCCTTGGTTATGACATCTCTTCAAAGCAATAAGACCCTAACTAAGACAGAAGTTGGTCACAGACTGAAGCATTTCTGTGATAGGCCTCACCATTAATTTATTTAAAGGAATGTGGATTTCAGGACTTTGCATTAGTAAAACAGTGGAATGCCTTAAGTGGTATTAATGGACCATACAAGTAGGAACATGGAAGGCAGCTGTACTGATCATGATTTGAATTGCAGGGGTTTGGCTCAAGAAGTTTCAGAGGAGAATTTTAGTATGTTGTTTAGAGATTGTTCTTGTGATATTTTGGTGAAGAATGTGGCTGCTTTTTTCACTTATTCAGAGTCTGGCTGAGGCTAAAGTGAACAGATTTAGATTAATTGCATTGACAAAGGAAATCTCAAAAACATCTAGCCTAGCATAGACTCAGTCTTGTGGTTTAATCTTATGAAGAGTATTTTGATCAAGTGCAGAAAGCTTAGAAAGACAAAATACAAAATGTGTGGTTCAAGGATTAAAAGGGCACAAGAAAGTGAAATGGAGATAAATCCTTTGTTCAAGGATATTAAATGGAATTAAGGGAGTGGTGATCTCAGGACTTGATCACACCCAGCCAAGCTTATTGTTGATGTATTTTCAGTTGTATGAGGGATAGTTACATCATGTTAGATATTATTATGACAAGGTTATTGTTTTCATTGGGTTGTAAAGAGATATGATTGTGTGTCAACTTGACAAGGGATAGACTATGTGTATATTCTTGGTTGTCAACATAACTATATCTGGAATGAAGTAAAATCCAGAACTTATAAAGATCATGTGAAAAGGAATTTTAAAAAAGCTTAGATCCAAGGCATGGTGGTACATGTCTTTAATCCTAGGAAACAGAGGAAAGCAGATATTTGAGTTCAAGGCAAGCCTGATCAGCGCAAGTTCTAAGTAAAGAAAAGCTTAAGACCTGGTACGGTAGGACATTCTTTTAATCACAACACTCAGGAGGCAGAGGTATGCAGGTCTTTCGGTTCAAGGTCAGTCTACAGAGCAAGATCCAGGACAGTGAAGCTTAGGTCATGAAGGAAACCATTGAAAACAGAAAACTGAAGATGTGTAATAGACCAAGTAAGCCATGTTCCAGCCCCAGTAAGCAGCAGAGTGTAACAGCTTCAGCCACATGGTACTGACTTTAGAGTCAAGAATAGAAGTGGTTACTGGGACAATTGATGCTGGATAGCTGGAGCTAAGAAATTAGCTGTGATTAAGAAGAGATCAGCATCACTGAGGTGAACTCTTCTGGGAGGTGTTTTCTGAGAACACAAAGCCTTGTTCCACAGATCGACCTTGCCCTAGAAGCCAAACATGGTAAAGTATAAGCCCTACCAAGGTGGTACTGGTTTAGAAGGCATGAAGGGCTCAAGGAGAGCAACTGGAGTTTGGCACTGCTAAAGGCAAGGAAAGGTCATTGTTGAAGGTGTGGTTTCAATGGCAGTTGAAAGCCCAGGACTGAAAGGGTCATCCAAAGAAGTTGAGACTTGGCACCATGAAGAGAGCCTATGAGAGGCATTAGTGAAAGTATAGCCTAGTTGAAGTGGTAGACCCAAGCATATTGAAGATAACAGTACCATGTGATGATTACCATGAACAGCAATACCAGTAGAGAGGAGTCAGTCAGAGGCTAGCAAGCTTCAGAGGGCAGAACTAGAAAAGTGACCCAAGCCCTTTTAGAAGAGCATAGAAGATAATGTGTGGATCACAGACATTCAAACAAGAAGCTGTGAAGTTGTGGTGACCACAAGATGCTAAGAGATTCCAGAGCTTTGGTAAACCTACTAAGGAAATCTGCTAATGGGGTGGAACAAGCCCAAGAGAAAGAAATGTGTTGCAGTCAACGAAGCTGAAAGAAGTTGAATATCAGACAGTGAGATACAGAGTTTGGAGTTTGCCCATCTAGCTTTTGGTTTTATTTTGGTCCAAATTTTTCTCACTATGACATTTCGGAATGGAAATGTATATCTTGTTGGAAATATTTTCATTTTATAGAAGAATACAGTAAAGAGATTGCATGAATCTCAGGAAAGATTTGAATTTTGAACTTTTAAACACTGTTCATACTGCGATAGATTATGGAGATGTTGAAGTTAGACTACTTTTGCATTTTGCATTATGTCATGGCCACAAGACTATGTGAGCCTGGCAGTGAAATGTGGTTTGAATAGGTTTGCCCCGATATCTTGTCGGAAATAGTGCATAACTGTGGTGGTTGGTTTTGAGGTTTTTCTATGCTCAAGCTCTCTACCCAGTGAGGAATTCAAGTCTCCTCTTGTCTGCCTGTGGAAGACACTCTCTTCCTGGCTGCCTTCTGATGAAGATGTAGAACTCTTAGTACCTTCTCCAGCATTAAATCTACATGAATGATGCTATGCTTCACAATGTGAACTTTACCTCTAAAACTGTAAGCCAACCACAGCTCAATGTATAAACTGTTGTATAAGAGTTGCCAGCTATACCACTCCTAGGCATATGCCCAGAGGACTCCCCAGCATGTAATAAGGATATATGCTTTACTATGTTCATAGCAGCCCTATTTATAATAGCAAGAAGCTGGAAAGAACCCAGATGTCCCTCAGTGGAGGAATGGATACATAATTTGTGGTATATATACACAATGGAGTACTATTCAGCGATTAGAAACAATGAATTCATGAAATTCTAAGACAAATGGATGGAACTGGGGAACATCATCCTACGTGAGGTAACCCAGTCTCAAAAGAATACTCATGGTATGCACTCACTGATAAACGGATATTAGCCTAGGAGCTTGGAATACCCAAGACACAATCCACATATCAAATGATGTCCAAGAAGAAGGAAGGAGTGGCCCCTGGTCCTGGAAAGGCTCGATGCAGCAGTGTAGGGGAATATCAGAACAGGGAATAGGGAAGGGGTGGATGGGGGAACAGGGGGATGGAAGAGGGCTTATGGAATTTTCGGGGGGGGGAATCCAGGAAAGGGAAAATCACTTGAAATGTAAATAAAGAATATATAGAATAAAAAAATAAAAAAAAGAGTTGCCTGGATCGTGGTGTCTCTTCACAACAATAAAACTCTAACTAAAACAGTTAACTATAGAGTGCATGTTCCTTAAGTACTAGTTGATATTAAGTACTATATTCTAAATGTCATCATTTAGCAATTACAACAATATTGTGAGGGGATACTAAAATTCCTCTTTCACAGATGGGGAAATTGAAAACCTCACGGTAATAAGCTAATTTTCAAGGATACAAATGCTGGCAAGTAGTAGGACTAGAAACCAAAATCAGGCTTATTTAACTGTAAACAGATGGGCTACATTACACATAATACTGTATGTCTCTATTAGCAACTAGTAAATCAGAGGTCTAAGTTGTCTCTGTAATATCAGGGCAATGACCAGGACTGTTATTTTATTTTGTGCCATGCATTAAGGCTTGATAAAAGAATAGGACCCAATGTAGAGCTAGGCATATGATTCAGTCCATATGAAGACATACCAGTAACTCCACAATTTTAGGAAAAAACACCAAATCATTTACCATATTTGAAATTAGCTAATCAGTTAAACATGTCTAATTATGACAAACTAAACCTTTCCTTTCTCCATAAGCATCAATTTTTCATGTATTTCATCATAGCAATAAGAAGAAAAACTGATAGCAAAGATTAAATCTTAGGCTGGACAGCCAATGAAAGGAGATTCATATTCGCATCATATTCAAATCACATCCCCATGTATAACTGAAATTTTTTTACCATTTATCTAAACCTTAGCTTGAGAACGTTTTCTTTTATAAAATTATTAGAAACAATATTCCTGGATTATAGCAGTTTTAAACCTGAAATTTGCACTATTACCAATTTTTAAAGAAAAAGCAGAAGTATTTTGTAGATTGCAAATGTAAAATAAAACATCCTCTTATTAAAGTCAGCTTTCTCCAAATAGTTTCTGAGAATACAAAGATTCTCCCTTTTGTTTAAAATAATCACATTTTGCTCAGAGTTGTGCACTAGAGTTTTACCTTAGCATGAATTTTTCATGATCCATTGATTGAAAAGACAAAACCAACAGAGAATAATACAAGCTTAGGGACCTGTCTTACAAGGTAGAGCTAAATTACTCTAAGGGTTAGAATGACAAAGCCAGGTGGAGCCCTCAAGTCAGCAAGAAATTGACAATTACGAATTTGTCAAAAATGAGGGAAAAAATCAATTATGAAAAGGTTGACTTGTGCTAAATTTATTGTTTACTTTATTGAACATCACTCTGTGAATTTGAGGGGACAAATAAAGGACTATGGCAAAATGTTCATCCCTTAGTAGGTATGGTTTCAGGGGACTTGAGATATGAAAGTCAGACTGCAAAACACCTGTATTCTCCCCTGGGTGTTGTCACTCACTTGTGGGTTCACATGAGAAAGATGGTTTCTCAGTCCTGATCCCTAATTTTCCTGTTTCTAAACTGGAGAGAGCTAAATAATTCCTTCTTGGAGGGGACTAGTCAGATATCAGTTTAGAAACCACAAGCACAATTACAGGAAGGAAATTTAGGCTGTCATAACTTATCTCTTTCAATAATGCTAGATTTTAGCTGGTTGAAATGTAATCCTCTCTTAACAATAAAGAATTTTATAGAACTCTGACTAGATTTTAACTGGTTAAGATATAATCCTGTCTTAATGATAAATAATTCTATAGAAGTCTGACTAATACTGTAGAAACACTGAAAAAAGAAAATGCCAGAGTCAAACACACACTCTATTTAAGAGGAGACAAAGCAAGCCGGTCCTGGCTAAGGGTCAGGAATCTGTCTGCTGAAGTGGCCTCTGAAAGAAACAAAAGATAGATAGGTCAAGTCAAGCTGTCAAGTTCGTGGACCAGAGCAGAGTATTGAGGTCTTAGAAACACAGTGAAGAGTTTGGGCAAAGTAATACAGTTAATTCAAGTTGAGAATCAAAAGAAGATTCCTCTATCCTATAGATATACAACTAATGCTTTTATTCTTTTAACAAATACCTCTTGAACTCTGCCTATGTGACAAAAGCTCTTCCATATGCTGGTATATACTAATAAATTAATCACCCAGAGCTCCTGTCTGGATGTCATTTATTTTTTGGCAATAAACAGCAAAAAAGAAAGTAAGTGCATATAAGGCTACAAAGGTATAGTTTCTATGAATAAAATAAGATGATAATATACTGCGCACTTAGAGTATATAAAGACCTCATTCTTTTACTTTTTTTTTAGTAGGAATTTTTTTTATATATATAAAATATTTTGTATATATAAAATATATTCTATATTTACATTTCATTTCCCTTTTTTTGATTCCCCACTCCCCTAAGGTCCCACATGCCCTTTTCCCTCCCCCTGCTCCCTCATCCACCCCTTCCCACTTCCCTGTTCTGGTATTCCCCTACACTGATGCTTTGATCCTTTCCAGCACTAGTGTCTATTCCTTTCTTCTTGTCAGACATCATTTGGTATGTGAATTGTGTCTTTGGTGTCCCAAGATTCTAGGCTAATTATCCACTTATCAGTGAGTGCATACCATGGGTATTCTTTTGAGACTGAGTTACCTCACTTAGTATGATGTTCTCCAGCTCCATCCATTTCTCTAAGAATTTCATGAATTCATTGTTTCTAATGGCTGAATAGTATTCCATTGTGTATGTATACCACATTTTGGTATCCATTCCTCTGTTGAGGGACATCTGGGTTCTTTCCAGCTTCTGGCTATTATAAATAAGGCTGCTATGAACATAGTGGAGCATGTATCCTTATTGCATGCTGGGGAGTCTTCTGGGTATATTCCCAGGAGTGGTATGGCAGGATCCTCCGGAAGTATCATGTCCAGTTTTCTGAGGAACCGCCAGACTGATTTCCAGAGTGGTTGTACCAGCTTGCAGTCCCACCAGCAGTGGAGGAGTGTTCCTTTCTCCACATCCTCACCAACACCTGATGTCTTCTGAGTTTTTAATCCTAGCCATTCTGACAGGTGTGAGGTGAAATCCCAGGGTTGTTTTGATTTGCATTTCTCTAATGACTAATGATGTTGAACATTTTTTAAGGTGTTTCTCAGCCATCCGAATTTCTTCAGGTGAAAAGTCTTTGTTTAGCTCTGTACCCCATTTTTGGATAGGGTTATTTGGTTTTCTGGGGTCTAACTTCTTGAGTTCTTTGTATACATTGGATATTAGCCCTCTGTAAGATGTGAGGTTGGTGAAGATCTTTTCCCAATTTGCTGGTTGCCGGTTTGTCCTTTTGACAGTGTCTTTTGCCTTACAGAAACTTTGTAATTTTATGAGGTTCCATTTGTCTATTCTTAATCTTAGAGCATAAACGATTGGTGTTCTGTTCAGGAATTTTCCCCCTGAGCCAATGTCCTCAAGGGTCTTCCCCAGTTTCTTTTCTATTAGTTTTAGTGTGTCCGGCTTTATGTGGAGGTCCTTGATCCACTTGAAGTTGAGCTTAGTGCAAGGAGATAAGAGTGGATCAATTCTCATTCTTCTGCATGTTGACCTCCAGTTGAGCCAGCACCATTAGTTGAAAAGGCTATCTTTTTTCCACTGGATGTTTTCAGCTCCTATGTCAAATATCAATTGGCCATAGATGTGTAGGTTCAATTCTGGGTCTTCAATCCTATTCCATTGATCCACCTCCCTGTCACTGTACCAATACCATGCAGTTTTTAACACTACTGCTCTGTAGTATTGCTTGAGGTCCAGGATATTGATTCCCCCAGAAGTTCGTTTGCTGTTGATGATAGTTTGAGCTATCCTGGGTTTTTGTTATTCCAGATGAATTTGAGAATTGCTCTTTCTAACGCTATAAAGAACTGAGTTGGGATTTTGATGGGGATTGCGTTGAATCTGTATATTGCTTTTGGCAAGATTGCCATTTTAACTATATTAATCCTGCCAACCCATGAGCATGGAAGATTTTTCCATTTTCTGAGGTCTTCTTCAATTTCCTTCTTCAGAGACCTGAAGTTTTTGTCATATAAATCTTTCACTTGTTTGGATAGAGTCACACCAAGATATTTTATATTGTTTGTGGCTACTGTGAAGGGTGTCATTTCCCTAATTTCTTTCTCAGCCTGCTTTTCCTTTGCATATAGGAAGGCTATTGATTTGCTTGAGTTGACTTTATAACCAGCCACTTTGCTGAAGTTGTTTATCAGCTGTAAGAGTTCTCTGGTGGAGATTTTTGGGTCACTTAAGCATACTATCATATCATCTGCGAATAGTGATAGTTTGACTTCTCCCTTTCCAATTTGTATCCCTTTGACTTTCTTATGTTGTCGAATTGCTCTAGCTAGTACCTCAAGTACTATATTGAAGAGATATGGTGAGAGGGGGCAGCCTTGTCTAGTCCCTGATTTCAGTGGGATTGCTTCAAGTTTCTCTCCATTTACTTTGATGTTGGCTATCAGTCTGCTGTAAATTGCTTTTACTATGTTTGGATATGGGCCTTGAATTCCTGTTCTTTCCAAGACTTTAAGCATGAAAGGATGCTGAACTTTGTCAAAAGCTTTTTCAGCATCCAATGAGATGACCATATGTTTTTTTTCCTTTGAGTTTGTTTATGTAGTGGATTACATTGATGGATTTCCGTATATTGAACCATCCCTGCATCCCTGGGATGAAGCCAACTTGATCATGGTGAATGATCGTTTTGATGTGTTCTTGGATTCGGTTGGCAAGTATTTTATTTAGTATTTTTGCATCAATATTCATAAGGGAGATTGGCCTGTAGTTCTCTTTCTTAGTTGGATCTTTCTGTGGTTTTGGTATCAGGGATATTGTGGCTTCATAGAATGAGTTTGGTAGTGTTCCTTCTGTTTCTATTTTGTGGAATAGTTTGAAGAGTATTGGTATTAAGACTTCTTTGAACATCTGATAGAATTCTTCACTAAAACCATCTGGTCCTGTGCTTTTTATAGTTGGAAGACTTTCTATGACCCCTTCTATTTCTTTGGGGGTTATGGGTCTGTTTAGATGATCTATTTGATCCTGACTTAATTTTGGTATTTGGTATCTGTCTAGGAAATTGTCCATTTCCTCCAGATTCTCCAGTTGTGTTGAATATAGGCTTTTGTAGTAGGATATGATGATTTTTTGAATTTCCTCAATTTCTGTTGTTATATGCCCCTTTTCATTTCTAATTTTGTTAATTTGAATACTGTCTCTGTGCCCTTTGGAAAGTCTGGCTAGGGGTTTATCTATCTTGTTGATTTTTTCAAAGAACCAGCTCCTGGTTTTGTTGATTCTTTGCATGGTTCTCTTTGTTTCAACTTGATTGATTTCAGCCCTGAGTTTGATGATGTCCTGTCTTCTACTCCTCCTGGGTGACATAGCTTCTTTTTGTTCTAGGTCTTTCAGGTACGCCATTAAGTTGCTAGTGTATGCTCCCTCCTATTACTTTTTGGAGACACTCAGGGCTATGAGTTTTCCTCTTGGCACTGCTTGCATTGTGTCCCATAGATTTGGGTATGTTGTACCTTTATTTTCATTAAATTCTAAAATGTCTTTGATTTCCTTCTTTATTTCTTCCTTGACTAAGATATCATTGAGTAGAATATTGTTCAGCCTCCACATGTATGAGGATTTTCTGTTGTTTTTGTTGCTATTGAAGAACACTCTTACTCCATGGTGATCTGATAGGAGGCATGGGATTAGTTCAATCTTTTTATATTTGTTGAGGTCTGTCTTGTGACCAATTATATGATCGATTTTGGAGAAGGTACCATGAGGCGCTGAGAAAAAGGTATAGTATTTTGCTTTAGGATGAAATGTTCTATATATATATATATATATATATATATATATATATATATATATCTGTTAAATCTAATTGGTCCAATGTTTCAATGAGTTTCCCTGTGTCCCTGTTTAGTTTCTGTTTTCCTGATTGGTCCATTGAGGATAGTGGAGTGTTGAGGTCCCCCACAATTATTGTGTTAGGTGCAATGTGTGCTTTGAGCTTTAGTAAAGTTTCTTTTACAAATGAGAGTGCCCTTGTATTTGGCGCATAGATGTTTAGAATTGTGAGTTCTTCTTGGTGTATTCTTCCTTTGACTAGCAAGAAGTGACCTTCTGTGTCTCTTTTGATTTTGGGTTGAAAGTCAATTTTATCTGATATTAGAATGGCGATTCCAGCTGGCTTCCTGTGACCATTTGCTTGCAAGATTGTCCTCCAGCCTTTTACTCTAAGGTAGTGTTTGTCTTTAACTCTGAGGTGTGTTTCCTGTATGCAGCAAAATGTAGGGTCCTGTTTCCGTATCCAGTCTGTTATTCTATGTCTTTTTATTGGGGAATTGAGTCCATTGATGTTAAGATATATTAAGGAATAGTGATTATTTGTTCCTGTCATTTTTTATGTTATTTTTGTTTTTGAGTAGTTATCTTCCTTTGAGTTTGATGGAAGTAGGTTACTATCTTGCTTTTTCTTGGGTGCAGTTTCCCTCCTTGTCTTGGAGATTTCCTCCTATTATCCTTTGTACAGCTGAGTTAGTGGAAAGATATTGTGTAAATTTGGTCCTGTCATGGAATATTTTGATGTCTCCATCTATGTTGATTGAGTTTGGCTTGGTATAGTAATCTTGGCTGGCATTTGTGTTCTCTTAGATTCTGCATGAGATCTGCCCAGGATCTTCTAGTTTTCATGGTTTCTGGAGAGAAGTCTGGAGAGAAGTCCTTTATATGTTACTTGGCCTTTTTCTCTTACTGCCTTTAATATTCTTTCTTTGTTTATTACATTTGGGGTTTTGATTATTATGTGACGGGAGGTATTTCTGTTCTGGTCCAGTCTGTTTGTAGTTCTATAGGCTTCTTGTATATTCATGGGCATCTCTCTCTTTAAGTTAGGGAAGTTTTCTTCCATAATTTTGTTAAAGATATTTTCTGGCCCTTTAAGTTGTAGATCTTCACTCTCATCTATCCCTATAATCCTTAGGTTTGGTCTTCTCATTGTGTCTTAGATTTCCTTGATGTTTTGGGTTACAAGCCTTTTGGATTTTTTGTTTTCTTTGACTGTGGAGTCAATGGTTACTATGTTATCTTCAGCATCTGAGATTCTTATTTCTATCTCTTGTATTCTGTTGTTGATGTTTGCATCTACGAACCCTGATTTCTTCCCAAGGTTTTCTATCTCCAAAGTTGCCTCCTTTTGTGATTTCTTAGTTGTTTCTACCTCTGTGTTCAGATCTTGGATGGTTTTGCTCAGTTCCTTCATTTGTTTGTTTGTGTTTTCTTGTAATTCTTTAAGAGATTTTTGTGTTTCCTCTTTCGTGACTTCTGCCTGTTGTTTCAAGTTCTCCTGCATTTCTTTAACTGATTTTCTTATTTCCTCTTTATTGGTTTCTCTCTGTTGGCCCATATTCTCCTGGAGTTCTTTAAGTGATTTTTGTGTTTGCATTGTAAGAGCTTCTACCCTATTGATGTTCCCCTGCATTTCTTTAAGAGATTTGTTTATGTCTTTTTTGTGTTCCTCTAGCAGCATCATGACCAGTGCTTTTATATCCAACTCTTGTTTTTCTGGTGTGCTGGAGTATCCAGGACTTGCTGTGGTTGGCGAATTGGGTTCAGATACTGCCATATTGCCTTGATTTTTGTTTGTAACGTTCCTACGTTTGCCTTTTGCCATCTGTTTATCTCTGGAGTTAGTTGGTCTTGTTCTTAGTGGCTGGTGTTTGAGGCTCCTGTGAGCCTGGTGTTTGGCACTGCTGTCGTAGAGGGTGTCCGAGCTCCCGAGGTGGAGACCGGGAGGTTTCAGTTACTGGGCTCTCAGTTACCTCCTCAGCTCTGCTGTGCCGGATCTAAGTCTTCCCGAGGCTTGCTGCTGGACCTGCAATTGTCCTCCCGCTGTCTCCTCCTGGCCTGCCTAGTTGCTAGCTCTTAAGAATCAGAATTTTTTTCCCTCCACCGATCTGGGCTAGTCTGTTAGATCTTTATGGTGTCCTGGGTTCCTCTGTTGGTTCTCTATGGTGACTTGTTCAGGCCATCAGCTCCAAAATGGTGGCAGATCTCAGGGCTCTGTCTAACCACTGGGTTCCCTTCTTTTACTTTTTTATATTTATTCATTTTGTTTCACTTGTTAAAAATGGTTCTTTCTATATAGTGCTAGCTCATCTAATGCTCTCTATGGTTCATGCTGCCACTGAACTCATGATAATCATGCTTTTCAACCCCTGAATGCCAGGAGTAGACATGTGTATGTTTTTATTTTTAATTAAAAAATATAAGCTTACTGACTTGCCTTAGGCTGGGACCTCTGGCTTCTGTGCTGAGGACAGTGACAAGGAGGTCCTCACAGTATCCAAGGCTGTAATGATTAGCATGGAAGGTTAAAAGTAAAGTCATGAGACATCCAGAGACCTGAAAACTGCCATGCCATGTAGTTACAGACAGGAAAGATGATCACAGGCCTTCCCTCCACTAAGCTGCACTGATGAGCCATAGAAGCCTGCCTGTCAATACACCATGTAGGGTAGTGGAGAACAAAGATGTTCATAGACCCTGTTGTTGCACACTGACCAGATCAGCTACCACACTGGCCCAGATCTAATTTGTCCCACCCAAAAATGTATATCATCTGTGAACTGTTGGGGCATATAAAATGACCAGTACTGCTTATTCAAAGCTACAGAATGTCCATGACACAGGGCAACAGTAGGATAACCTAGAGGAGTCCTCATAAGGAGCCAATATTGATGGTATCACAGAAAGCTTGAACCAGACCAATGACTTATTACAATAAATATTTGCAAGTGAAGATGTAAAAAAAGAGGGATATATTGTGAGACATACCGTGACACACGACAACTTCCATGATAAGATATATTTCATGTTGTAGGAGGAGAGGACAGATAAGAGGGGAGCAGGGAAATGAGTGGGACTAGGGTTCCTGATGAGAAACTCACAATGAATCAAAATTTAAAAAAAATTCTTTGTTCAAGATAAAGATACAACACATATATTAGCCTATCCCTACACAGATTTAGAATTATTAGTATCAGTGTCTTACACGAAATTTTAGTCTACTATAGAGTTTCTCAACCTGAGAGATGCAACCCTATCAGGGGATCACATATTAGATATCCTGCATAACAGGTATTTATATTATGATCTGTATCAGCAGCAAAATTACAGTTATGAAGCATCAATGAAATGATTCATAACTGTGGAATACCACAACATGAGCAATTGTATTAAAAGGCCACAGCATTAGGAAGGTTGAAAACAGCTGGTATTAGACCCTCTGCAGTGGACAATAACATGAGAAAAGCAAGGGTTTCCTAGGACATCTCTTGGAATGTCTCCTGAAAGACTGACATAAGGCTTGTTCACAGTCAGATTTCTTTAAGTATGTAGAACAGATATTTAAAAAAACCATAAATGTATAGTCTAACAAATATGTAAAGTACTAGCCAATTATTCTTATCAAGTGTTATATTCTACACATAATTATAGAAGCTCTATTTTTAAAAGACTAACAGAGACCTAATGATGCTTACATCACACCCTCACAAATTATGCTATAGCATTACTATGTAAAATAAAATTCTCAGTTCTATTATAATCTTATGGTATCTGCTTCAGTTTCTGACTCCAAATTACTACCTTGAGTAACTGTCCAGATTTTCCTTAATGATGGTTTATAAACTATATGCTAAAAGATAAAATAAACCAATCCCTTCCTAAGATGCTTTTGGTCATAGTGTTTTATCACAGTGATAGAAATCTAACTATGATACAGGGAACCTCTTGTGTCATTTACTAGTAAAGAGTGCTCCAAGAAATATGTAATCAGGAGAAATTAAATATATATATGTATACATATATACACACATATACTTATTTATATAAAACTAGATAGTAGATGGTATAGAGCAATCTCTAGAGTTTTCCATTGATCCAATTAATATATGTGATAAGCACAAAATATAGAAAAAGTTTCTGAGAGAAAACTACCTGTTGCTTTAAAGTAAAATTTTATATAAGTTGAAGTAGTACATTTTGATACTAAATATACACTACTTATAAAAATACATAAGGCAGTAATTTACTACTACAACCAAGTATTATATGTAGTTCATCATTCTATGTGCTATGCTTTTATACAAGTGGCTATGAATTAGTTTTGTTTATGCCAGCAGCAAAACAAATGTGATCCCATGGTACTATAATTGCTACAACATCACAAGATGATAGAAAATTTTCAGGTACAGTGTAATCTAATAAAAGTACACTCTGTTTTTAATCAAAATGCCAGAATGTAGAATATGATTGTATATAGAAATGTTGGTGGTCAAAGAATAGAAAATATAAACTAAACGATAGCATAACTATCACAAAAACAAACTATACCTTTAAAATAAGAAATAGCTTAACATAAAGAGATAGATCTAACAATAAAAGGGCTGTAAAATATGTCACAATCTTAAACAATATGTATCTGAAAATAGCATCAAAATTCATATAGAAAGTATTTCTATTAATAATGCTGTTCATAATGATGTCTGACAAGAAGAAAGGAATGGACACTAGTGCTGGAAAGGATCAAAGCATCAGTGTAGGGGAATACCAGAACAGGGAAGTGGGAAGGGGTGGATGAGGGAGCAGGGGGAGGGCAAAGGCATGTGGGACCTTAGGGGGGTGGGGAAACAAAAAAAGGGTAATGAAATGTAAATATAGAATATATCCAATAAAAAATATTCCTACTCTAAAAAAAATAAAGTACAGTGGTTATAGTTAAGATAATTTTTCAAATGTATTTCAATAAAAATCTGCATAAAATTAAAAAAATAATGCTGTTCATATCTTCTATAATTTATTGAAGATGTTAATTTTATTTTTTATTTTTATTTATTAATCATTTTATTTGTTTACATTTCAAATGCTACCCCCTTCTTGTCCACCCCTTCACAAACTTACCCCATGCTCCTCTCCTTTGCTTCTAAGAGGGTGCTCCCTTACCCACTCTTCCACTTCTACCTCAAATTAAAAGAATATATGTCTTTGCCATATGCATATTTTGGCATACTACATAATAATGAACGTCAATGAAGTATATGCAAAAGTATACATGATTATCAAAAACATGAAGCATAAAAATTAGACGGACTAGACATAAAAGCAAGCTTATAATGTGGTTCCATTTACATAGGTCCATAATTACTATCATAAAGTTCAAACACATTTGTAGTATTTTTTGCAAGACAAATTTGTAGTATTTTTTTTATAGAAAGTATAGAAAAAATAGCTGTTTTTGTGTGGGGAGAAGATAAGGCTTCTGAGGTATGGATTTGCTGTGGTTACATATGTGTATCTACTTGTGTAATGCATTATTTAACTTTGTCTTATGATTTGCACATTTCTCTGCATGTCTAATAATAAAATGCTTGGCACATAAATGAATAAATAAACTATCTTTACAGAATCAAGTACAATATTCAAAAACATGTGAGGTGCAGCTAAAGTGTTGCTTAGAGGAAAATCCAAAGCTTTTGTTCTAGTTTGCTTCTTTGTTGGTGTGATACAATACCACGGACCAAAAGTAACTTAGGTGGATGTTTTAGATTTCTTAGTTATAGTCCATCATCAAGGAAGCCAAGGCAGAAATAGAAGCCAAGGTCTGAACACTAAGAGCTGAAGTAGAAACCATGGAGAAACTTTGCTTAATGCTTGCTTCTTCTGGTTTGCACAGTTGCCTTTCTTATATAACCCATACCACCTTCCCAGGGACAGCACTACCCATCATACTAGGCTAGACCCTTTTCTATTAATTAGCAATCAAGAAATAGGGCTGTAGACTTGTCCATAGGCCAATCCAATGAAGGGAATTTCTCTACTGAGGTTTTTTTCTTCCCATGTATGTCAAGTTGACTTACTATGGAAGCTTATATGCACATGTGAGACTATGAGAAAGGTTAGAATCAATGACATAGCCTTATCTCATACAACTAAACAAAAGTTTCCCACATGTGCCTGGCTACATACATGAAAATACATACTCTATAATTAAAATAAAACAAATAATTATAAAAGTTTATTAATCTTTATATCGACATTATTAGAATCCTATATATCAGGGTTCTAAGACTGACATGTAACAAATAACTCCAAAATGTCAGTAACAGACAAGAATCTCTCCTGTGAATCTGGAAACTGACTATAGATCTGTTGAGGCTAGCAAAGATCTACTAAGGTTCGCTCCAGACTTCTGTCAAATATTTCATCAATTTGTGACCAAAGGTTCCTCTTGTGGTAGATAACAGAGAGATCAAAGAAATATATTCAAACACACTGTAAGTTTGTGTATGGGCTACAATTCTGTAATGTTTCATTGACTAATGCAGTTTCAATCAATAAACTTTAAATGTACAATGTTTATTTTAAAGCAGTGGTTCATAATCTTCCTAATTCTGTGACCCTTTAATACAGCTCTTCATGTGGTAGTGACCCCCAGCCATACAATTATTTTCATTGCCTCTTCAAAATTCTAATTTTGCTACTGTTATTAATTGTAATATAAATATTTTTGGAGTTAGGAGTTTGCCAAAGGGGTAATGACACACAAGCTGCGAACTGCTACTCTAAAGGATATCATTGCCAAGGGACATGGCTTATCATTCCATTAACAGGGGACTTAAGAACAACAACAAAAAACCCCATATCTACCAAAATACTCTATTTATGAAATGAAATAAATTTGTAACTAAAGATCTTTCTTTGAAGAAATTTTAAACTAGGGTCACTTTACTACTGAACCTAGTCAAACATTTATTTCTGGAACTCTCTCATACAAAGTGTCAGAAAACAATAAATGAAGGAACACTTGCCACACCATTTCATGATTCAAAACCCTGATACAATGTGGCGACAAAGAGGGATTATAGACAATGTCCTTTATGAGACAAACTCAGAAATCCTATGCAAGTCACATAGATGATAGTATAACATTGTTTACAGATCAGCACAAAAGAATAAGTTGTTACATAATGACACAGACAACATATTAAATGTTGACATCATGTACAAAAAGATATGTTTCATGCACACGAAGCTACAATAAATGCAAGCTGATCAGACTGGCTTTCATATTTGGTACCTGGGGGCCCTGACTAGGAGATGGCACCAGGCAGCCTTCTGGATTATAAACAGTATCTTAAATTTTAATTTAGGCACTATAGCTCCTTGTACCTGCTGATTGAGCTACATATTTAAAATCCAAGTGTCCCCGGTGTGTAAGGTAGTCCTCCATTTTAAAAGTTTCCCCAAAATGTCCCACTAGTACTTCTGGCTCTCAATATGTACTTACTAGCTCTCTCTTAGTTTTAAAATCTGTTTGATTTTACTGGTAACTTTTAGATGAGAACTTTACTATAACTCTTAAACCACAGTTGATCAACACTAAAAACAGTACTGAAAGCTTCAGAGAACATAGAATATACCTAAAAATAGTTATAACAGCTTAAGTGAGAAAAACATCTCAAAGACCATAAATTATTTTGAATGGTTGGCAGTTTTCTTGAAAGTTCCTGTAGTGAAAGGTAAACCAGTGTTTTAATTAGGACAATGGTATATTTTTATACTAGAGGCCATAGAAACATAAAGTTGCCGTATTACAAAGCCAAGTTGGTAGACAAATATATGAATTTTCAGCTCTGGAGGAGCGCTGAATCTAAATGTCAAATTATGTAACTGAATGTTTTACCCTCCACAGTTTCAAAGGAGTAAAAATGCCAGCAGCAGAGTTCCCAGAGTTTAGAGACATAACAATTTTTGAAATAGTAGAAAAATCGCAGTTGAGATTATAAAAAGCTGTGTGTGAGCTCTGGTTATGCTACTCATTAGTGGCATGGTTTTAGAAGATCATTTAAAATGATTGAGTTGGTTCCTCTCATGTGAGGCTGACATCATGTACCTCCTGATACCAAATTTAGACTTTACGTAAAGTACAACTAAATTGGATCTGTTATTTCCCAGACAATTCCTGAAATATTTACTGCTAGGGTGATATTTGAAGGCTCATGATCCAGTAAAACAAACAAGTTAGAAACTTCAAAAATCTACATGGATTCATCCAGGAAAATGAAAATGCATACTTGAGTCCCCTTCCAAGAATGTGTTTATGGAAGAGATAACAGGTGATAAACTGAGGTCACCCTCTTTCCAAAATAGAATAATTATTTCTCATGAAAATACTTCCTCTACATTTCTACATAAAGACCTGTGTGGGCCTGTTGCTGAGGAATCAGAGCAAGCCAGGTACAGCTAGGTCCTTCCCAGATGAAGCCCTCTGTCAATGGTGACTTTGAGTGCTCTCTAGGCTTCAGTTTCTGCTTGTACACAGGGAAACATGGTTCTGAATCCCGTCACTAAGTCAAACTCTCTCATTTCATGTTGTTCAATTCTTCTAGACTAAGCTCCCTATTTAGACCACCCAGGCAAACCAACAGGCCCAACAAAGCCCTAGATCCTCCTCTCTGGCAGCCTAATTCACTCCTACATAGGTTCTGAGACTCAGCTAAAGTACTTCCTCCTAGATGCTTTATTTATCTCTCAATTGAATAGGTTCTAGAGGTTCCCTCTCTTAACTTGCATGTCCTATCACAGAAATAACTATATAATCATTTAATACTTTTATATTTGTACCTATTTCTTATAATTAATATATAGCATATATAAATAAAACATTATTTTTCCTCCTCTTTCTATTGTCCCTTTTTAGTAGTTTAGGCAGACCTTTAAGTCACTATGTACCTAAGGATAAAATTGAACATCTGATGCTCCTGTATCAATCGACCTTCCACATGCTAGTTTTATAAGCATGAACCACCATACTTGGTTTAGGCCCAGTGTGTGTGTGTGTGTGTGTGTGTGTGTGTGTGTGTGAGTGTGCTCAAACCCAGGGCTTTGTGCTTACCATATAAAAATTCTACTGGTTACATTATATCCCCTGCCTTTCAAAGGAAAAATTCTTAAGTATAAGATTGCGTTTTTATTATTCTTTCTACGCTGGCATTCAGTAGACTTTTGTAACACTTGCTAATGAAGTTTTAAAAATGAATGCATGTATAGTTAGTCCATGTCTATACTAAGTGATTCTTTTTTTCTCCAGCCTCCATGTCACTGTTCCTACCCTTGTGTCTCCCTTCCATCTATCCCAATCCTACTCTTCAGTCAGTCCTGAAACAGATCCACCTAGTACATAAGTACATAAGTCAACATAATGAGGATAAAGCAAACAGCATATACTCTGACGCTGGAAGAAAGACCTTACAATATAAGAGGAGAGAAACAAATGAATATATTTGTTTATGCTACAAAATGGATGTAGGCAGGGTGAAGCCATGAAGTCTGTGGGATCAAAGAGAAAAGGACAACATAAGACTGGATATAATCTAAGGTGCTCTATGAACAAAGACATCTAGGACAGATAAGATTTCCAAGTAAAATTTGGAGATTTTGGAAGATATAGAAAAGCCTATGAACATAGATAAAAAAGAATAAAAGATCATAATCTTGGGAAGGAACCTAGAATAACAGCAAGTTCAATTAGTTGTCTGGGACAAGGCTTCCTAATACCTAATACCAAATCTAATAATACTTCTAGCTTATAGAATATATTGTCATTAAAATGCATGGTACTATCTTCCAGAACTCTTCAGAAGAATATGCCCAAGTACGATGCTCTATCTCCTTTGTTGGTGGGTCTCAACCCTCAAGGACTCCTGTTCTCAGTGTTTGCAGCAGACCTCAAGGAGCATTTAGAAGCTCACTTGGTAATGCAAAGAACTTAATGTGATTAGACACTTATATCACACTGACATTCTAATTCTATGAAACATTTAAACCATCATAGCTTTTAGCAATTCCAGTGGTGACTCTGAAGCAATGTAAACAAAGCCTCCATGTCACTCAATAACAAAGTTCTTCACCAACATATCTGTGTTACAGGAATGACTGCTTTAGATTTCTTTTTTTTAAATTGGTTATCTTATTTATTTACATTTCAAATGTTATCTTCCTTCTTAGTTTCCCCCTTCAAAAGCCCCCATCCCCTACTCCCTCCCCCTGCCTCTATGAGGGTGAACACCCACCCACCTACCCACTCTTGCCTCAGTGAACTAGTGTTCCCCTATCCTGAGTCATCGAGCCTCCACAGGACCAAGGGACTCCCTTCCCAGTGATGCCAGATAAAGCAATCCTCTGCTACATATCCAGCTGGAGCCATGGGTACCTCCTGTGTACTCTTTGGTTAGTGGTTTAGTCCCTGGGAGCTTTGGGGAATCTGGTTGTTTGATATTGTTGTTCTTCCTATGACGTGGCAAACCCCTTCAGCTCCTACAGTCCTTGCCCTAACTTCCCCATTGAGGTTCCTGTGCTCAGTCCAATGTTTGGCTGTGTACATCTGCATCTGTATTGGTCTGGCCCCTGCTTTAGATTTCTAAAATGAAGTAGAATAATTGTACAGTCTTGATATAAATGGGTTGTCAACTTGGAAGTTTAAAAGTGTTTCAATCACTCCACTTTTTAAAGCTTCTGAACAGAAACCAGGCTCTGACTATAATACATACTAGCTAGTATTTTTGAGACATTCTGTGTTTATTTGCTTTATTACCAGTAACTATGCTGAAATGTTGATATCAATATTTGTATAGATCTCCTGAGGAAAGCTTCTGAGAGAGACTTCATTCCTAGGATTGCAAAGCTTGCAGAGATGGAGCCAGGGTTCATATTTGACTTTATCCTACTCTAAAGCAAGGATCAATGCATGTAAATGAGAATTTCTTCCTTGTTGCTCTGTACCCATCCTTCAAACATAATGGCCATGGTTGTGGGATCATGAAAAAATTCTGAAGTCTCATGTGCCCAAATGTCTGAAACTCTACTTTCCTGAGTGGCCTCATTCTAATTGCCAGGTTTATGTCTAAATGCCTTCTAAGGCCTCCAGGTTTTGTGTTTTTAAAATATTCTTATGTAATAACTCCCTCATGAAAGGGTTATGACCCTGTGAGTTGCCTGTAGTAGGCAGATAGGAGGATAAAACCTCAAAGAAATTGAATTGAGTTTTCTACATTTATCACAATGGAAAAATAGGTACATAGCTGCCAAAAAGTAAAGGTATAAGTCCTTGAGAGACGAACTTAGTTAAGGCATAGCTCCTGCATCTCAGCACTGTCAGCAGAAACCTCAGTCAATGTCACAAAAACAGTAAAGACCTGAGAAATATATGTTTTGTACTTCCTGAAATAGTAGACCACTTTAACCAAGCAATAAGGCAGAACCCAAGTTAGATCTGACCTTAGAATCCATAGACTAATATCTTTCTATAGGCTGCTTTCTAGTCCACATTTTAAATGATTCCTCTCTTGTCTATAATCAAGGCCAATAGAATTCCATTAAAATCCAAGTTAGTTCATGCCTTTAACTCAATTTTTCCCAATTATGATCTGGTCTTCATACTTTTCTCACCATTTGTTTCTTACCTTTTTTCAATAAAAAATATTCCTATTAATTTTTTAGGAATTTCATATAATAAAATTTGATCATAATTAATTCCTAATTCCTCCCTTTAACTCCTCCCAGATCTGCACTCCTACCACTCATGGCCTCACATTTGCACAAAGAAAATTTCATTCATTAATTTTTAAAGCACTTAATGAGTTTATATTATTGACCCAGGTATGCCTTTCTACCAAGGCAGTTTTAAGTCATGAAGCTGGAGTACTGTGCAGAGATAGCAGTGTCTATGAAATAAAGAGTCCTGACTGTGCCCCGTATTAACTGTGACACATAGCTCAGCTTCTTTATCTGAAAGATGGAGATTACAATCCTGCTGTGTTAGCATTTGGTGTCTGGCATTTTGTGGTTACTTAAACATTCCCTGAATCTCAGTCTTGGAGTTGAAATAAGGAATGGAAAGTGAAAGCATGAGAAAGTGTAATTGGATGGTTTTTCCTTATAAGACAAAAAGGTGAGCTTTTTGAGTAGTCTAGGATCCATAGTCTTGAATCCAATGAGATGACAACATAGGCTCTGTCCAAGCTCTGCTCCTTTTAAGGCTTCCTAAAATTCAATGCATAGAATCTTCCAAGCATCTCCTTCCCTCCTCACATTGTTGAGTTCTGCACAGAGCCCTAAGAAAGTTGCCAGCCATGAGATTCTTTTCCCCTCCAATGAAAACACACATGGCACAAACATATGATTCCCATCTGGATCCACCCCCGACTTCCGGCCTGGAGGCTGCTGTGTGGGCAGGAACGTCTGCCTTTGAATTTGCCAGCCTAACCTGGCACCCTGAGCTAGTCCTCTCTGAGAAATAAAGCACAGTTCTGACAAAGCTCACACTTCTGTCCTTCCTTTCAGAGTCCTGTCCTTCTTTACCTCTTTCTGGCCATGTCAAAAAATGTTGACATAGGCCAGGGACACTTTGCTCAGGTCAAACAAAAGGGTCTTTAGTTCTACAAAGGTGCAGGCATACTTTCCTTTAATCCTAGGAACAGATGCTAGCCCAGGAAGAGAAGGCTGGAAGTCCCACCCTTCACCTTCAGGCCTTTAGGGGCAGGAATTCTTATTAAAAATAAACAGATACCACCTCCTTCAGGTTCCCTGATGGCATCATTGACCAGCCACTTCAGTGTTATTACCATCATCATCCCTGCTGGATTCTATGCCCCAGTGATTTGGCAGCATTCCTTCTATTTGCAAACAGTTTGCAAAATAAGAACCCCAGGAAGGATGCAGGCTGGCCAGGCTCCAGGGACTTTCAGCAACAGTCACGCTAAATCAGGGCTACAGCTTACTTCCTGAACAACAAGTGCTAATACTGTGTCCTTGGCCCTGGGTCATCAGGGCCTAATCTCCCTTCAATTCCTTCTTTCCTTCTTACCTCCTTCTTCCCTCTGCGAATATGCAACCTGAGAAAATGAGAAGGCAAAACCTATAAGAATCTGTGCCTGAGGTCACAAACTGTTCATATATTTTCTTACATGGGGGTGCTTTAATTCTAAGAAGAGTGGCCTAACAACAGCAATTTCTTAGTGATTGTCCAAGGTTTGAGGTTTTCCATCTCTTTTCCTCTTAGCCTTGCATTTGCGATCCTCTTGCTACATGTGCTGAAGTCGGGTCATATCTACTGAACATACCCATCCTCCTACCCTTCCTCATATCTATCACTAGGGGAGTTGCTCTATCATCAGAGAGAGAGAGAGAGAGAGAGAGAGAGAGAGAGAGAGAGAGAGAGAGAGAGAGAGAGAGAGAGAGAGAGAATGGCCACTGTTATTTACTGTGTCTATTGTTAATTTGGCTCATGATAAGTTGTTGTACATGCATTTTATATTTTAATCATGAAAACAAACCTAAGGAGCACACTCTATAATTAATCTCATCTTGTAGTTGGGCAAATTAGGGCTAGTTTGCAACTTAATTGCTTTAAGATCATAGAACTAGTATACAAGACAGTATGACTTAAATATCATTTAGCACATGAAATAATTTTCTTCAAAAATAGGTCTTCTAAACCGAACTATCCTAATACCTTCAACCATAATCCTGGCCTACCTCAACCTTCTTTAACATGGCAAGAAAGTAGAAAGGAAGAACAAGACTTGGAAAGGAAGTTATACAAGTGTGAGCTTTGGTAAGTCTCTCCTCAGAGAGGACATGCTCAGGGTACCAGTGCCTAGAGGTTTAGTAACATGATCAAATGATGCACTTGGTATGGAACTGAATTAAAATTAAACCTGCAAAGTGCAAAACCCCTTGCTATTATCATCGATAGTAGGGGTTTAATTAGTTTAAATTAAATAAATATAACTCAGTGGCCTAAATAAAAATATCAGTACAAAACAAAAACAAAACAAAAAAAATTTTAAGATTGTTTTTTCTTAATCCTATGAAGATTATATTTGATATTTTGATAGATATTAGATATTGCATTGAACCCCTAGATCACTTTGGATAGAATGAGTATTTTAACAATACTAAGTAAGGCTTTCAATGAATGTGTCCTCCTTAATTTTTTATTAATATCTCTCATTTTTAATATAGACATCTTTCAAATTTTGGTTAAATTAGTGTCTGTTTATTTCTGGTAGCTACTGCACTGGGGAATCTTTTTCTTGACTTCCATTTCATATAGTTCTGTATTGGTATACAGAAACACTACTAATTTTGTTGTTTTAATAATAGGTGTGAATGACTGACCAGTCTCAAAATCGTCTGAAAATGAATTAATGATTTATAGGTAAGGTCCAATTTTATAAAACTGCTAGAATAAAGTGGGAAATCTTTCAAGATATGGAAATGGCTGAGGATATTTTAGACAAGACTCCAAAAGCACAGCACATAGAAGCTAAAACAGACAACAGTTGCATCAACTAAAAAAGCCTCAGTATAGTAAAGAAACAATCAGAAGAGTGTAGAGACTTACAGCGTGGGAGAAAATACCAGCAAATTATGCTTCCGATAAGAGGATATTATATAGGAGTTTAAAACTCCATAGTAAAATTGAAATATCCTGATGAAAACATGGGCAACAAACATAAATAGACATTTCTGAAAAAAAGAAGACATTAAAAATTGCCAATAGGTTTGGAAAAAGTCAGCATTATAAACAATCAGGGAAATCAAAATCAAAGCCATGCTGCTATACACTTTAACACACACACACACACACACACACACACACACAAACACACACACAGATGTATATTTAAATACAAAATCCTGAGTTCATTTAGTGTTGCTCATAGACATACATGCTTAGGGATAACCCACCAAGGGCCTCACTCTTGGAGAAGACTAAGTTTCAATAACTTAGTTACCTGTCTGTTTGTACACCGTTTCTCCCTTTGGATGGTACATTCCTTCAGGACAAGAATCAAATCTTCATTGTTTGTTAATTTAGTAAGAAAGATACAAAAATGGTTTTTGACTCTGAGTCTGCATTACGAAGTTGACATTCACCAATGAACATCCCTCAATTCACAGCATAATGTATGGAAGGAATTCCCCAACTGGCCCTGCATGTGGGTTCTGCTGCCTTTCTCTCCAGAGGAACTGCTGCACTCAATTGCTCATTGAAAAGTGAACCTTCCTCTTTTTCTCTTTTCTACATTTACAACAAACCAGCTGAAGAACAGTAATTATGAGACTCTATACTACAATTACTGTAATGCTTAACTTTGTATTGACTTCTATAAAAGAAATAACTCTTGCAATTTATGAACAATGATGTGGTTCCTACCTTTCTTTAACATGTGTCTTTTAACTTTAAAAATATTATCACTTTTGACACCTGTCTTAACACTTTTGAAATACCAAAATTTTATATTTTGGAAAAATCATGATACATAAAAAGCTGTACACTGGATTTCATTATAAGGTAGTCTGCTAGAAAATCTCTGGAAACTTACCACGTGAAGAATTCTTGACCCTGTGGCTGGAAAGATACTTAGGTGCTAGTGAGGTATCCTGGGGATTTCAAATGTATATCGGGAGCCCACTCTACCTAAGATACTTGTGTATAAAAGTTCAAAATGGGCAAAAAAAAACAACAACAAAGAAACATCAGCACATTGAGAATCACTGCCTGTAAGTAGCAGGTGGTGTGAATAATACCTACTGGAGGAAGATGGATGAAGTCCTTAACACAAGCTGAAATCAGGTGGGAAGACGGACTCAGTCGAGACAAAAACTTATGAAGCATCTCTTAAGATTTGCTTGTAGGCAAGTCTAAAGAGAATTTTCTTCTTCTTTCTCTTTCTTTCTTTTTTTATTTTTTATATTTATTTATTTATTTATTTATTTATTTATTTATTTGGTTTTTTGAGACAGGGTTTCTCTGTGTAGCCCTGGCTGTCCTGGAACTCACTTTGTAGACCAGGCTGGCCTTTAACTCAGAAATTCACCTGCCTCTGCCTCCCAAGTGCTGGGATTAAAGGCGTGCGCCACCACAGAGCATTTTCTTAATGAGTGATTGATGTGGGGGAGCCCAGCTTATTGTATGTGGTACCATCCCTGGACAGGTGGTCCTGTGGTGCATTAGAAAGCAGGCTGAGCAAGCCATGAAGAACAAGCCACTAAGCACTGCTCCTCCTTGGCCTTTATGTCAGTTCCTGCAATTAGGTTCTTTCCTTGAGTTCTTCCCTGGCCTCTTATGGTGATGGAGAGTAGCCTGAGAGTTATAAGATGAAATGAGCTCTTTCCTCTACAAGTTGTTTTTGGTCATGGTGATTATCACAACACTGAACACTGTAAAACAAGTGATATGCCTGTTGCCTCCCCTTATGAGCCTTATTTCCAACATTCAAAGAAGCTGTACAATATCGATTTGATGCAGCTATTATAAAAGTATAAATTAAAATGTGTAATATGTATAGTAGACTGTCTTATAACACCACTTTCAAATAGTAGATACAATCATCACTAAATATGTTTTTATCAGGATTTATTTCAGTAGTAGTATTAAATCAGTTGTCATCTATAAAGGCCTAGTAGAGGAATGGGAAGATGGTTTAGTGCTTAAGAGTACTTACTGTGAAAGCACAAGAGCCTGAGTTAAAGTTCTCAACACTTACAAAAAAAGTTGGATGTTGTTATGTGCTAAGGTAACTTCAGTACTGGGGTCTTAAGAGTGGAGACAAGATGACTGTGAAGCCTTCCTGGCTGCTAGCCTAGCTCCAGATTCAGTGAGAGAGCCTGGCTCAGGGAACTAGAGTAGATTATAGAGCAGGACGCTTGACTTCCTCTCATGGTCTCCACACATGAGCAGAAGAGAGGGCACATATGTGTGTGCACCTGTGTGTGTTTATATCATACAAAGACACAATGTCAACAATTATATTTATTATAATTATATAATATTTGTATTTTTCTACCAAGTTTTATATGTTTCACTAGATAAACGTTACTGACATTTTCTGAGTACCTATTGAGCTGATGCGATTCTAGAGACTTTACAGACATTACCTAATTTGATCCTCACAGTGCTTTGAAATTGATATTACTATCTTCATTTCATAAGATGGGAAAATGTGCCAGAGTGATTAAGTGATCAAAAGTTACTAGCGGAAAAACTGATACGTGAACCAAAGCAGTCTGGCTATAATCATGACCTTTACAGCAAACCACATGAAATGAATCATTTGGTGATGGTTTCTGCATTACACTGGCATCTGTTTAATTCAATCAACTGGTATGTAATGAGTTATGAACACATTATAGGAAAAGTGACTATTTTCTTAGAAAGAAATCAATTACACACTTAGGGATGTCATTAAAGAAGATCAGAAAACTGTGCCACAGAGTTGATATTTTCATCACTAGTCTCACAAAGTAATATCAGCCTGTAATTTTTATGTGAGAATATTGAGATAGCTTCAAATTCATCTTTCTCAGCTCCCTTGCTCAGGCCATTAAAAGGTTATTTTCACCTCTTCATGTAAGTGGTTATTTATGCAGGAGTCATTACCAAGCAAGAAAGAGATTTGTTTGCTTACTAAACAGTAAAGTTCCTGTAGCTAAGGACTTCATGGTTCTATGAAACAAAAGGAAATACCTTTGCAATCCCAAAGGACATATTGCTTCTAAGAAACATTTATATGACACCTTAAGACAAAAGTTTAGAATTGGTTGTTTGCAGTGAATAGAAAACAACTCAAACATCTTACAGGAAATGGAGGGTAAGAGAGAACCTGGGCTCCACCATATCAGCAAACAGGTCGTTTCTGGCTCATTCTTTTCTTTCCTCACCATGGCTAGAATGCAGTATGTGGCTGATTTCCAATCTTTGTTGTCAGCAGGCACCCCTCTCCTCTCTGGATGGTCTCTATATGAGCATCAGTTTTTAAGAATGGGGCCCTCAGACTCCATTCAAGCTATGTTTCTTAGTTATTTCTCACAGTTAATAAATGAACTCTTCAACCCCTGGGGTAGAAAACATGATTGATTCAGCTTGAATCAGGTCCTGGTGCACTTGTGGATTGGATCACACAGTACATAATGAGCTCAGTATAAGTGTAAGGATGGGGGAGAGGAGAAGAGCATATTGATTACAGGAAATTTTCACCTAGAAACTCATCTTTAATTTCTTAATGCATCTCTAGTCTCCAGAAGATTGATCATCATGAATGTCTACCACCATGGATGATAAGGTTTTATATATCATCGTGGATGATAAGGCATTGTAAATACTTTGAATTTCATTGCAATGGATTTCCATAATTCAGGGTTAGCTAGGGTAGTTCTGAATTGACATGTCATCATAGTGTATATGTTAAAACTACCACATTTTCCTCTAAAAGATGCCTTTAGAAGATGAATCTTTTGGCCACTGTGCTTATTCACATATGCTTAAAGTTCATACTTTAGATATTTTTTAATAAAGCACAAAGGTACAGCAATATAGTTTTAAGATGAATGAATGATGTGGATTTGATTATTTGTTATTTTAAGGATCATATAGTGAGGATTTGACTTGTAAGAGGTTGGATGTTCCCCAGTTTCACACTTAGCCATTTGTTGATGTTCCCAGCAATCCCTTTCATTTATTCTCTCAGACCAGTACAACATGAAAGTCTCATCAGAACTGTGGGAATGTTTTGTCCTACACAACAGACTGAAGGAAAAGGAAAAGCAGAGTCAACAGAAGGAAACCACTTGCCCTTGTTGTCTGGCTTGTGAGACCTACAAGGCAAATTTACAGTAGCAAGGCCCATTATCTACTTACCTATAGTTCATGTGGGATAGATTAAATGGATGCTGGTAAGGCACATTTGATGTCTCAGCAGAAAGCAAAATGCAAAGAACTAAAACAGTCTCTCCTTTAAATGATTAGATATTTAAAAATCTGAGTACATTTTTTGGAGCTGTAAAAAAATATCAATATATTGACAAAATAAAATGTACACAGATGTACTTTTATTTCTGTGCAGGTAGAATATTGCTTTATTTAAAATGAAGGGATGGTATTTCAGAGAATTCATTATGGACTTTGCATGCCCCCATAAAGTGATACAGATCGAAAATTTGGCCAGGATCACTTAATCAGCAATTGAATGTCCCTAAGATGTAGAAATAACAGAAAAAGTGAGTTGTCTGCTCAGTGTAGGGAAAAGGGAGCTATATCAGGTAGTCAGTGTATGCAATAAATTGGAAAATATCGCTATAACAGAGGCATAGGCAAAGTTCTAGGCAAAGGAGGAAATGTTCACTACATCTCATAGTTGGAAACAACATCAGAAGATTGTTTAATCCTCACATTGTAACAACCAGTAAGTTAAGGTCCAGACATAAAAATAAATGCTGGATCACATGGAAAATATAGAATTAGGACCTCACCCAAAATCAGCTTCTTTTCTCAGTGGTTACTCTAACCAGACTAAGGACTGATAGTGAAACATGGCTTTTTCTTCTAACATTTTTGTTTAAAGCCTAATCAGCAAAGCAATTTAGGGAAAAGGAACAACTTAGAAAGTCAAGGCTAGAATTAAAGATAATATAAATAAAGATATTGATTTCTCAGAATAAGACACACAGAGGCTGAAGTTCACATGAGCGTAGGCAAAATAAGAGATTAGAAAAGTGTGACACCCTCCTAAACATGGCAGGATAAGACAGGCAGTTGATTCTTCCTGCAGTTTATCTTGTATAATCACAGAGCTAGTAGTAAGGTTATATCTCTACATGTATACATGTTTTGAATATAGAGACCATCTTACAAGCAGGAATCATGAAAGTTAATTGACAGACTGCTATCAAGCAATTCAATCTGAAAACCAAAATAAATTCACTAAAAAATTAGACTGGAAGAAGAGGAGGAAGAAGAGGAAGAAGAGGAGGAGGAGGAGGAGGAGGAGGAGGAGAAAAAAGAAGAAAAGAAGGGAAAAATAAAGAAATTAGACTGTGGTTCTAGCCTAGGTGTGGAAGAAATAACAAAATGTTGAAAGAAATGAGTCATTGTGACCTTTAGATTTATTTCATTCCCACAAACTAAATGTAAATGCTATACACAACACTTTTGAATTACTGGTGGCAATAATTATCAATAATTCCAGCATTTTTATGTACATGTATTTTTAAAATAGAGAGGTACCAACATTAATATATAAAAATCACCAAAGGATCTTCTAAATAATAAAGAATTTGGAACCAGTGAGATGGCTTAGCTAGGCAAAAGTGGTTGCCAAGCAACCCTGACAACATAAATTGGATTCCCAGTCCTCATGTAAAAAGCTGGATTCAGGTACACGCATGTAATCTGAGTATTCTTATAAGGAGATGGGAAGAATAGGCAGGAGAACTCTTTGGAAGCTTGGAATTAGCACAGCTACAGAAAGGGAATAAACAAACAAACAAACAAACAAACAAACAAATGAAGAAATAAATAAATCACAAACCTAGTCAATGAAGGTGTGAAGTATGTCCTGAAGGTTATTCTGTAACATCCACATGCATGTGATGGCAGAGCCTCACCACACACACACACACACACACACACACACTATACAAAATGCACACTCCCAAAATAATAGTATTAACTAAGATACATTTAAAAAACTAAAGAATTACATGTATGCCTTCAAGCCAAACTACCCTGATTTATTATGGTTAGAATAGGGTAGGCCTATCAAGTGAATAAGCAGTGATGCTAATTCTAGTTCTGATAATCTGTATACTATGTTTTAAGAAGACCTGACTAATTTAAAATACTCCAATATTTGCCTTGAGGGAAAGAAAGCTAAACTCAGTTTTAAAGTTATTTTTGCCTTTACTGCAAATGTTTTATTCTTATATGAATTGTACTTTTATATCCTTACAGGTTTATATGTTTGTTTGTTTCACTGTTTTTTATGCATGTAACTTACATACTATCTATAAATTGTAGCCATAAATAAAAACAAAATTACATAGTAAATGTTACTTTAGAGAAAAGAAGGAGTTGTATTAGATGTTTCCTAAGTCAAATATAGTTTTTATTTATAATGAAATTAAATGTACTATCAGTATAAATATTAGGATTATAGTACTAGCAGATATCATGCACTAAGCTAGTGATAAAAATAAATAAATGGAATCATAATCTTAAATGCTACAAAACTTATTATAGGTATCAGAGTGTGGCTGCAGGAAGAAAGGAAGTTAGTAAAACAGATTCTTTTTTAAATATAGAAAGCAAAAACATATATGAAGATTGAATTTCAGCATAGATCTAAATGAAGGAATGGGGTTACCAAGTATATATGTACAAAAACACTGTTCAAAACAGAGTCAGAGGATGTGTGAGTGCTCAGATTAAAGCAGGTGATCATTCAGCAGAATCGGGGCTTTCAAAGGACACAGCAGTGATAAGCAAAATCAGAGCGGATGGAAGGGCCAGATGACATAGTGACTTCTAAGTTGTTTTAAGGTCTTATTCTGAGTGAAACAGAGATTCACCAGGAAGCTTCAATACAAGCATGACCTACTGTGCCTTGTGCTTAACACAAATGTCCCAGGGTATTGCTTGCACAGTATGCTAGAAGGTGGGCTGAAATATTAATTATGAAACTATTCTACCAAATCAATGTTGTGGCTCAGACTAGGGCAGCACTAGTGGAAAAGTCAATTGAATTTTTTAAATTAGGTAAGAATTCAAGATACAGAAGGTCACTACTCAGATCTTACTCTGTCAGAAAATGCTAAGTTGTGACCCCTGACTATGGAACTGTATAAATCTGTCTTTAATCTTCTGCATAAAACAAGATTTGAAGGATACATAGGATTTAATTGAAGGAGAGGGACTCTGGCCCTATGACATTTATTTAAAGAATCAGGGTGATGGTGCAATGAAGATCACAGCATTTCTGTGCTCCGAGGAAGCAGAACAGACTGGCTGAACTGACTTATGTTTATTGTGCACAATCTATGTGACCACAGCTAAAGAAAACAGTCTTTTAAAATCTAGCTAAATAAAGAGAACTGGAATTTAAATGAAAAAGTCAGATTCCAAAATCTTCACTCATTAATTAGGAAAATGTATTATTTCTCAAATTTATTAAATCACTTATTCTCATGTTCAAAGTTGAATGAGTTTTTTGAAAGAGTAATTACTTCAAAAGATTATTATGGGGTTGGGAGTGGGGGTCTGTGGGTAAAATGCTCATTGGGAAAACTTGGGGACCTAAGTATAAATACTCAAAAAGCCATGTAAAGCCATATATGATCAAGTGCATATTTTATCTCAAAGCCTTCACAATGAAATGGTAAACAGAGAAAAATTAATCTCTAGAAATCCATGTGCCTGCCTAGCTACCATGTGCAGAGAAGAACAATAAAAAAATCATCTTGGAAACAAGAAGAAAAGAGGGACCATTACCAAGGCTATGCTCATATGGCTATGACATGTACACATACATACACTAACATAAATAATACATACATACATACATACATACACACAAAAAAACTAATCTCTCACTATACACATCAACATTACCATATTTGATGAACAAAAGTATAATAATAGCTAAAAAGACAAAACAAAATCAACTAAAAATACTTTTAGAGAGTTCTCATAAGCAAAACATGTTCAAAATCCTTAGCACTTTGGGATTTGCAAATCAAAACAACTCTGAGAGATCTTTTCCCTGACAGAATGGCAAAGGTCACGAAAACAAAAGACCACAAATTATGGAGGGGATGTGCTGGAGAGACCCTCATTCACTTCTGGTGTAACTGCAAACTAGTGCAGCCACATTGGAAATCAGTATGGATTATTCTCAAAAGCCTAAATCTATCATACCTTCCTGCAATATCTAAGGACTCCACATCCTACTTCGCAGATACTTGCTTAACCGCTTAAATTACTGCTGTATTAATATACAATAGGTAGTGGAAACTTCAATTGGTGTCCTTCAATTGGTGAATGAATGATAAAAATGTGGTATATAAACACTGTGAAACATTATTCAGCTGTAAAAAAAAATGAAATCTTGAACTTTGCAGGTAAATGGATAGAACTAGAAAAAAGGTCATATTGAATCTATATCCAGAAAGACAAATGTCACATATACTCTTAAGTTCCAAATCCTCACATGTAAGTATAAATCCTGGAGTAGCTGCAGAAACAAGGAAAGTAAATTCAGACCTTGGTGGAGTAGGGGATTCAGGAAACAAAAGAGAGAATATAGGCGGGAACAAGTGATCTGATCACCAAAGTTAGAAAAGAGCAGGGAAGAGATATAAATACAGAAGAGCAAGGAGAATAAGATAACAATATCTGAAAAAGCCATAAAGAATCACACTATTAACTATTTATCAAGCAAAATTTCTATAATACATATATTTCTGTACCGAATACCTAAGATACATCCCACAGACCATAAGAAGTTTGACAAGAAGGAAGACCCAAGTTAGAATGCTACAATCCCACTTAGACAGGGGGAAAAAATGATGGGAGGCAGAGAGAGAAGGACCTGGGTAAGAGAGAGGAGGGGGAGGAAAAAGGGGGGACAGGATCAGGTATGAGGAAAGACAGGAGAGAAGCCCAAAGGTCCAGGAGAATGTATGGAAATATGCAGCTGTGAAGGGGTGGAGGCTGGGGGAACCTGCAGAAAGTTCCAGACATCTTGGATATGAGAGGCTCCTAGGACTCAATGGGGATGACCTTAGCAAAGATGCCCAACAGTGGGGAGATAGAACCTGAAGAGACAGAGAGGGCCCACAGTGGAGAGATGGGGTCACCAACCTACCTTCAAAATTTTTGACACAGAATTGTTCGTGTCTTAAAGAAATGCCAGGACAAAATGGATCAGAGATTGAAGGAAAGGCCATCTAGTGACCAGCCCAATTTGGGATCCATCCCATGGACTGGCACCAAATCCTGACACTATTACTGATGTCATATTGTACTTGCAGACAGGAGCCTAGCATGGCTGTACTCTGAGAGTCTCTGAGAGTCTGCTACTAAGACAAATGCAAAAAGTTACAGCTAAACATTGGACTGAGGTCAAGGACCCCTATGGGAGAGTTAGGGGAATGATTGAAGGAGCTGAAGGGGATTGAAACCCCATAGAAAGACAACAATGCCAACTAACCCAGACCCCTGGGAGCTCCCAGAGACTAAGCCATCAACCAAATAGCATATATGGGATAGGCACATATGTAGCAGAGGACTTCCTTGTCTGGTCTCTGGGACAGGATGTGTGTAATCCTGTAGACACTTGATGCCCCAAGGAAGGGGAATACAAGGTATGACATAGGGATGAGTGGGTAAGGGAGGTGTTGAGGAGCACCCTCTCAGAATCAAAGAGAAGGGGAATGTGGAGAAGAACTCTTGACGTGGGGAATAGAAAGGGGGACAATATTTTGAATGTAAATAAAACTTTTTAAAAAATAATTATGTTTGTTTATATAGTGGGTTACATTGATGGATTTCCATATATTGAAACATCCTGCTTCATCCGTGGGAAGAAGCCTACTTTAATGCAGAGAATGATCATTTTGATGTGTTCTTGGATCTGGTTTTTGAGAACTGTATTGGGTATTTTTGCATCAATATTCATAAGCGAAATTGGTTTAAAGTTCTCTTCCTTCGTATGGTTTAGGGACCAAAGTAACTGTGGATCATACAATATATTAGGTAGTGACAGTGAAGGCCTCCATCTTCCCTTGGGTCACTGCAGACAGCTTGGCAGCTGGGACCAGGTGCGTGGACAGAGTCCAGTCTAACATCTACTACCCCATAAGTGGGCTGTCTCTGTGCTGACTGACACATGGGCACCAACTTGCTCAGGGGTCTGTACCTGGATTACAGCAGAGGCCTCCATCTTCCCTCTACAACAGGTGCTGGAGAGGATGTGGAGAAAGAGGAACACTCCTCCACTGTTGGTGGGATTGCAAGATGGTACAACTGCTCTGGAAATCAGTCTGGCAGTTCCTCAGAAAATTGGGCATGACACTTCCAAAGGACCCTGTCATACCACTCCAGGGCATATACCCAGAGGATTCCCCCCCCCCATGCAATAAAGACACATGCTCCACTATGTTCATAGCAGCCTTATTTATAATAGCCAGAAGCTGGAAAGAGCCCAGATGTCCCTCAAAGGAGGAATGGATTCAGAAAATGTGGTATATTTATACAATGGATTGTATACTTAAGTGACCCAAAAATCTCCACCAGAGAACTGCTACAGCTGATAAACAACTTCAGCAAAGTGGTTGGTTATAAAATCAACTCAAGCAAATCAGTAGCACTCCTATACTCAAAGGATAAGCAGGCTGAGAAAGAAATTAGGGAAATGACACCCTTCACAATAGCCACAAAAAATATAAAGTATCTTGGTGTGACTCTAACCAAAGAAGTGAAAGATTTGTATGACATAAACTTCAGGTCTCTGAAGAAGGAAATGGAAGAAGATCTCAGAAAATGGAAAAATCTTCCATGCTCATGGGTTGGCAGGATTAATATAGTTAAACTGGCCATCTTGCCAAAAGCAATACACAGATCCAATGCAATCCACATCAAAATCCCAACTCAGTTCTTCATAGAGTTAGAAAGAGCAATTCTCTTTATGGTCACTTGATCATTGATAAAGGAGCCACAACCATCCGGTGGAATAAAGATAGCCTTTTCAACAAATGGTGCTGGTTCAACTGGAGGTCAACATGCAGAAGAATGCGAATTGACCCACTCTTATCTCTTTGCACTAAGATCAACTCCAAGTGGATCAAGGACCTCCACATAAACCAGACACACTGAAACTATTAGAAAAGAAACTTGGGAAGACCCTGGAGGACTTGGGCACAGGGGAAAAGTTCCTGAACAGAACACCAATAGCTTATGCACTAACATCAAGAATCAACAAATGGGACCTCATAAAATTACAAAGTTTCTGCAAAGCAAAGGACACTGTCAGAAGGACAAAACGGCAACCAACAAAGTGGGAAAAGATCTTCACCAACCCCACATCCAACAGAGGGCTAATATCCAATATATACAAAGAACTCAAGAAGTTATACCGCAAAGAACCAAATAACCCTATCAAAAAATGGGGCACAGAGCTAAACAAAGAATTTTCACCAGAAGAAATTCAGATGGCCGAGAAACACCTTAAAAGATGTTCAACATCATTAGTCATCAGGGAAATGCAAATCAAAACAACCCTGAGATTCCACCTCACACCAGTCAGAATGGCTAAGATTAAAAACTCAAGAGACAACAAGTGCTGGCGAGGATGTGGAGAAAGAGGAACACACCTCCACTGTTGGTGGGATTGCAAGATGGTAAAACCGCTCTGGAAATCAGTTTGGCGGTTCCTCAGAAAATTGGGCATGTCACTTCCAGAGGACCCTGGCATACCACTCCTGGGCATATACCCAGAGGATTCCCCTGCATACAATAAAGACACATGCTCCACTATGTTTATAGCAGCCTTGTTTATAATAGCCAGAAATTGGAAGGAGCCCAAATATCCCTCAAAGGAGGAATGGATACAGAAAATGTGGCATATTTATACAATGGAATACTACTCAGCAATTAAAAATAATGAATTCATGCAATTTGTAGGTAAATGGTTAGACCTGGAAAATATCATCCTGAGTGAGTTAACCCAATCACAAAAGAATACACATGAAATGCAATCACTGATAAGTGGATATTAATGAGCCCAGAAGCCATAAATACTCAAGACACAAATAGCAAGTCAAATGATTCCCAGGAAGAAGAAAGGAGAGGACCCTGGGCCTGTAAAGATTGCATCCAGTTTAGTAAAGAAACCGAGGGGGGAGGGGAATGATTGGGGAATAGTTGAGGGGGAGAGGAACTATGGGAACTATGGTGGGTGGGAACTGGGAAAGGGGAAAGCCTTTGGAATGTAAACATAGAATATAGAAAATAAAAATTCAAAAAAAAGAAAGAGCAATTCTCAAATTAATCTGGAATAACAACGACAACAACAACAAAAAACCCAGGAAAGCTAAAACTATTATCAATAGTAAAAGAACTTCTGGGGGAATCAGTATCCCGGACCTCAGTCAATACTACAGAGCAGTAGTGTTAAAAAACTGCATGGTATTGGTACAGTGACAGGGAGGTGGATCAATGGAATAGGATTGAAGACCCAGAATTGAACCCACACATCTATGGTCAATTGATCTTTGACAAAGGAGCTGAAAATATCCAGTGGAAAAACAATAGCCTTTTCAACAAATTTAGGATTGAACATTTCAAGAAATGTTCAATATCATTAGTCATTAGGGAAATTCACATCCAAACAACCCTGAGATTTCACCTCACACCAGTCAGAATGGCTAAGATTAAAAACTCAGGAAGCAGCAGGTGTTGGCAAGGATGTGGAGAAAGAGGAACACTCCTATACTGCTGGTGGGATTGCAAGCTGGTACAACCACTCTGGAAATCAGTCTGGTGGTTCCTCAGGAAACTGGACACGACACTTCCGGAAGACCTTGCAATACCACTCCTGGGCATATACCCAGAAGATTCCCCAGCATGTAATAAGGATACATGGTACACTATATTCATAGCAGCCTTATGTATAATAGCCAGAATCTGGAAAGAATCCAGATGTCCCTCAACGGAAGAATGGATACAAAAATGTGGTATATATACACAATGGAGTACTACTCAGCCATTAGAAACAATGAATTCATGAAATTCTCTGAGAAATGGATGGAGCTGGAGAACATCATCCTAAGTGAGGTAACCCAGTCTCAAAAGAATACCCATGGTATGCAATCACTGGTAAGTGGATATTAGCCTAGAATCTTGGGATACCAAAGACACAATCCACATACAACATGATGTCCAACAAGAAGGAAGGAGTGGACCCTAGTTCTGGAAAGGCTCAAAGCATCAGTGTAAGGGAATACCAGAACAGGGAAGTGGGAAAGGCTGGATGGGGGAACACGGGGAGGGAAAAGGGCATGTGGGACCTTTGGAGGGCAGGGTACCAGAAAATGGAAAATGAAATGTAAATATAGAATATATCCAATAAAACAAAAATGAAAAAAAGAAAAAAATAAACAATGAATCCATGAAATTCTTAGAGAAATGGATGGAGCTGGAGAACATCATACTAAGTGAGGTAACCCAGTCTCAAAAAAATACCCATGGTATGCACTCACTGATAAGTGGATATTAGCCTAGAATCTTGGAACACCAAAGACACAATCCACATACCAATTAATGTCTGAGAAGAAGGAAGCAGTGGATCCTGGTTCTGGAAAGGCTCAGTGCATCAGTGTAGGAGAATACCAGAACAGGGAAGTTGAAAGGGGTGGATGGGGGAATAGGGGAAGGGAAAAGGGCATGTGGGACCTTTGGGGGATGGGGAACCAGGAAAAGGGAAATGAAATGTAAATAAAGAATATATCCAATAAAAACCAAATGAAAAATAATATATTAGGTAGTGTTCCTTCTGTTTCTATTTTGTGGACTAGTTTAAGGAGTATTAGTATTAGCTCTTCTTTGGGCAACATTTTGCTTTTTTAATTGGATATTTTATTTACACTTTAAATGTTATTCCTGGCTTCCCGCCAAAAATCTTCCTATCCCATAGCCCCTTACCCTGCTTCTGTGAGGGTGCTTCCCTACCCATCTACCCACTTCCACCTCACCCCTTAGCATTCCTCTACACGGGGGAACCAAGCCTTTACAGGACCAAGGGCCTCCCCTCCCATTGATAGCAATTAAGTCCCCTACAGCTCCTTCAGTCCTTCCCCTAACTCCTTCATTAATATCCCTCTGCGCAGTCCAATGGTTGACTGTGAACATCCTCATCTATATTAGTCAGGATCTGGCAGAGCCCCTCAGGAGATAGCTCTATCAGGCTCCTGTCAGCAAGTGCTACTTTGAATCCACCAGTGTCTTGATTTGGGATGGATCCCTAGGTGGGGCAGTCTCTGGATGCCTTTGCTTCTGTCTCTACTCCACTCTTTGTCCCTGTATTTCCTTTAGACAGGAGCAATACTGGGTTAAAATTTTGGAGATGGGTGGGTGGCCCCATCTATCAACTGGAAGGGGGCATGCCTAACCTCAAGATAAGGTCTCCACAGATTATCCCTCCCCTTTGTGGGGTATTTCAGCTAATGTCATCCCCATAGGGTCCTGAAAGGCCCTTGCTTTCCTGGCTTCTAGGACTTTCTGGTTGCTACCCCCAGTTCCCCATCCCCCATTACTACACACCTCAGTTCAATTTCCTGACCCTCTCTCTGTACATCTCCTCCATCTCCTGCCATACCTGATTCTTCCCCTCTTTTCTCTTCTCCCTCTTCTCTTTCCCCAAAGTCCCTCCCACCCTCTATTTCCCTTGATTATTTTGTTTCCCCTTCTAAGTAGGACTGAAGCATCCACTCTTTGGTCTTCCTTCTCTCTTGAGCTTCATGTGGTCCATGAGTTGTGTCGTGGGTATTAAATGCTCTTTGCCTAATATCCACTTATCAGTGAGTACATACCATGTGTGTTCTTTTATGACTGAGTTACCTCACTCAGGATGATGTTTTCTAGTTCCAACCATTTGCCTGTGAATTTCATGAATTCATTGTTTTTAATAGCTGAGTAATACTCCATTGTGTAAATGTACCACATTTTCTGTATCCATTTCTCTATTGAGGGACAACTGGGTTCTTTCCAGCTTCTGGTTATTATAAATATGGCTGCTATGAACATAGTGGAGCATGTGTCCTTATTATATGTTGGAGCATCTTCTAAGTATATGCCCAGGAGTGATATTGCTGGGTCCTCAGGTAGTACTATGTCCAGTTTTCTGATGAACCACCAAACTGATTTCCAGAGTGGTTGTACCAGCTTGCAATCCCACCAGCAATGGAGGAGTGTTCCTCTTTTTCCATATCCTCACCAGCATCTGCTGCAACCTGAGTTTTTTATCTTAGCCATTCTGATTGGTAGGAGTTGGAATCTAGGGTTGCTTTGATTTGCATTGCCCTGATGGCTAAGGATGTTGAACATTTCTTTAGGTGCTTCTTGGCCATTCGAGTTTCCCCAGTTGAGAATTCTGTTTAGCTCTGTTCCTCACTTTTTAATAGGATTACTTGGTTCTCTGGAATCTAACTTCTTAAGTTCTTTGTATATATTGGACATTAGTCCTCTATCAGATGTAGGATTGGTAATGATCTTTTCCCATTCTGTTGGTTGCCATTTTGTCCTATTAACAGTATCCTTGCTTTGTAGAAGCTTTGCAATTTTATGAGGGCCCATTTGTTGATTGTTGATCTTAGAGCATAAGCTGTTGGTGTTCTGTTCAGTAAAATTTCCCCTGTGCTCATATGTTTGAGGTTTTTCCCTACTTTCTCTTCTATTAGATTCAGCCCATCTGGTTTTATGTGGAGTTCCTTGATCCACTTGTACTTGAGCTTTGTACAGGGAGGTAAGAATGCATGGTATTGGTACAGTGACAGGCAAGTACATCAATGGAATAGAATTGAAGATCCAGAAATGAACCCACACATCTATGCTCACTTGATCTTTGACAAAGAAGCTAAAACGATCCAATAGAAAAGAGATAGCATTTTCAACAAATGGTGCCGGTTTATCTGGTGGTCGACATGTAAAAGAATGCAAACTGATCAATTCAGACATAATATCAGAAAACTGGGCGTGATACTTCCGAAGGACCCAGCCATACCACTCCTGGGAATATACCCAGAAGATTCACCAGCATGCAATAAGGATACATGCTCCACTATGTTCATAGCAGCCTTATATATAATAGCAAGAAGCTGGAAAGAACCCAGATGTCCCTCAACAGAGGAATGGATACAAAAAATGTGGTATATATACACAATGGAGTACTATTCAGCCTTTAGAAACAATGAATTCATGAAATTCTTAGAGAAATGGATGGAGCTAGAGAACGTCATACTAAGTGAGGTGACCCAGTCTCAAAAGAATACCCATAATATTCAAAACTAACAGGAGGTGAGAAGACACCACTGAGATCCCCATAATTATAGATTAATATTTCTGTGAACATAAAATGCCAGTGCAAATTAAGAAAAAAATACAAAATTTACAAACAGACCCAAAAGAGCAGGCAGGAATCTCTGTGTTGCTGCAATTACACAGTAATAATTAAGATCAGACATTTAAGATGCCCACTTTAAAAAAATCTAACATCCTTAATATAGGATAATATAGCATGGAAGTTTGTAGAGATGTCAGCTTCACCTCACATTCTAATTACCATATATGTTTTATCTTATGAAGGTTTTCATGAAGAAATAATTTAATTTCACTTTCTAATTCTTTATTTAAAAATTAAAATCATGTTACAAAATAGTTCATTAGCTGTTTAAATTACAACAATATATTCTTTTGCATTTCCAGATATGCAATTCCTCTGTCATTGAGCAAATGAAAGAAAACAGATCATCTACTCTTTTTTTTTTAAGAGCTGGCTAGTCAGCCTTAAAAAATGATGAAAAAGTATATTGAAACATTAAGGAAATCCAAGAATAAACCTCTCCTTTCACAAAAATGTATGTGTCCACTACTTTTTAAGTATGCAACTCTTTTCTGGAAACCTTTACAGAAGAACATAATCTTTTAAAAGTTACTTCATCTTTGTTATTCTGTTTCCATAGTTGTAAATCTATGTGTCTTAATTGCTTCTTTGTTGCTATGATAAAATACTTCCTCTTATTCCTTCTTCTCCTCTTCCTTGTCTTATAGCATAAAGACTTTATTTTGGCTCAATTTTCCAGAGGAATGAGATCCTATCATGGTGGGACTGTTTGACAGCAAACAGTAGGCATGGTGCTGGAGTAGGAATCTTAGAGCTCACATATGTAATCCCCAAAGTAGGAAGCAGAGGGAAAAGTAGGGTGAAACTATAAATACTCAAAGCCATTCCAGTGACTTACTTTAGCAAACCTCTGTCTCCCAAAAGTACCACATTCTCCCCCAATAGCATCTCCAACTGAGGACCAAATGTGTAATAACTAAAGCCTATAGACATTTCTTGTGCTACAATATTTTTCAAGGTTATGTTGAGTTTTAGACATAAACTTGTAATAATTTCATTAATAATATTGGAACAAAACAGAAATGGACACCTGTCTGGTTAATTTTCACAATATTTTTAATAGAGTAGCTATGATCATGAAAGTGGAACCCTTTGAGTTTTTTGTCCAGGAGTAGAATAGTTGAGTCACAGGGCAGTTTTTGTAGGAACCACAGATGCCATAGTGAGTATACTAGTTTACACACCTACCAACATTGTTACTCACTTATTGGGCTTAATTTGACCCACACTCATGTCAGGATTGATAGTTACTTATTTTCTTGACTATAGCCATTCTGAGTGCAATAAGAACAAATCTACAGTAACTTTAATTTTCATTTTTCCTGATGGGTAAATGTGCCAAACATTTTTAAAAGTATAGATTATCTATTTGATTGGTTTTCTTTAAAATCTTGTTGTATGCCTTCTTGATATTTAATTTCTTAAGTTCTTTGTATATTATAGACTTTAAAACATTTTCAAATAATATATATATATATCAGCTATAGTATAGTATAATATAGAATATTAGTCAAGAATATTTTCCCCTATTTTGTAGGCTGCCTCTTCACCCAATTAACAATCTCCATTTTGATGCAAAAAAAAGTTTAAATTTCCTGAGTATCACTTGTCAATTATTGGCATGTTTTCTGAGCACCTAGAGTCCTATTCATAATTTTTTTATGAATACAAATACCTAAATATATTTTGCATTTCAACTTGTAGTGGTTTTAGAGTTTTCTCCACTCAGAAATGAAGTGTGACTGTGTGTGTGTGTGTGTGTGTATGTGTTTACATGCAGGGTTTGAAATAAGAGTAAAATTTCACGTAGAGATCCAGTTTTCTCAGCACCATTTGTTGAGGATACTGTCTTTTCTCCCGTGTATATTTTGGCCATCTTTATAAAAAGAATCAGGTGATTACACTGTATGGACTTTCATATTGGTCCTCTATTCCACTCCACTGATCTAAGTATCTATTTTTGTGCTGGTACATATTGTCTTCATTAGTATGGGTGGATCTGTAGTATAATTTGAAATCAGGTATTATAATGCCTCCGGCAGTGTTTTTATTATGCAGGATTTCTTCTTGGTTTTCTGAGGCCTTTTCTGATCCATGTGAATTTTAAGAATTTTTTTTCAAATTCTGAGAAGACCTTAGCAGTAAATAATGTTCCATACATGTTCAGAAAAGGAATTTAATTAAATCCAGTATGCTATACACACAAAAAGGAAAGATAAAATAAAAGGGATATTATTAAGAAGATTGTGTATAGGAGAGGAGGACAGAACTAAAAATGACTAAAATTTGTTATGTAAATGCATAAAGCTGTCTAAGAATTTTAAAAATTAAAATCTAAGCCACTTTGTTTAGCAAGATAACTCAGTAATTAAGAGTGCTAACTGCTCTTTCAGAGAATCACAATTTAATTCCCAGCACCCATATCAGTCAGTCCATAACTGTCTATGAATATAGTTCTAGCAGATCTGATATTCTACTGCTTCAGCAAGCACCTGCACACATGTAATAGATGGGCATATGTACATACTCTCTTAATCACTTTTCTATTGCTGTGAAGAAACACCATGACCACAGTAACTATTGAAACAAAGCACTTAATATAGGGGTTTGCTTAGTTTATCTTTGTAGTGAGGGAGTATGGTGCATACAGGTAGGCAAGGCCCTGGAGCTGAGAACTTTATATCCTGACCCTCAAGAAGCAGAGAAAAAAAAGGCCTGTACCTGATACAGCTTCTGAAACCTCAAAGCCAGTGACACCTTCCCTCCAACAAAGCCACACTTACTCCTATAAAGCTATGCAAGTCTCCTAATCCTTGTCAGCATTCAACAAGAAGGATGCCTATGGGGGTCATTCTTATTTAAATCATGATACATAAATTAAAAATATATTAAAACCCACTTCAATTAAACATATTACTCCAAAGAAGATAAATAATGGTTAATGAGCTCATGAAAAGATGCTCAACATCTTATTAGAGGATTGAAGATCAAAGCCACAATGACCTATCATTTCATACACATTAGGATGGCTACAATAATACTTTTATCCCTCACATTATCTTTTCTTGTCAGCACTACAATAGTACTTGGGTAGGATGTGAGAAAACTTACAAAAAACATAAATAGATTAACCTGATGACAACAATGAAACATAAAATTTATTTAAACACAACTGATAACACTAATGATGAAAGCAATCACGTGCAGTGTATTAAGCACCACTATTACACCTTATTTATGCATGTTTTGTTCAAAGCTCTACTGTAACACCTTGTATACTACATGTTATATAATAAACACAATTTCAATTTAATATACCACATGTCTAATTCTCATAACAACCCTGAGGACATGAAGCTAAGGCAAAGAGAATTTATGCAATATTTCTAAATTTAGAGCAATAGAGTAATGAGGCCAGATTAGAAGTCTGCCTCTAAGGTTGGTAATCTTAAACATTAGGCTGCCCAGTACTCTGTTATATATGGTCTGATCCCATATAGAGGTGTTTTGAAACAGTCATTTTGAAATGCATTATTTTAGAGTACCTTGGTTGAAAAAAAGTTAATTTTTCCTTAGGATATGTGATTATGTCTATGCTTTAGAACTTTTCCAGGAGGAGTAAGAGGAGGAGAAAAAGGAAGAACTGAGAGAGGAGAAATAGGAGACATGGGAAGTAGAAAGTGCTAAGGTCAACGGGAAGGAGGAGGAAGGAAGGAAAGAGAAAGGAGAAGAAAGGAGAGAGGGGGAGTAAGGAAGAAAGAGAGGAATGAGGCAGGAAAGGGGGAAACAGAGAAAGAGAGGAGAGAGGAGAGAAAGAGGAGAGAGGGGGAAGAGAAAGAGGGAGAGAGAGAGAGAGAGAGAGAGAGAGAGAGAGAGAGAGAGAGAGAGAGAGAGATCCAGTTACCTTCAAGGTCCATGATAGCACCTGGTGGGCATGGGCTCAACTTATAGAAAAGGAAAGGACAGAATTATCCTAGTCACAGGATTAGAAAAATGGCTTAATTGGTAAAATGTGTACCTCATAAGCATGAATCCTGTGTTTGGATCCTCAGCACCCCTGTACTTTCAATGTGGTGGAGAGTATCTGTAACCACAATACTTAAAGAGTAGAAACAGGAAGACTGCGGGATCTCATCTTTGCAGCTAGGGTAGGACAAAATTGGGGTATGGTTTTATCTTTATATGACCCAGGTATCACACTACTTCACAGCACTAATATACAAAGTCAAAAGTACCTATGTTGAGTATTAAAATAATTTGTAAAAATATTTCTAAAAGCTTAATAAACCTTCATTTTCTTCTCACACATTAAAGAACTATATAAATATGCACTACATTCTTGATCTGACAGTGACCCTCTCACTAGTCCGTACCTGGGGTTTCATTCGCACTCTGTCAGGACCTACAGAACTTAGTTCCCAGGATCAGGTTTCCTACCTTAAACTAAGGTCACTACTAGAGCCTTAGGTCTTAACACAGTTTTTGGGTAATTATACATGTTCACTGTCTTATAAGAGAATATATATGAATATATATTACATATACATAGTGTGTGTGTGTGTGTGTGTGTGTGTGTGTGTGTGTGTGATGGAAAACCAATATTCACATATATTTCTAGTACAAACATAATCTAATAACACCAAATATAAAAGTCTGTACAAAATTAAGATATATGTAACTAATAAAGCAACAAGCTTATTTCTTTGCATATGATATGTAAAATATCTATGGGTATAAACTGTTGAACTGAATTCCTCAATGCAACATTGTTTGTAATGTCAAAACTGAATAGAAAACTTGTTCACCAACCCTGCAGATAAGTAAGCTTATATTGTAGTATATCCCCATGACAAAACAAATGGGTAGGTGGTTGAGATTTCTGTTGTTGTCTCTATCCAGTTCTCCTTTCCTTGTACACATTATATACCCTCTTTTGCTTTCTGCTGGGGTAATATGATTATTTTATGGCCAATAACTTATGAATGAAAAGGAAACTTCTGCACTGAAGCATTTAGCTGCTGTCTGTTACCCTAAAGCATTCTTTTTCTCCTGCTGTAGGAAATAAGAATTATTGTTTTTTTCTATTACTATGTTGTGAAAATGGCATAAAATTTTCAGCTTGCAATATAAATAAATTGTTACAGCAGAGCATGCCACTGATACATGCTTCCTGAGCAACAGGAGTAAGAGAGGGACACTAAGCTGGAAGGGGATAAAACCAATCCTTAATGCTTAGTAAAAAGTAAATGTGAGGAGTAGACTAGAGCAAAGCTGGTTTTAGTTCTTACAGTTATAATTTCTATACAATATTAATATTGAGGTACACATTTAATAATGATTTTCATAAAATGGTATTTGTACATCTAAATCCATAAATGTTATTAAAAGTATATTATTTCATAAAGATTAAAATGAAGCAAAATGAAAATGGAAAAGAAGGTTGCATAGCATCTAGAATGTGAATTATAACCCCTTATAATGTGTATCTACAATCAAATCTTTGGAAATATAAATAATACCTTATTTGGAAAAAAAGTCTTATAGGTATAACTAAGTTAAAATTCCGAAATGAAATACTTTTAGATTTATTCCATAAGTCTCAAAATCAACAAGCATCCATATAGAAGTGATGTATAAGGGAAAGCAGAAATCAGATGTGGCTACAGAGCCAATGAGGCTAAGAAATACATGCTCTATAAGTCTTCAAAGTGAGGACAACCCTTCAGAAGCCTTGATTTTAGACTTCTGGCTTCCAACACATCTTTTATTGCTTTAAAGCTCCCCACTTTGTGGTCATTTGTTGCCAAGCCCAAGAAAACCAAATTGGCTTGTGCTCCTTCCTTATACAAGAAAGTGGAAAGCAAGTATGACGAAGTACTGGTTCTTCATTGTGAGGGACACCAAATGTGCTTCTCATTTGCTTTTTATTCCTTTACATCTTCATAATTTCACATGGTAAATTTTTAAAAGTGAATTTTATTTGTTTTATCCCCTACAAATATCTGTGTGTCAGCATCCCCACAAAACACACACCTCTCTCTTCTATTGTGTAAATGGCTATACTCCTGAGAACAGACTGTTCGGCTGTTAACTGTCTTGCTGTATGACTTCCAAGGGCCTCCACAATTAACTTCCATCTTGTTTTATAGTCTTCATTCTCAAGCTCTACAGTTTTTAACTCTTATCCCATGTTTTCATGTCTGCCCTCCTGCTCTTCCCTTCTCATCAATGTTCCAAGACCTATTGTTTGTCCTTGAGCTCCAGGTCAGATAAAGGTTTTGGTGCTTCCCTGATTCCTCAGATAGAACTAACTTAATCTTTCTTTGTGCTCTCTAAGCATTTATTGATAATGAATTCTAATGTTTGGCATTATATTTTAGTTGAGTTACTTTTTGTCAATCTCTGATTATAAAAACAGTAGCTGCTAAACATTGACTACATGTATATCCCCTAATAATTCACAGTTGGCACACAGACTAGCAGCCATACAAATTGCTACCTGGATAAATACAGGAACGAATGACTTCATAACTCAGTGACTCTCATCATGAGCATTTGTATATTCCAAACATCATACTGCAGTATCAAGTCATGAGACTCAGAGCAAGGCAAATAAAAGCAAAAGATTACCTTTTCATAAGGATAGCTGTCATTGTAAGGGGTTAACTTGTATGATCTAGCATAGTCTACTCATTTCAAGATCCTGGATTTAAATGCTTTTGAAGAGTCCTTTTTGCTATGTAAAGTAATATACTCAAGGACTTTGTGTAGGATATGAGCATCTTTGGAAGCCTCTTATTTTGTCTATCATAATTATGTATTTTATTATTTTACTTGAGTTTCAATTCCCTTATATATAAAGTAGGCATAGTAATATTGATTAACCTGTCTACTAAAATAACTTACTTGAATCGAATTTGGATCTAGTTTTCTTATTATATTAGTGCTGCTATATCAAAGTAATAGAGACTGGGTAATTTATAAACTTATAAAAAATTATTTCTCATAGACTTAGATGTTGGAAAACCAAAGATCAGGGTGTCTTACAAGACTGTATCAGATAAGTAGTCTTGTCTGCTTCCAGGTTCAGATCTTCTAGATGAATTCTTAGGAACAGAACACTGTGTCCTTATAAGGTAGAAGAGTCAAAAGATGCTTATTTAAACCTCAAACCATTTTACAAAATACTAATCTAATAGGTCATTTCGCATTTAGTAGAAGGCTCTCACAACTTACTTGCCTCCTGAAGGTCAACATTTTAATACTGTAACACTGAGGATTCAGTATTCACGTGACTTTGAAGGAGTCACCATAATCTAGGCCACAGCAATAGTCATTTGAAGACAGTAATTACAACTGAATCTTAACTTCTCTGACACTGTTAGAGGGTGACGGGTGTGGTCAGGGGGTGTGTGGTGAATCAATCTACTGCCAGAAGGAGACTTATGTGGGTAAAGTTCCCCAATGAAAGAGTGAAGTGTTCCATAATGACAAGCCCAAGTGTCTCTCAGCACACTACTCCCTAAAGAAGGAAATTTACAACAAACCCGAGGAGAGAAATGAGCCTGTGTGTATTCACCTGGGAACCAGCAGTCACTGGGTCCCCAGAGGCTATGCCTTCCAAGATGCACTTAGAACTGCTGAGAAGAAAATGATTAAAAATAAAGAAGCCAATATGCCCTTCCTGTTCAGGAGCTAGGGTTCCATTTCGAGATTCAGTTTCATTTGAGCTGCTATAGTCGTATATTCCCAAATATAAACTGGTTAAATTAAGTATTGGGTGAAACACAGAGGCCTCTGAAATAAAACGAACATGAAGTTTCATTCCAACTTTGCCACTAATTTCCTAATTTTAAGCAAGCCTCCTCTTGTTTGCATTAGTTTTCTTAGATATATACCCTGCACTGTGCTGCACTAACCTGCCTGCAAAGATCATCAGATCTTGATTTTGTTGGCTTTTGTCCTCTCTGACTTTCCCTCAGAGCCTGCACTTCTTTTCACGACTTCAATCCTCTCATTAGCCATAGAAATCGTAGCCTCTGCTGTTTACAAGCCATGTCTACTGCACCATTCCACAAACGTTTCATTCAAAATAACAAAAAAACCCTCAACACCATAACATTCCAGGCCCTTTTAATCTGATTTGTCCAATATTTGTTCCCATTATTCTCCCAATATCTTGTATTTTGTGGCAAACAAGGCTTTTCTTCCTTCCCTCTATTAGCTTGTTTTCTCACCTAAATATTCCAGGGATATAAATTCAGATAAATCTTTTCCTAAGCTGTAGTGTCTTTTGTCCTGGATCAGATTAGTGTAGGGTATTCAATTTCCCATCATATGCATATTAAAAATTATGAAATTCCTGTTTCGTTGAGGGAATCAATGCAGTTGTTTCAATGCCAAGAGCATCAAGAACAGCAATGAAAAATGTTGGATTCTAACTCTGACTGAAGAGCTAACAAACTGTGACTATACCACAAAATAGCATCTCTCATTTCCCAGCTAAACAGCACACATACAGATGCCTGTCATGCTATTCCCTTGTTTTACTGAAACTGCTGCTCTTTCAATAGCCTCCATGATTGATGCCTTCTATGATAAACTGATTCTGCCCCATCATATTCAGCATTGTTATCATATCCTTGAGTCTGTCATGTGATAGATCCTCTTGAAAACATATGCATCTCTCTCATTCTTCCTCCTAGCAGACATGATAATTAAATCTGCAGGATTTTTCCCACTGCTCATCAACAAGAAAGCAGCCAGAAATGTGTGTTGAATGAATTTGTGATATTATGGAGAACTGTGGAATGAAAAGAAAGGTAACAAAGTTAGAGATCCTTGTTTTAGGCTCAGTGACATTTCCTATTCGGAACCAGCAAGGTAGCTATATAACCTCCTTTTAAATTCATTTAAGAGGGGGAAAAACACTAGTGATATAGAAGCATTTAAACGCTGTTTAGAGTTTCATTTGTCTTTTAGACTCTAAATGTAATAATGCTATTTAGCATTTCTATAGCATTTAACAATTCCAAAGAACTATTCAGTGTTAATTAGATAATCCTAAGGCTCTGTAAGGTAGGCCAATATTATGATCCTCTCTGAAAAGTTAAGAATATGGAAATTCAAAGGTGTTTTGGCTCCCGTTTCAGTGCATGAGGAACTGCTGAATGTTATTACAAATCTAAAACAGTGTTTCAGAATAGCACTTCGTAAAGGTTAGAAGCACAGTGCAGGAGAGCAATAGAAGTTTCTCATTTCACTATGAGCCAACATCCAAAACATGCCCGGATAGGATGTATCAGTTTCTCCTTTTAATCCCTGTAGCACCCTCCCTCTCTTCTCCCCACCACCAAGATGGTTTCTTGGCCAAGAGACCACCTAGGATTCAGACAGAAAAAAATCATCAAAAAATTAAGACACACTGGGTACTAAATTTATGGGAACAATATAGATTTCAGAGCTAAGGATGATCCAGTGGGTTGATAAGTCATCAACTTGCTCAGAAATAATTCAGAGACAGAGAAACCGTGAACATATTGCATTGTGGCCAAATTGTTGGTGACTTCATCTAAGAGTCTCTAGGCAAAAGTTGAGCTTATTTCTAAAGGGTTATTGCCCTTTATTTCACTTAAAATAGAAGGCCAGCCTATTACTGATCTAGGGCCTCTGTCTATGCACACTTTTACCTACCTCTTGTGTGAAACACAAACACATTGGTAGGTGCCATTCTAAAAGGAGCAGTGTCATCCCTCTTCTTAGAGCTTGGTGTGCTCATGCTGTGTAGCTTCAGACCAGATGGTGACTAAACAGGTAACAGAAATATCAACACCAGGACTAGTACTTAGGATAAAAGTGCTTTAGAATCATATAGAAAAAGTATTTGATGCCTATATGTACCCAAGTTGATTCACTTTCATTTGTTTACTCATCTCTGGAACAAGTTGTGGTGTTCTTCATTCCTGAGAAGAATGAGAGAAACATGATACCATTCCAGTACTCCTAGTCCTCCCAGTCTAGCTCATGATTCTGGAAGGTATGGTCCTTGCAGCCAAGTACACCAACAATACCTGGGGTGCTTTTCAAACCTGAAGAATCAAAGGTCTCAGTAGAAAGTTACTGAGTATCACAAGACATTTCTAATGAGCCCCAGAGAATTTTGTTTGCTTTATAACGATGGCTCTAAAGTAATTTTTATATACATTAAATTGGAATCAACAAAGATAGAAAAAGCAGGAAATTAATTAAGACTGAACTAGTCGGATATATGTAAGAACCCAGTCTTGCATTTTATCAAGCCTGCCTTTAAACTTACTATTTCCCAGAGGTTTACTCTTGTAGCTTTGGTTTCTTCATCTGTAAACAAGAAAGCAAGCACAGTGCCTTCTTTTAGAGTGCTAGATAAATATGCTTTCTGGTGGGGCTTCTTAATCATGACATTGTGACACAGACTTTTATACAAGGAGTTCTAACCAAATTTCAAGAAACAAATATCTCTGGACAACAGAAAAAGAGACTATTTTCTGATTCATCATTTAATGGAACTTGAAAATGGCAGACGCCTAAACCAAAATTTAGCGGTAAAGAAAAAAATATTAATTCATTTTATTTGTGATTATTGGTGGCAGCAATGTTTTCAATTTTATTTATTTTATATGCCTACCACCATTCCCCCTCTCTTCTCTACTTCTCCCACCCCCACCCCTCTTCCCTGCCACCCATCCATACCTTCAGAAAAGGGTAGGCCTTCATCAATACCAACCCAGCCATGGCATATCAAGTTGCAGTAAGACTAGACATGTCCTCTTCTATTAAGGCTAGATAAGACAACCAAATAGGGGAAAGGGTCCCAAAGGCAGGCAGCAGAGTAAGAGATGGCCCCTATTCCCACTGTTAGGAATCCTACAAGAAGACCAGGCTACACAACTGTGACATATGTGTGGAGGGTCTAGGTCTATCCCATGCAGGCTCCCTGGTTGGCAGTTCAGTCTCTGGGAGATGCTATGGGCTCAGGTTAGATCGTGTGGATTTTCTTGTGGTGTCTTTGACCACTGTGGTTCCTGCAATCATTCCTCTGTCTTCCATAGGATTTCTTGAGCTCTGCCTGATATTTGGTGTGGGCCTCTGTATCAGATTCCATCAGATGCTATGTGAAGCTTCTCTGATGACAACAGGGCTAGATGCTAATCGATCATTAGGAATCATATCATTGGCTTTATCATTTTGTTTTTCTAATATTTGTGTTTTGTTCTGTCATTAATCTCTGGGCTATCCAGCCTCTGTGTTTTGGCCCTCTGGGCAATGTCAAGTGGGAGACCCTCTTGTGGCATGTATCTCAAGCTGAATTTCTATACCACCTTTTCACCAGTATATCTTGTAGTCAGGAATAATTGTAGGTTAAAGGTTCCATGGCTGGGTTGGTGTTCCAATCCCTCCACTGAAAGTCTTGCCTGGTTATATGAGATGGCTAATTCAGGCTCCATTTCCCCCCAATTGCTAGTGGTCTTAGCTAGGGTCACTCTCATTGAATCAAATTTCATAATGTGGTAACAACTATTTAAAAAAAACATTATTATACCATATTCTCACTGAAAAATATTATCCAATAATGAAAATAAGTGAACTATGGTATAAGAAATTAATTGTAACAACATCAAATGTGACCTCCATCTTGGCTCCTGTGACCAAGCAGCCAGCTCAGCCAGGTACACAGGGAACAATAGAGTGAAGGATCACTCGGACACAGTCCGCCTGGGTTCCTTCTGCATGTAGGAGCTGGACAGCTCTACAGATGTCTGGGCACTTATCCTGCAAGGGAGCATTTGACCTGCATGGAGTCCTGCACTTAGAGGGAGTCCTGCTCTCAGAGACCTGTGCTACATCTGACACAGGAAAGATCCCACTCCCTGATACTCTCTAGAGAACTGGCAGGAGCAGGTTAATCACCACTGCCCCATCCATCAGATGTGGTAGGCCTGTGCCACATCTGACATGGGGAAGATGCTGCTTCCTGATACTCTCTGGAGAACTGGCAGGAACAGGTTATTTGACCTGTGCCCCTTCTGACACAGGGAAAATTCTACTTCCTGATACTCTCTAGAGAATGGGCAGGAGCACGGCATTCAAGAACTGGCAGGAGCAGGTCATTTGAGTTCTGGCACCAGTAGGTGCATTCGAACTGGTAGAAGCAGGGCATTCAAAAACTAGTATCAGCAGAGCATTTGAAATCTGGCTGCAGCAGAACATTTGAGAACTAGCAGCCTGCAGGATATTCAACCTTGCAAAGTCTGTCACAAGAAAGACCCCATGACCTGACACTTCCTGGAGAACCTGCTGCTTGCAGGGCATTGGTGAGAAAAGGAATCGCAGGAGTACAGAAACACAGGCCAGCAGGACAGGGAAGATAGAGACAGCAAGACCAGCTAACACTGGAGATAACGAGATGGCCAAAGTCAAATGGAAGATCATTACCAACAGTAACCAAGGCAACATGGCACCATCAGAAACCAATTCTCCCACAACAGCAAATCCTGCATACTCGATGACATCTGAAAAGCAAGAGCTAGATTTAAAATCGTATCTCATATTGTTGATGGAGGACTTCAAGAAGGACGTAAATAATTCTCTTAAAGAAATACAAAAGAACATGGGTCAACAGGTAGAAACATGAAAATCCCTTAAAGAAAGACAAGAGAATATGGGTCAAAAAGTAGAAGCCCTGACAGAGGAAACACAAAAATCTCTTAAAGAAATACTGGAGAACATGGGTCAACAGGTAGAAGCCCTAAAAGAGGCAATACAAAAATGCCATAGGGAATTATGGGAGAACATGAGTCAACAGGTAGAAGCCATTAAAGAGGAATCATAAAAATTCCTTAAAGAATTTCAGGAAAAAACAAACAAAAAATGAAGGAACTGAGCAAAACTATCCAGGATCTGAAACTGGAAATATAATCAACAAAGAAATTGCAAAGTGAGACATCTCTGAAGCTAGAAAACCTTGGAAATAATTGAGAGAAAAAGGTCAAGTAACATATAAAGGCAGACCTATCAGAATTATACCAACCTTCTCACCAGAGACTATGAAAGCCAGAAGAGCCTGGGCAGATGTCATACAGACCCTAAAAGAACATAAATGTCAGCCCAGACTACTATACTCAGCGAGACTTTCAATTACTATAGACAAAGAAATCAAGACATTTTATGACAAAAGCAAATTTACACAATATCTTTCCACAAATCCAGCCCTGCAAAGGAAAATGAATGGAAAATACCAGCACAAGGCAGCAAATCACACTGTAGAAAAATAAAGAAGGTAATCTTTCAACAAACCCAATAGAAGATAGATACACAACCAGAATTTCACCTTTAACTAAGAAGATAACAGTATGCAACAATCATTTTCCTTAATATCTCTTAATATTAATGGTCTCAATTCCCCTATAAAAAGACATAAACTAACAGATTGGATATGTAAACAGGACCCAATGTTTTGCCACATACAAGAAACCCACCTCAGTGATAAAGACAGACACTATTTAAGAGTCAAAGTTTGGAAAATAATTTTCCAAGCAAATGGTCCCAAGAAACAAGCTGGAGTGGCCATTCTTATATCAGATAAAATTGACTTTCAACCAAAAGTTGTCAAAAATATAAGAATGGACAGTTCATACTGGTCAAAGGAAAAGTCTACCAAGATGAACTCTCAATTCTAAACATCTATGCTCTGAATGCAAGGGAACTCACATTCATTAAAGAAACTTTAATAAAGCTCAAAGTACACATTGCACCCCACACAATTATAGTGGGAGACTTCAACACCCCACTCTCAAAAATGGACAAATCATGGAATCATAAGCTAAACAGAGATACAGTGAAACTAACTGATGTTATGGACCAAATGGATCTAACAGATAATTATAGAACATTCCACCCTAAAGCAAAGGAATATACTACCTTCTCAGCACCTTATGGTACCTTCTCCAAAATTGACCTCAACAGATACAGAAATATTGAAATTATTCCATGTATTTTATCAGATCACCACGGCCTAAGGCTGGTCCTTAATTTCTTAAAGAAAGAAATTAAAGACTTTTTAGAATTTAATGAAAATGAAGATACAACACACCAGAATTGATGGGACACAATGAAAGCAGTGCTAAGAGGAAAATTCATAGCTCTGAGTACCTCCAAAAAGAGAATGGAGAGAGCTTACACTAACAGCTTGACACTACACTTGAAAGCTCTAGAACAAAAGGAAGCAAATAACCCCAAGAGGAGTAGACAGCAGGAAATAATCAAACTTAGGGCCAAATGCAACCAAACAGAAACAAAAAGAACTATACAAAGAATCAACAAAACAAGGAGCTGGTTCTTAGAAAAAATCAACAAGATAGATAAACCCTTAGCCAGACTAACCAGAGGGCACAGAGACAGTATCTTCATTCAAATTAATAAAATCAGAAATGAAAAGGGAGACATAACAGAAACTGTGGAATTTCAAAAAACATCAGCTCCTAATACAAGACTTTATACTCAACAAAGTTTGAAAACCTGGATGAAATGGACAACTTTCTAGATACTTACCAGGTGCCAACGTTAAAACAGGTTCAAATAAATCATCTAAATAGTCCCATAAGTCCGGAGGAAATGGAAGCAGTCATTAATAGTAGACCATCAAAAAAACCCACACATGTATGGTCACTTGATATTTGACAAAGGAGCTAAAAACATCCAGTGGAAAAAAATACAGCATTTTTAACAAATGGTGCTGTATCAAATGGAGATCTGCATGCAGAAAAATGCAAATCGATCCATTCTTATCTCCTTGTACAAAGCTCAAGTCCAAGTTGATCTACAAATGGGACCTCATAAAACTGCAAAGCTTCTAGAAAGCAAAGGACACAGTCAATAGGACAAAATGGCAAGCAACAAATTAGGAAAAGATCTTTACCAACCCCACATCTGATAGAAGGCTTATATCCAATGTATACAAAGAACACAAGAAGTTAGTCTCCAGAGAGTCAAATAACCATATTAAAAATGGGGTATATAGCTAAACAGGGAATTCTTAACTGAGGAAACTCAAATGGCTCTAAAGCACCTAAAGAAATGTTCAGCATCCTTATTTATCAGGGAAATGCAAATCAAAACAACACTGAGATTCCACCTTATACCACTCAATGGCTATGATGAAAAACTCAGGGGACAGCAGTTGCAGGAGAGGATGTGGGGAAAAAGGAACACTTCTCCATTGTTGGTGGGATGCAAGCTGGTAAAACCACTCTGGAAATCAGTTTGGCAATTCCTCAGAAAATTAGACATAGTACTATCAGCAAACCCAGTTATACCACTCCTGGGCATATACCCAGAAGATGTTCCTACATGTAATAAGGATACATGCTCTACTACGTTCGTATCAGCCTTATTTATAATTGCCAGAAGATGGAAAGAACCCAGATGTCCCTCAATAGAGAAATGGATAAAAAAATGTGGTACATTTACACAATAGAGTATTAAAAGAATGACTTTATGAAATTCACAGGCAAATGGATGGAACTAGAAAGTGTCATCCTGAGCGAGGTAACCCAATCACAAAAGAACACACATGGTATGCACTCACTAATAAGTGGATGTTAGCCCAAATGCTCAAAATAAACAAATTACAATTCATGAAGCTTAAGAAGAAGGAGGACTTAAGTGAGGGTGCTTTGGTTCCTCTAAGAAAGGGAACAAAATAGTCAAAGGAGCAATAAGAGAGACAATGTATAGAGCAAAGACTGAAGTAAAGGCCACCCAGAGACTACCCTACTTGGGGATTCATCCTATAAACAATCAACAAACCCTAATCACTCCTATGGACAACAAGAGGTGTATACCAAAAGAAGCATGCCATGATTGTCTCTGGAGGGGCCCTGCCAGAGCCTTACAAATACAGAGGCAGATACTAAAACCAACTATTGGACTGGGCATGGCGTCCCCAGTGGAGGAGCTGGAGGATGATACAGAGGGGGTTTACAGTCCCATGGGAAGAACAATGATTTTGGCCACCCAGATGCTCCAAGACTACCAGGGACTGAACCATCAACCAGGGGCACACATGGTTCCAGCCAAAAATGTGGCAGAGGAAGGTCTTGTTGGGCATCAGTGGGAGGAGTGGTCCTTGGTCAGGTAAAGGCTCAACATAGACCCAAACAAAGGGAAACCGAGGGGAGTGGAGGGAGTGTGTTGGATGGAGAGGCATATACATGGAGGCAGGGGGGAGGAGGAAGGGGAGGAGTTTGGGGTCTTATGGGAGGGAGAATATTGGGAAAGGTTTTAACATTAGCCATGTGTATGAAGACGATATTCGATAAAAAATTTTAAAAAATCAATGTCAAATGCAACAATCAAGTCTTAGATGAATGCCTGCTATATTAAATTATGCTACGGATCTCCACAACAAAGAAAATTAAACAACATGCTCTTTTCACATAGCTTAATAGAAAAGATTTTAAAAATAGAATTGAGGATAGTAATTATCCTCAGAGGCCAATGCATAGGAATGAAGAAGAGAAAGGCAATATGAATTGTTGTTAATGCCTTTCTTTCTTGATTGGAAAGTAAGTCCTTGAGTAGTCACTACATTGTAAAAATAATAAATAAAATAAAAGTACCATATATGATCATTAATGACAGCATTTATGAAGCAAAGATGAATTGAGCACATCTGAAGTATTTATAAAACATAAAACTAAAGACATATTTTTGAAATTTAGGATAAGACAGATATAATCACACTCAGGCCAAAGTTCCTGGTTTATATTGGCCATGGTCATTTTGATCCACTGGGAAAAAATGTCATTATTTAAATTAGCTACATTTCATTTATAGAAGCCTATCATGAAATCTGGCACAAAGAACTTTGACCAAGCACAGATTCCCATTGGTTTTGTAGACTGAGTGAAAGCAGATGAAGTACTCAGCAATGGGCCAGATGTTGAAATCTGGTGAATTATGCAAGGGAGTCTAGGTTTAATTCTGTCTAGCCACTATCATTTGCCAGTTGTATAGCCATGAATAATAATTACAATTAAAACCACCCCTGGAGTTTCATGTAGGCTAGTATTTTAAAGTATGTTCATACATATTATTTCCACTCTATATACACAAGCCTGTGAATAGAGGAACCATGCATGCAGCTGTGGCGAGCACTGTTCTGCAAGTGCACAGACAATGAAACCATGGACAAAAAAGTGAAGATTAATTGAGCTAAAATATGTATCCATAACAGCTCCTTCAGATCCAATATGTAGCACCCTCTCTCAGGTATCAAGATTCCTTCAGCTTTTCTCCTTGATTCTGACACTTTGTTTTTATTATTTTTTATTTTTTTATTCAATATATTCTTTATTTACATTTCAAGTGATTTTCACTTTCCTGGATCCCCCCTCCCTGAAAGTCCCATAAGCCCTCTTCCCTCCACCTGTTCCCCAATTCCCCCCCTTCCCACTTTCCTGTCCTGGTATTCCCCTACACTGCTGCATGGAGCCTTTCCAGGACCAGGGTCCACTCCTTCCTTCTTCTTGGGCATCATTTGATATGTGAATTGTGTCTTGGGCATTCCAAGCTTCTAGGCTAATATCTGCTTATCAGTGAGTGCATACCATGAGTGTTTTTTAGAGACTGGGTTACCTCACTCAGGATGATATTTTCTAGTTCCATCCATTTGTCTAAGAATTTCATGAATTCATTGTTTCTAATAGCTGAATAGTACTCCATTGTGTATATATACCACATTTTCTGTATCCATTCCTTCATTGAGGAACATCTGGGTTCTTTCCAGCTTCTGGCTATTATAATAGGGCTGCTATGAATATAGTGGAGCATGTAACCTTATTACATCTTGGGGAATCCTCTGGGTATATGCGCAGGAGTGGTATGGCTGGGTCCTCTGGAAGTATCATTCCCAGTTTTCCGAGGAACCGCCAGACTGCTTTCCAGAGTTGTAATACCAGCTTGCAACCCCACCAGCAGTGGAAGAGTGTCCTCTTTCTCCACATCCTCACCAGAACCTCTTTTCTCCTGAGTTTTTAATCTTAACCATTCTTACTGGTGTGAGGTGAAATCTCAGGGTTGTTTTAATTTTGCATTTCCCTAATGACTAAGGATGTTGAACATTTCTTTCTTTATTTTTTTATGCGATATATTCTTTATTTACATTTCAAATGATTTCCCCTTTCCTGGCTCCCTCCTCCCCGAAAGTCCCATAAGCCCTCTTCCCTCTCCCTCTTCCCCCATCCACCCCTTCCCACTTCCCTGTTCTGGTCTTTAAGTACTTCTCAGCCATTTGATATTCCTCAGATGAAAATTCTTTGTTTAGCTCTGTACCCCATTTTTAAGGGTGTTATTTGGCTCTCGGGAGTCTACCTTCTTGAGTTCTTTGTATATCTTGGATATAAGCCCTCTGTTAGATATAGTGTTGGTAAAGATCTTTTCCCAAATTGTTGGTTACTGTTTTGTCCTTTTGACAATGTCCTTTGCTGTACAGAAACTTTGTAATTTTATGAGTTGCCACTTGTCAATTCTTGATCTTAGCACATAAGCTATTGGTTCTGACACTTTGAAAGTCATTTAAAATTCACATCATAGAAAATATTAATTTCCTTAGGCTCATGTTACTTCTAAGTGTAAAAATACAGCATGCAAAATGACTAAAGTTTTGTAACAGTCATCATTCAAATAAGATCCATATTTGACATATGACAAATACTAAGAACTATGTCGACTGGACTGCCCTACTTAATTCATGCACTAATATTCTCACCTTTTAAGTAGAAAAACAGGTACTAAAAGTTTTTAAGACTTGCTGTCATATGAACAGAATTTAAACCAAAGGGCATAATCTGAAGCACAGTACTGTATTAAATGGATCTATAATGGCCATAGATTCATTTTTTTTAGAAAGTGTACTCCTTATTTTCTGACTGAGTCCTTAGTGGTACAGTAAGACTGTTTTGGCAAGGAAGGTACGAAAATGTATTTCCAATCAGATATTTTCTATCAATAAAACTCTACCTAAGCCACTGGTAATTCCCATCTCCGAAGTTGCAATTGAATTTTTTTCTCTATGTAATGCTTTCTCCACATACTAAAAGAATGTCTGTTTTAAAAATCTTATAACAATTTGGAGGGGTTTTCTGTCATCTTGGCTCCCAGACGACCGGACAGGCAGCACCAGGTACACAGTTGTACCCCTTGGGACACAGCCCGCCATGCTTCAGGCCACGCCCAGGGCCTGGGCAGCTCTGTGGACCTTCTGTGTGCCGGCCCTGTTGGGGGATGTTTGCCCTGCAGAGTGATCTGCAGTTGGAAAAGGTCCCCACGGAATCTGCCATCTCGCTCCTGGACAGAGCAGATAGGCAGCACCAGGTTCACAGAGATATCCTGGGTTTGACATCACTCAGGACACAGCCTGTCAGGCTTCTGCCTGTGCCCAGGGCCTGGGCAGCTCAGTGGACCATCTGTGTGCCCGCACTGTCCTAGGCAGTTTGCCCTGCAGAGTTATTGGCGCTGGAGGGGATCCCCAGGTGTCTGCCTCCTTTGCTTCCAGGCAGACCAGACAGGCAACACCAGGTTTATAGACAACCCTAGTATAACATTGCTTGGGACAAGGCACACCAGGACTCCTATGGCACACAAGAGGGGGGCAACACATCAGCAATCTGTGCCAGGGGAAACCAAGTCATCCAGTGGTGTGGAAATAGCCTTACAGGCTCACAGGAAGTTCAAGCACCAGCCAGTGACAACAGGATGAACTAATGCCAGAGATAACCAGATGGCAAAAGGCAAATGTAGGAACATTACTAACAGAAATCAAGGCAATATGGTAGTATTTAAACCCAATTCTCCAACAACAAGTCCTAGATACCCCCCAACACACCAGAAAAACAAGATTTGGATTTAAAAACACTGGTCATGATGCTGTTAGAGGACCACAAGGAGGACATAAATAAATCTCTTTAAAAAGACAGGAGACAGTCAGAATGGCTAAAATTAAAAACTCAAGAGACAACAGGTGCTGGCGAGGATGTGGCAAAAGAGGAACACTCCTACACTGTTGGTGGGACTGCAAGACGGTACAACTGCTCTGGAAATCAGTCTGGTGGTTCCTCAGAAAATTGGGCATGTCACTTCCAGAGGACCCTGGCATACCACTCCTGGGCATATACCCAGAGGATTTCCCTGCATACAATAAAGACACAAGCTCCACTATGTTCATAGCAGCCTTGTTTATAATAGCCAGAAGTTGGAAGGAGCCCAGATATCCCTCAAAGGAGGAATGGATAAAGAAAATGTGGTATATGTATACAATGGAATACTACTCAGCAATTAAAAATAATGAATTCATGCAATGTGTAGGCAAATGGTTGGATCTGGAAAATATCATCCTAAGTGAGTTAACCCAAATCACAAAAGAATACATATGAAATGCAATCACTGATAAGTGGATATTAATGAGCCCAGAAGCTCTGAATACTCAAGGCACAATTAGCAAGTCAAAAGATTCCCAAGAAGAAGGAAGGAGAGGACCCTGGTCCTGAAACGACTGGATCCAGTTTTGTAGGAGAGTACCAGAACTGAACAGAGAAATGGTGGGGTGGTGACAGGGGAATAGGCGGGCGGGGGGGGGGTAGTGGGGGGGGAAGAGGACATATGGGACATATGGTGAGGGGGGAACTGGGAAAGGGGAAAGCCTTCGGAATGTACTGGGAAAGGGGAAAGCCTTTGGAATGCAAACAAAGAATATAGAAAATTTAAAAAATAAAAAAGACAGAATATGAATCAAAAGGTAGAAGCCTTTACAAGAGAAACACAAAAATCATTTAAAGAAATTGAGGAGAATATGGGTCAATAGATAAAAGCCAATAAAGAGGAAATGCAAAAATCACTTAAAGAAATACAGGAGGACTTGGGTCAACAGGCAGAAGTCATAAAAGAGGAAACACAAAAATCTATTAAAGAATTAAAGGGAAACACAAATAAACAAGTGAAGGAACTGAGAAAAACTATCCAGTATCTAAAAACAGAAGTAGAAACAACTAAGAAATCACAAAGAGAGACAACTTTGGAGACAGAAAACCTTGGGAAGAAATCAGGGGCCATAGATGCAAAAATCAACAATAGAATATAAGAGATAGAAGTAAGAATCTCAGATGCTGAAGATACCATAGAAACCATTGACTCATCAAAGAAAATGCAAAATGCAAAAGGCTTGTAACTCAAAACATCCAGGAAATCCAGGACACAATGAGAAGACAAAACCTAAGGATTATAGGTATAGATGAGAGTAAAGATTTACAACTTAAAGGGCAGGCAAATATCTTTAACAAAAGTATGGAAGAAAACTTCCCTAACCTAAAGAGAGAGATGCCAATGAATATACAAGAAATCTACAGAACTCCAAACAGACTGGACCAGAACAGAAATACCTCCCATGACATAATAATGAAAACCAAAAAATGTACTAAACAAAGAAAGAATATTAAAAGCAGTATGAGAAAAAAGCCAAGTAACATATAAAGGAACACCTATCAGAATTACACCAGACTTCTCACCAGAGACCATGAAAGCTAGAAGATCCTGGGAAGATCTCATGCAGACTCTAGGAGAACACAAATGCCAGCCAAGACTACTATACCCAGCAAAACTCTCAATCACCATAGATGGAGAAACCAAGATATTCCATGACAAAACCAAATTTAAACAACATCTTTCCACAAACCCAGCCTTACAAAGGATAATAGGTGGAAAACACCAGTAAAAGGAGGGAAACTACACCCTGGAAAAAGCAAGATAGTAACCTTTCTTTCATCAAACCCCAAAGAAGATACCCACTCAAATATAAAAATAACATCAAAAATAACAGGAAGAAATAATCACTATTCCTTAATATCTCTTAACTTCAATGGACTCAATTTCTCAATAAAAAGACATAGACTAATAGACTGGATATGTAAACAGGACCCTACAATTTGTTGCATACAGGACACACACCTTAGTGTCAAAGACAAACAGTACCTCAGAGTAAAAGACTGGAAGACAATTTTACAAGTAAATGGTCTCAGGAAACAAGCCAGAGTAGCCATTCTAATATCAGATAAAATTGACTTTCAACCTAAAGTCATCAAAAGAGACATGGAAGGACACTTCTTGCTGGTCAAAGGAAAAATCCACCAAGAAGAACTCTCAATTCTGAACATCTATGCTCCAAATGCAAGGGCACTCTCATTCATAAATGAAACTTTACTAAAGCTCAAAGCAAACATTGCACCTAACACAATAATTGTGGGTGACTTCAACACTTCACTATCCTCAATGGACTGATAAACAGAAACTGAACAGGGACACAGTGAAACTAATTGAAGCTTTGGACCGATTGGATTTAGCAGATATATATAGAACATTTCACCCTAAAGCAAAAGAATATAACTTTTTCTCAGCACCTCATGGTACCATCTCCACTATCGACCATATAATTGGTCACAAGACAGACCTCAACAGATATAAGAAGATGGAACTAATCCCATATCTCCAATCAGATCACTATGGAGTAAGAGTGGTCTTCAATAGCAACAAAAACAACAGAAAGCCCAAAGACACATGGAAGCTGAACAATACTCTACTCAATGATACCTTGGTCAAGGAAGAAATAAAGAAGGAAATCAAACACTTTTTAGAATTTAATGATAATGAAGGCACAACATGCCCAAATTTATGGGACACAATGAAAGCAGTATTATGAGGAAAACTCATAGACCTGAGTGCATCTAAAAAGAAACTAGAGAGAGCATACACTAGCAGCTTAATGGCACACCTGAAAGCCCTGGAACAAAAAGAAGCTAATTCACCCAGGAGGAGTAGAAGACAGGAAATCATCAAACTCAGGGCTGAAATCAATCAAGTAGAAACAAAGAAACCATACAAAGAATCAACAAAACCAGGAGCTGATTCTTTAAGAAAATCAACAAGATAGGTAAACCTTTAGCCAGACTAACCAAAGGGCACAGAGACAGTATCCAAATTAACAAAATTAGAAATGAAAAGGGAGATATAACAACAGAAACTGAAGAAATTCAAAAAAATCATCAGATCCTATTACAAAAGCCTATATTCAATACAACTGGAAAATCTGGTGGAAATGTACAATTTCCTAGACAGATACCAATTACCAAAATTAAATCAGGATTAAAAAATTCATCTAAACAGTCCTATAACCCCTAAATAAATAGAAGGTGTCATAGAAAGTCTTCCAACCAAAAAAAGCACAGGACCAGATGGTTTTAGTGCAGAATTCTATCAGACCTTCAAAGAAGACCTAACACCAATACTCTTCAAACTATGGCACAAAATAGAAACAGAAGAAACACTACCCAACTCGTTCTATGTAGCCACAATTACACTGATACCAAAACCACACAAAGATCCAACAAAGAAAGAGAAGTTCAGGCCATTTTCCCTTATGAATGTCGGTGTAAAAATACACAATAAAATTCATGCCAACTGAATCCAAGAACACATCAAAACAATCTTTAACCATGATCAAGTAGGCTTCATCCCAGGGATTCAGGGGTGGTTCAATATATGGAAATCCATTAATGCAATCCACTACATAAATGAATTCAATGAAAAAAATCATATTGTCATTTCATTAGATGCTGAAAAAGCATTTGACAAAATTTAGCATCCTTTCGTGTTCAAAGTGTTGGAAAGAACCGGAATTCAAGGCCCACACCTAAACATAGTAAAAGCAATGTATAGCAAACCAGTAACCAGCATCAAACTAAATGGAGAGAAACTTGAAGCAATTCCACTAAAATCAGGGCCTAGACAAGGCTGCCCCTTCTCTCCATATCTTTTCAATATAGTACTTGAAGTTTTAGCTAGAGCAATTACACAATATAAGTAGGTCAAAGGGATACAAATTGGAAAGTAGGAAATCAAACTATCACTATTTGCAGATGATATGATATTATACTTAAGCATCTCAAAAAACTCCACCAGAGAACTCCTACAGCTGATAAAGAATTTCAGCAAAGTGGCTGGTTATAAAATCAACTCAAGCAAATCAGTAGCCTTCCTATACTCAAAGGATAAGCAGGCTGAGAATGAAATTAGGGAAATGACACCCTTCAAAATACTCACAAACAATATAAAGTATCTTGGTGTGACTCTAACCAAACAAGTGAAAGATCTGATGTATGACAAGAACTTCAGGTCTCTGAACAAGGAAATGGAAGAAGACCTCAGAAAATGGAAAAATCTTCCATCTTGTGGATTGGCAGGATTAATATAGTAAAAATGGCCATCTTGCCAAAAGCAATATACAGATTCAATGCAATCCCCATCAAAATCCCAACTCAGTTCTTCATGGAGTTAGAAAGAGCAATTCTCAAATTTATCTGGAATAATAAAAGACACAGGATAGCTAAAACTATTTCCAACAGTAAAAGAACTTCTGGGGAAATCAATATTCCGGACCTCAAGCAGTACTATGGAGCGATAGTGTTAAAAACTTCATGGTATTGATATAGTGACAGGCAGCTAGATCAATGGAATAGGATTGAAGACCCAGAAATGGACCCTCATACCTATGGTCACTTGATCTTTGACAAAGGAGCTGAAACCATCCAGTGGAAAAAGATAGCCTTTTCAGCAAATGGTGCTGGTTCAACTGGAGGTCATCATGCAGAAGAATGCAAATCAATTCATTCTTATCTCCTTGTACTAAGCTCAACTCCAAATGGATCAAGGACCTCCACATAAAACCAGACACACTGAAACTAATAGAAAAGAAACTGGGGAAGAGCATTGAGCACATGGGCACAGGGGAAAAGTTCCTGAACAGAACACCAATAGCTTATGCTCTAAGATCAAGAATTGACAAATGGGACCTCAGAAAATTACAAAGTTTCTGTAAGGCAAAGGACAGTGACAAAAGGACAAATGTCAACCAACAAATTAGGAAAAGATCTTCACCAACCCTCCACCCAACAGAGGGCTACTATCCAATATATACAAAAAAGAAGTTAGACTCCAGAGAACCAAATAACCCTATTAAAAAATGGGGTACAGAACTAAACAAAGAATTTTCACCTGAGGAATATTGAATTGCTGAGAAGCACCTTAAGAAATGTTCAACATCATTAGTCATTAGGGAAACACAAATCAAAACAACCCTGAGATTTTTACCTCACACCAGTCAGAATGGCTACGATGAAGAACTCAGGAAACAGCAGATGTTGGTGAGGATGTAGAGAATAAAGGAAGACTCCTCCACTGCTGGAGGGAATGCAAGATGGTACAACCACTCTGGAAATCATTCTGGTGGTTCCTCAGAAAACTGGGCCTGACACTTCTGGAGGACCCTGCTATATACCCAGAGGATTCCCTGGCATGCAATAAGGACACATATTCCACTATGTTCATAACAGCCTTATTTATAATAGCCAGAAGCTGGAAAGAACCCAGATGTCCCTCAATGAAGGAATGAATAAAGAAAATGTGGTATATTTACACAACGGAATACTACACAGCTATTAAAAACAATGAATTCATGAGATTCTTAGGCAAATGGGTGGAACTGGAAAATATCGTCCTAAGTGAGGTAACTCATTCACAAAGAACACACATGGAATGCAGTAACTGATAAGTGGATATTAGTCCTGAAGTTCTGAATACCCAAGACACAACTCACATATCAAATCATTCCCAAGAAGAAGGAAGGAGAGGGCCCTGGTCCTAGAAACTTGATGCAGCATTTTAGGAGATTGCCAGGACAGAGAAGTGGGAGGGGTTTGATTAGGGAATGGGCAGAGGGAAGAGGGATTATGGGACTTATGAGGAGGGGCGAACAGGGAAAAGGAAAATCATTTGGAATGTAAACAAAGAATATAGAAAATTTAAAAAAATAAAATAAAAAATAAAAATCTTATATCATGTCACTCAGTTATATATAATACTCCAATTTTAATAAAATAATCTATTTAAATAAATAAGTACTGCAAATATATTCTTGATAATTAAAATACTCTGTTTAAAATATTAAATTTGATTACCTCCTATCAAATGAAGAGAAAATATTAATCTTTATTTTACAGTAAAAGAGCCTAAGAAACCTAGCCTTTCCTCACATTTTAGTTTCATTTTCACACTCTTTCCTCATTGTTCACTACTTCCTTATGTTCTTGTATGTTCTCTTATCCTAAAAGGAAAACCTTTCTGAGTTCAGCAAAGAAACTGGAAATACAAGTATGTAAAGACAATCTGTGAGTGTATGCGTGTGTACAAGAGGCCATGCATGAGTATGCACATGTGAATTGAGAGACTTGTTTACACATTTATGAATGCTAAAAGGTCTAAGGATCTGCATCATGCAAACTAGGAACACACACTATCTAAAATTCTGCTGCAGGTCTAGTCTGAAGACTTGAGAGCCAGAAGAATCAATATATAACTTCCAGTCTGAGTCTGATGCAAAGGAAAGGGAAGACTGATGCCCCAGTTCCAAGGCAGTTATCAAGAGACAGTGAATTTACCATAATCAGCAGTTTGTTCCAGGCAAGTATTCATATGCGGTTCAGTTCTATTGCTTAATTAGATGAAGTTCTCATGCACTGGGAAAGCATCATTTGCTTTACTGAAGCTGATTCAAATGCTAATATCCAGTTACATCCTCCAGAAATAAACTAAGACTAATGTTTAATATCTAGACATTCCTTATCCCAGTCAAGTTGACACATAAAATTAATCTTTGTAAATCACAAAGATTATTTTTTCCATTTAAGATTCGTTTACTTACTGTTCTTTCTGCTTGTAATTATAATCCTTCAGCTCTTGATAAAACTCGCTTTCTTGACATTTGGCTGAATTTAAATGTTTTATCCTAATATTTCTATGATCATCCAACCCCAAATCTCCAAAATTTACAAAGTATAATCATTGTGTTTACATATCATATCCTATTAGAATATTAGAATGTAATGGTAATGAGAGGAGTACATTTTGTTCGTTGTTCAGATGTATTTATATAGTGCCTAGAATCATTTCTGGCATATAGGAGGTGTCAGTGATATGCAGGTGTAGCAGATCTATAAAATAATAATGATAATAACTACCACATAAAATAGTTTAGAGATGCAATAATATGTACAATTTCTTATTTTAAAGCAGCTGTTCAGAACATGATCTCCAATGATGAGATCATGGTCTAATTGAATCCAAGATTAATACATGGTCCATTAGCTCTTTTAAAACTGGCTTAAGAACAAGGTAAACAAATGTATTACTTTTTTGATACCCTGGATCTTGATATACAAAATGGACATTTAAATCTTATCTTGAAAGATGTCAGAGATTAGATGAGATCGTGTGTTAAACAGTTACACATATTAGGTTCTCTTTTTCTCTTTGTTGCCAGACATATCAAATAAGATAGCTGGTAGGAAATGTGCTTTATAAACTGCGAGGAGCTATTTTGCTGTAGGTTTAAAATTCACAAGCAGAGATCTGCAGACAGACAGATGAAGTCAGAGTCATTAGATTCTGGCTGTCAAATAAAATATGTTTTAAAATATAAATTTTGGGCTTTTCAGCATCAAACAGGAGCCTCCCTGCCAGAAAGCAGCACAAGGCTCTACCCAAAGCCATTAACACCACACAATCCAGGCTTGGCAAAGTTAGCCCTCATATTGGCAGTCAGGATTTTCAATTAACAGATGGGTATCTGGCTCTCCAAGCGCTTTAGGGCAGGACTTCTTATGTTCTCAGTAAAATAGTTTATACGCCCAGGAGCCCAGTGGTCATCACATCCTTATTATCCGCACCTGCTCATTTAGGTAGCTGGAAGCTCCTCTAGGTAGCAGGAGAAAGAGTGAATCCCCCAGGGCAGCATCTGATGTTCAGTACTTTCCTCCACAGTAGGGGCTTCTATTACCTAGAACTAGATTATTCATTAGACTTTTGCCTACAAATGCATGTGGATTTTCAATAATGAGAAATGGTGCATAGTCTGTGCCTTCTCTGAATTACAAAACCTGATTATCAGTGAAGACACACTCTGTGACTCCTGTTTTGGCTGCTGAGTGCCAATTTCCACTGGGTCCTATTTCTACAATTATTTAATGTTTATTGAGCACCAATAATGCACCAAGATTACTCTCTCTTTAATCTTGTCATTAATGATCCATCAGACTCCTGTGGGTGGTGGGAAGAAGGAAGAACAAGGTAATTATCAGTGTGGTGTTCAATGTGAATCAGTTAAATTGCCCGAATTATTGAAGTTTAGCTACTCAACTAGCTAAAGTAAGGTGTCCAAATTTCTACAAGGGAAAACAACAGCATCTATCTTATTGTCTTTACAAAGCTCAGAGGAGTCCTCAAAGGAGGAGACAGTAGACTAGACACAGAAAACAAGTCTGGGTAGTTATAAGGGAGGCCAAAGGTGTTTAAACAAGAAATAGACATTCCTTCTGCCCTCTCACCCCCCAAATGGATTTCTCTGTATAGCACTGGCTGTCTTAGAATTCACTCTGTAGACCAGGATGACATCTAACTCACAAAGATCTACCTGCCTCTGCTTCCCTAGAGCTGGGATTACAGGCATGTACCACTATACCCAGATTTCTTAAGAAATTTGGACTGGGTTTTTGTTGTTGTTGTTGTTTGTTTGTTTGTTTGTTTGTTTTGTCTTTGTTCATTTAGGTCCATATTTTGAAACATGTTTTTCACCTCACCTTTGCTTATTAAAATTTTATTTATTAGTAATGAAGTTTAATAGCAACACATCTCTGTGACCTCAGGTGACTTGGGTATCATTTTAGTTAAATCCCTTTCCTTCAATTCTGAAACTCAACCTGGTACCCATGCCCTGTATATTCTATCTCTAAAAACATTTTCACTTTTATTTTCAGAACAGGGTGCTTTATTCCTCTTGGCATCTTTGTTCTACCTCCTTTGTGAAGTAAATGAGCCAGTTTGGTCCTCACTTATGTTATGTGTCTGAATCAAAGCACATCCAAAAGCAATGAGCCACTAAATTGTAAAGGCTCATCGCACACTCCACCCATCAAAATGGCTGCTCTGGCAATCAGAATCTGCTCAGGTAGGATATCTTTAGAAAGTATACTAGGAAAAGTACTGGAAAGTAGTGTAGGAAGCTTCACTGGATCAGAAGATATGAGAACTAAGCACAGATGACAGAGCTCTGTGCTGTTTTGAGCATCTTTGACATTCACCTGGTACATATTTGGCCTTCGGTATATAGTATTTGAATAAATAGAGTTCCATCATATTTGCCAAACCCCAAAGGTTAGGAAGCTTCCAAAACGTATAACCATCATAATCCAGACCAGAAAACCGAGCATATTATTCAAGGGGATAACTTGAGCAAATTCAGCGAATTGCTCTTGTGTGATTTTCTCCTTGAATTTAAATTTTGTATTTAGAATTGGTAATGGGCAGGAGATAACCCCTCTGAACCACTTAAGGCAGAGTGCATTGTTACTGCTGGCCTTTATCTGGATAATCAAATAATAAAGTCAAACCAGCAACCAAAGGCGAGCTCCCAAGCTGGCTCTAAAAGATTTTCAATGTTATTTGTTCAGTAAACTGCAGAACATTAAATTTCTATATTAAGTAAATTATAAGGAAGAATGCACTTTACAAAATTAAAAAGTTCTCAGTTACTTTATCTTTTATTCTGTTGGGAAAGTCTTCAGAGTGTGCTCTGTACAATTAGATAACCTTTTGCATGGATGTAGAAAGTGGAAAAAGAGTCTCAAGACTCAGTGCATGAATCACCAGTTTCAGATACATTTCACAGCTTCTTTCTGGGCCTTCAGACAGAAAACTCTGATGACAAGCACCCGATTATGAAATGCATTCATGACTTAAACCTTCTGTCTCATGCAGAAATATCAATAAATGAAGAGCTGAAGCATTTTGAAAGAGATCACTGAGACTACTTGAAGCTGAGATTCCCTCAGGGCCACAAATGCTTTAGAGGGTCCCCAAGGGACCTTCTCAGGATACACTACACTTCATTCCTGTTCATCTCTTTTACATAGTGGGCTTCTCTATTACATTCCTATTACAGAAATGTTCTCAAGGAAAAATAATTTTGAAAATATAGCTTCAGAGGTAGAAAGGAGAAGATGTGATATTTTGGTGCTATAAGTCCATTCCCACAATTATTATGAGATCACAAGCTAATTATCACAAGGGTTTCTCATTTATAAAACAGTAATAATATTATGACAGATAGCAGTTCAATGTTGCCCAATACCATATTCTCTTTCTTTGTGAAAATACATATTCCACAACACCTTATAATTAAATTATTCCAAGCGACCAGGTACTAGCCAAAGGGATATGTATGAAAGTGATGTACACTAATTATAGGCTCAGTCAAAAGAATCCCAGGTGCAGTTTTTTATATTCTTTTTCAATTTCCTCTATAATGAACTTGAAGGTCATTGTTTTGAGAATGATAGCATCCCAGAAGAAGGTTAGATCCCACTGATTACTTAAAGGAGAGGAACCCATCAAAGCTTCCTTGTGAAAAACACTCTGAGATATTAGTCAGAATAAGCCTTCATCTTGGTCAGTTCCTGAGATTTGAGGCTATCACTGCTTATGCTGGCTACCTACCCACCCATTTTCTGCAAAGGTTAAATAAAATGTATACATCCAAGCAGCTGAGAGGAAGTCAAGCATAAGTCAGAAAACAAATATTACAACAAATTTCAACTGATTTAACTATAAATTAGAGAAAGAGTTGGAATTAGAATCTAGACCAGTGCTTCACAACATCTGCGTTGTCATCTCTATGGGATCAATATACCCTTTCATTGGGATCACCCATCAGATATCCTAAATATAAGGTATTTATATTAAGGTCCATAATAGTAGCAAAATTACAGTTATGAAGTAGCAACCAAAACAATTTTATGCTTGCAGGTCACCACAACCTACATTAATTACATAATTAAAATATAATTATATGTATATATTATATATTATTGTACATGCTACTTTATATAATATATAATATATTATATAAAGTATATTTATTTATAATGTAATATATGCATATAATTTATATATACATGTATATATACATGTATATATATGTATGTGTATATATATATATATATATATATATATATATTGCTATTAGGAGGTGGAGAACTACTGAATTAGACCAACGTTCCAGTGTGCATTCCCTGACCTTGGACGAGTATTGTCTCATCTGAGAGTTGCCATTTAATCATTTTTTACATAAGGGCAGTTGTTCATTTATTCATTCAAGAAATATTTATTTAGCTTATAGCAATAAATTATGTATTCCGAGGTTTTGAGAGTATACTTTTGATGATGATGAAGATTGATGCCTTCAGAGATCACATATTCAAATAAAGGGAAATAAGCAATAAACAAATCTCAAACATATCTTTAATAAAAACCACAATAATAACTGCTACATTAAAGCTATATCCAGGTAATACAGCAGAAGAGATGATTGGTCACTGGTTTAAGATGAGTTGTACATTTAGGAAGCACCAGTTATGCCAAGCTCTAGTAACTTCTGACTGTCAGTTAAGGCTAATGATCTTGGTTGTCAACTTGACTACATCTGGAACCAACTAAAACTCAAGCAGCTAGGCACACCTATGAGGGATTTTCTTGACTGTATCATTTAAGATGGGACGATCTAACCTAAGTCTAGACTATGCTTTCTGCAGCCCACATAAAGCCACATGGAAGAACACTTTTGCTTTTTGTCTGCTTATTCTCATTCTCCCTAGCAAGATCATCTATCCTGTTGCTGAGGCAAAACCGATTTCTTTGACATTATAGAGTAGATCAAAGACTAGTAGGTCTCTAGGAGTCCTCTGGGACTCTACTACTAGATTGGGGATGCTGAGACATCCAGTCTCATGGATTAAAGATTTCTTGGTTTTTCTATTAGGAGACAGCCATTGTTGAACTACGTGCATGTGTGTGTGTGTGTGTGTGTGTGTGTGTGTGTGTGTGTAAGTGTATATATATACACTTTATTTGTTCTGAAAAATATATGTGAATTTATGCATATATACATATATATTATACTGACGTTAATACAAAAATTTTAACAAATTAACTTCTCTACAGCCCATTTTCCTCATGTATCTTATGGGCATGATAATACATTCACCATGCATGACTGTTGTGAGAATTCAGTGAGAGAATACACATGGCATGTCTGTAATGTGCTTGGCAGCTAATTGACTAGTAATAGAGAGAATATTTCTGTATTGTTACAATAACCAAAACAAAACAAAAAACAAATAAACCAAAAACCTCAATGTCTTTATGTTTTCAAATTTGGCTTTGAAATCTTTCATGGTCTTTACTGCTGGACCAAACCAGGTCTCACTAAGACACTTATGAGAGCAGTGACATCTGAACATCTGAACAAATGGAAACAGTGAATATTTTATCCCCCAAGTCCACCGTATTGTTTGCTTTCATTATTCACAAGAAAACAAGTTACATGCTAATGACTTTCTTTATTCCTAGAATGAGAGAACAAAACTATGACTTAACCACTTCCCTTTCAGTAAAACTTCCTTTAAAGGTTTGAGGGGAGCAGGGATGTTGGAAAAATAGATTCACCCAAATATCCAAGTCCTAGTCCTTATAGCTTGTAAATGTGTCTTATGTGTAAAGACTTTGCAGGCATGATTAGAATAAGGAAATCAAAGAAATAGAAAACTCTCTAGGATTATATGGAGGGGTTATAAATGCAGTCACAGATGTGTTTTGTGGTGTAAAGGAAGCAGGAGTTTTAGTAAACAGAAAAGAAGAAGATGGACTCCGCTGAAAGAGTTCTGTGAAGACTTCATCAGCAGATTGGAATGGTGTGGCCACAAGTCAGTGAGTTTTAGCAGCTCCCTGAAGCTGAATGAGGCAATGCTCTCCCCTTATAGCTTCCACCAGGAGAATAGCTGTGCCAATAGCTTTTGTTCAGCTCCCTATATAAAAGTTCAGGTTTCCACCCTCCAGAATTAAGTTTCTGTTATTGAAAACCAGTTTGTTAAAACTACTTTGTGTGAATTTCCTGAATAGGCATGTCCTGAAAGGGATTTCACTTTGTGTATCAACTCTGACTGGCTGTTACTGCACATGTGCATATGAGGTATGCCCTGGGAATGGCCTGAAGAGCAGTGGAACATAAATCACATTTTCATCAGGCTGCTCCAGGGTCAAAAGGAAAATGGATTTGTGATTTTAAACTCACATGTTTAGTTCTTACTAAATAAAGAGTAATATTTAAATGGCTAAACACACCTCTTCAATGTTAGTTTCATCTTTATACCTCCTCTCCTTGTACCAACCACACAGATCCTCTGTACTACAATCCAAATGTCCCATTCATGCAGCATCCTGTAAGCTCTGGCACATGCTGCCTATCTGGAACACCCTTATATTTAAAGAGAACTATTGTGAAATTGTTTTGACTCCTGCCTTCACTTCATTGTCAGGAGACTTAGCGGCACCCTTATCTATATTCCTATGGATTTGGAACTATGTGACATTTAAATATCCGTTTCCTTAACAACTCTGATCATATCCTGATGAAATGATCTGTTTTTGCATCTGTCTCCCACAAGACAATGAGTGTCACTGCTATATTCAGAACCTATCTACTTCAGTATTCAGTGCATCAAGAGGACTAAATTACAGGACTTTGACAGTTAGCTCCATCTACCTGAGTCTTCCCTTCCCTGCTTTTCCTCTCTTGTCACCTTTTCCTAATTGACTTTCTCAAACATGCTTGGCATCTCCTTGTGTGAGTACTCTTATGAAGTGCACCTTCCACCCTCCAAGAGAGGTCATGACCCCTCACATAATCTTATTGTTTCATATGCTTCTCTTTTATAGCATTTAATAGATTTTACAACATTAAATCTACTCATACATAAGTTTCTGTGTCCTCTCTGGACCACCAGTTCCTTAGCAACAATGTTATGGACTAAATTTTGTGCTCCTAAATTCATATGTGGAAGTCCTAACTCCAACTACCTAAGAAGACAACTGTATTGAGAGATAAGATGGATGGTATATGTTTGACATTAAATCTAATGACACTACTCATTTTAAGACAGGTTATTAGGACAAAGGCATGCACAGACACAGAAGACATATTGAGAGAAAATATCTATCTAGAGCTAGAGATACAGCACAGGAGAAATCAATCCCATTGGCTAATTGGTCTCAGACACCCAGTTTCCATAATGCTAAAAATATAAATTTCTGTTGCCTAAACTACTACTCAACTTCATTTCATTATGGAAAGTGAGACAAACAGACACAGATAGGAACCAAGCCTGGTTTAGTTTGCTGATATATTCCTAGCATATGTCCCTGTTTAGAACATAGCTCTTCAGTGAATATTTGTTGAATAAATGAATAAAATGCCTGTTAGTTTTTTTTAATGAAGCCATTATTTCTTGGGTATGTGTTTGTTGCTCTGCTTATTTTGCCTCGCCCAACTAAAGTATCATTTAACTTGAATAAGAACTAGAATATTACCGTGAACAACTAAAGGAGGTAGATAACAGCTTAACATGACAGTTTAAACCAAGTCAACTTAGAATCAAGATCCTGACACCTTCTGCTTCTGCTTCCTTCTGACTAATCTTTTCAGATTCCAGAGAGTGTCTACTATAGAAGAAACATATCTTAACCTATCCCCTCTTTTAGAAGTTATAGTTTTTCACACACAGTGAAAATGCTCAAATATGAACTGTAACAATGTGTAAGAACAAAGCCATTAATGTAATTCTATATACCAGTAATTAAGTGGGAGAATTTCAGTCTCACCCTTCTTCAAATTACTTGGCAGCTATTATGGCACAGCTATTAAGATCATGAGAACCCTCAGGGTCTCAGAGAGGTTCTTCAAACCTCAGTGGATCTCCAGTGAAAAAGGTCCCATATCTTATGCTACCTTTTAATGTTATCACAATTCATTTCTTTGTATCCACGTGTGTTCTACAAAATCATTAGCCTGGAGTAGCTAAACTTCTGTGTTCACTTTCTGCACTAAATCGTGAGTAGGTGTCTGATTCTAACCAGGTTATTCCTTCTGACAGAATCTCCATTTTTCACTTATAAAATGAGGTGCTTACAATATAGTAGTAGTGTTGGTGTCTTCTTCAGCATCCTATAACATCATGAATTCTCTTAAGCCATCATGCAGTACACCCAACTTGTTATCAAAACATCTATGTGCTACAATAAAAATCTTATCTCCCACAAAAGGCCTTCCAAAATAGTTCCCACTGGATACCCAGTGGGATCCCAGGAAGGAAGAGAAATCCACTTTAGAGCATTATGTTTTTAGAAAACCAAAATCTTTCCATTGACATATTTGAAGTCCTTTTTCACTCAATAAAGTTTTCTTTGCAAACAAACAAATTCAGATAGCCTCATTCCCAACTAACTCCCGCCCCTCTCAGATGGATATTCTGATAGAACATAGACACATAATTTCAATGTCTCTGCACAATCCAAGAAGTACTAATTCAATAGATGTCAGAAACCCCTGAAAGATTTGTAAGGCTGACTTGCAGATGTGTCTTTGTAAAGCAGATGTATTTTATTTTTAGGCAAGTAAATGCCTTTTTAAAAATCACTGCATTTTTTCAAATATGCCCTCTTTACCATCCAAAATGTTGAAAATGAAGACACTACCAGCACATCAAGCAAATCAACAATTCCTTTTATGGTGTTATTTTAATTTGCCTGGAAGAAGTAAATTCAGAGCAAAGTGATCTTGGTTTTTTTTTTTTTTTTTTAAATGAGTCAACATTAGTTCTGACGGGCCACAGCACTGCATTTTTTCATTCAGACAGGCAGACAAGAAGGATGTTGAAGCTGAAGGTTAGTTGAGATGTAATCCCCAGTTCAGGCCAAGTGAGAAATACTTCCATAGGAAGAGTAATTTCCAGCTGAACAAAGGGAGCTTTGTTGACTTCTAGCAGCCACCTAACAACAATAATCGCTTCCTAATAAGGTGCTTTAACTCGGACCTTAAATTTCATCCACTTGACCTAGAAGGATTTCAACTTGTACCAAAGATCCATGACTCTGGTGTGGAATGATGAACAAGTTAAGCAAGAAATGTTGCAAAGGCTTGACACTATTACTGAGGCTACAGAGTGCTCACAAAAAGGAACCTTTCATGACCACACTCCAAAAGACCCAACAAGCAGCTGAAAGAATCAGATGTAGATATTTGCACCCAACCAATGGACAGAAGCTGCTGAGCCCTATGGTTGATTTAGGGAAAAGCTGGAAGAAGCTGAGTAGGAGGGCAACCCTGTAGGAGGACCAAAAGTCTCAACTAACCTGGACCCCTGAGATTTCTCAAATACTGGACCACCAACCAGGCAGCATACACCAGCTGATATGAGGCCCCCCAACACATATAGTCTAGGTTCAGTTACAGAAGATGCACCTAACTCTCAAGAGAATGGAGGCCCCATGGAGTTTAGAAGTCTGATTGGGTAGGGGGTAGGTAGTGGGGACATCCCCAAGGAGATGGGGGATGGAGAGGAGGTATGGATATAGAACAGAGGGTGGACCAGGTAGGGGAGGGATAAAATCTGGAGTGTAAATAAATAAATAAGTTTAAACAAATAAAATAAAAGAAAGAAAGTGGAAGCGAATCTAAGAGAAGTTAAAGAACGGGGTGAATAAGTTTAAAGTATGTTGCATGGAATTCACAAAGAATAAACTATTATAAAAATTAAAAAAGAGAGAATATCGTTTATGGGACCTGCTTGAGTCAAAACTACTGAGCACAAGGATCAATTTAAGAATGCAGAGGATAGAAGCTGTTTTTCTACTGGGAGATGGTGGCACTCAAATAACTACAGGCAAAAGCTCATGCTGGCCTCAGGTAAAGTTGCTCACACAGGAGCCTGTGTGCCCCTCTTTACCTGCCAAGCTCCCTCCTGCTCTGCTCCATTGGTTTCCCTACAAATACTTATTCTTACCTGACAAATAGTATATTCATTCTAACAGAACTTCTTTTGTTTTGTTTTGTTTTGTTTTGTTTTTGTTTGATGGTTTTACAGTGAGCCACTGCCTGTTCCCTCAGACACTGGTTGTATTTTTTTTGATTGGATATTTTCTTTATTTACTCAAATGTTATCTCCTTTCCTGATTTCCCCTCCATAAACCCCCTATCCCATTACCCCTCTCCCTGCTTCTATGATGGTGCTACCCCATTCATTCCCACCTCACTGCCCTGGCATTAGAACCAAGGGCCTCTCCTCCCATTGATGCCTGACAAGGCCATACTATGTTACATATTCAGCTGGAGCCATAGGTCCCATCATTTCTATTCTTTGGTTGGTGGTTTAGTCCCTGGGAGCCCTGGGGAGTCTAGTTGGTTGATATTGTTGTTTTTCCTATGGGAGTGCCACCCTCTCTAGCTCCTTCACTCCTTTTTCTAACTCCTCCATTGGGGTCCAGTGCACAGTCTGATGGTTGGCTGCAAGCATCTGCATCTATATTAGTCAGGCTCTGGCAGAATATCTCAGCAGACAGCTCTATCAGACTCCTGTCAGCAAGCACTTCTTGGCATCCACAATAGTGTCTGGATTTGGTGTCTGTATAAGCAATGGATCCCCAGGTGGGACAGTCTCTAGATGGCCTTCTCTTTAATCTTTGCTCCATACTTTGTCTCCATATTTCCTTTAGACAGGAGTCATTCTGGATTAAAAATTTGGAGATAAGTGGGTGACCCCATCTCCCAACCTGGGGCCTTGCCTAGCCACTGAAGATGGTCTCTATAGGTCATGGGAGCCTCTTGCTTTCCTGGCATCTGGTATTTAAGATGAGTTTTCTATATATTTAAACCCAGATCCAGGAACAGGATCCAATGTGTATGGGAACACAAACCTAAAAGTGGAGAAATGCCTAAGTGGGCTCTGTTGTCTTAATCTAATTCCAGAGAAAGCAGTAAATTTGTATTAGAAAAATAAAAACAGTTGCATTTATGATATTAACCTCTGTATCAAACCCTTTCAAATTAGCCTGTCTGCTACTGAAAAAAACATCACAATCCCATATTTCAGAAGAGAAAACTACTGAGGACGTTGCCCAGCTCCACAGAACTAATATCTGACTAAGCACTCAAGCCTCAGACTATTCCTCTATAAATAATATATAATCAATTTTTAAAGTGTTGTCAGGGTACAGGAGCAAAAATGCTTAGCAAGGAAAGGGATACCCACCTCCCTGTACAAACTCATCTCCTTCTACTCTATGACCACTATACACCACTATGCTGTTGTCCTTCTGAATAGGGATTGTGATCCCTCTATTCCTCCCAGGTACTCTCCACCTCCCCCAAATTCTTTATGTTCTCTCTCTCTCTCTCTCTTACCCTCTCTCTCCAAAACCACAAAACAATTCAAACAAAAAAAAAACCCCAATAAAACAAAATAAAAAAGTCCAAATGAAGCAAATAGCCCACAAATAAAAATATATGGTTTACTTGGTGTTGGCCAACAACTCCTAAGCCTGGGCTCTGTCCTGGAATGAGTTTTGAAAGGCAATATATAAATATCTATGTGCACACAGGAGAATACATATCTTGTGTATACAAGGAAACAAGAGGTTAACAGGTCATGTTGCAATCCAGGTGTGAGTGATCTCTGCAGGTATTACCACATCCCAATCCCTTTGGCCAAGAGTTTCATCTAAATAATCCTATGACTGAAGGGCTATCTGACAAAGCCATGCAGTGTATTGTTCTACAAGCTATCTTCAAGGAGTAACAGCTTTAAGAAAGTTCAGCTAAACTTCACTTCCCACATGATGTATATACATCTAGCAGTGACAAAGAGCAGTAAAGCTCTCACCCATTTTCATGAGTAAATCCATCAAAACACTTAAAACATAGTGTACAAAAGTAAATATCAGCATCTTCGGTTTTACATCCCTCCAGACCATACAGAAGAGTGTCAGCCAGACATGGGCAGTGAAAGTTCCAGATATGGAAAGCTTGAGGTCAGAAACTGAGAGTCTTTTGTACAGGCATTCTCAGGTTCCCTCTCACAAGTCCCCCTGGACTTCCCTCAATTGTCCAGAATGGTTTTCTTGGAAGACAAATGACTATTTCAATTATTTTTGTATACATTTCTAGTTCTGTCTTCACATATAATGAAATTTCATGATTGTTTCAGGAATCTAGGTTAGTCTGCATTTAGAGGTCCTAAACAGATGTAGCTAGTGACCTTGAGGTAAAAGCTGATGCTGGGAGACAGAAAAGAAATGAGCCACAGTTTGAATTTTAGATATAAAACCTGTTTCCTGTATGTGTAACTATACAGCTACATGTAAGGATGTGAAGCTCAGAATAGAATGACTAAATATGTTTATGAAAACCATTAGCATAGGAGTTATGCATAGGAGTAATGTAAACAATGATTATTAAGAAAACAAAAAGTCCTTGATCCACTTGGAGTTGATCTTAGTACAAGGAGAGAAGAGTGGGTCAATTCACATTCTTCTGCATGTTGACCTCCAGTTGAACCAGCACCATTTGTTGAAAAGGCTATCATTTTTCCACTGGATGGTTATAGCTCCTTTTTCAAAGATCAAGTGACCATAAGTCTGTGGGTTCATTTCTGGGTCTTCAATCCTATTCTATTGATCTACTTGCCTGTTGCTGTACCAATACCATGCAGTTTTGAACACAATTGCTCTGTAGTACTGCTTGAGGTCAAGGATATTGATTCTCCCAGAAATCCTTTTATTGTTGAGAATAGTTTTAGCTATCCTGCGTTCTTTGTTGCTCCAGATGAATTTGAGGATTGCTCTTTCTAGATCTATGAACAATTGAGTTGGGATTTTGATGGGATTGCATTGAATCTGTAGATTGCTTTGGCAAGATGGCCATTTTTACTATATTGATCCTGCCAATTCAGGAGCAAGAAATATTGTTCCATCTTAGGCGGTCTTCAATCTCTTTCTTCAAGGACTTGAAGTTCCTGTCATACAAATCTTTCGCTTGTTTGGTTACAGTCATGAAAGGTACTTTATGTTGTTTGTGGCTATTGTGTAGGGTGTTATTTCCCTAACTTCTTTCTCAGCCTGCTTGTTCTTTGAGTACAGGAAGGCTACTGATTTGCTTGAGTTGATTTTATAACCAGCCATTTGCTGAAGTTGTTTATCAGCTGTAGGAGTTCTCTGGTGGAGTTTTTTGGGTCGCTTAACTAAACTATCATATTGTCTGCAAATAATGATAGCTTGACTTCTTCCTTTCCAATTTGTATCCCTTTGACTTCTGAAACCATTAGAAAGAAACTTGGGAAGACCCTGGAGGACATGGGCACAGGGGGAAAGTTCCTGAACATAACACCAATAGCTTATGCTCTAAGATCAAGAATTGACAAATGGGACCTCATAAAATTACAAAGTTTCTGTAAGGCAAAGGACACTGTCAGAAGGAAAAAATGGCAACCAACAAAGTGGGAAAAGATCTTCACCAATCCCACATCCGACAGAGGGCTAATATCCAATATATATAAAAAACTCAAGAAGTTAGACCCCAAAGAACCAAATAACCCTATCCAAAACTGGGGTACAGAGCTAAACAAAGAATTTTCACCAGAAGAAATTCAGATGGCCGAGAAACACCTTAAGAGATGTTCAACATCATTAGTCATCAGGGAAATGCAAATCAAAAAAACCCTGAGATTCCACCTCATACCAGTCAGAATGGCTAAGATTAAAAACTCAGGACAACAGGTGCTGGCGAGGATGTGGAGAAAGAGGAACACTCTTCCACTGCTGGTGGGACTGCAAGATGGTACAATTGCTCTGGAAATCAGTCTGGTGGTTCCTCAGAAAATTGGGCATGTCACTTCCAGAGGACCCTGGCATACCACTCCTGGGCATATACCCAGAGGATTTCCCTGCATACAATAAAGACACAAGCTCCACTATGTTCATAGCAGCCTTGTTTATAATAGCCAGAAGTTGGAAGGAGCCCAGATATCCCTCAAAGGAGGAATGGATACAGAATACTACTCAGCAATTAAAAATAATGTATTCATGCAATTTGTAGGCAAATGTTTAGATCTGGAAAATATCATCCTAAGTGAGTTAACCCAATCACAAAAGAATACACATGAAATACAATCAATGATAAGTGGATATTAATGAGCCCAGAAGCCCTAAATACTCAAGGCACAATTAGCAAGTCAAATGATTCCCAAGAAGAAGAAAGGAGAGGACCCTGGGCCTGAAAAGATCAGATCCAGTTTTGTAGGAGAGTACCAGAACAGAGAAATGGTGGTGGTGGGGTGATTGGGGAATAGTTGGGGGGACAGGACTTATGGGACATATGGTGGGGGGGACTGGGAAAGGGGAAAGCCTTTGGAATGTAAACAAAGAATATAGAATAAAAAATGAAAAAAAAAGAAAACAAAAAGTGAGGAGATAAAATTCACGGCAAGCCTTGGAAAATATCAAGATGTGTAAAATATTCTCTCCACAAATGCTCCAGAGATATGTAAAACTAAAATAAAATTTGCATATAGTTGAGAATATATTCATTACTAAGAGATTTGCATTATTCTTTATTCTCTTCATAAAGGTTCCTACATAAATGCTATCTACTGAGAGTCCCAAAGCATATACAGTATTGACTGGCTTTAGAGTTCTCAACTGATACTTTAAAAAATTCTTTCTCATTCTTCAGTCATCAGAGACAATGCCATTTTCATCTTTGTAGCAACCACTAATGATACTTGCATAGATGACTAATGTCTTCTCTGGTAAAAAATTAATGCAACACAGTAATTTCCCTACCTGGGGTTAATGAACATGTCAGATGCTGAAAATGAGTTGTTTGAAACTAAATTACTATAATCTATATTTAGAAGATTGTTTCAGGGTTGGGGTATGAGTTTGTTGGGTAGGTATATTTGAAGTTCTCTTTACCTTAGATCTTAATTTTTACCAAGCCTATTAAGTAATAACTTTTATGATAGCCAAACATAAATTTCACATATTATCTCCTGTATTATGCTCTTGGACTGAATCCCTTGAACAATTCATTGTATTTATCTATCCAGTTAAACTGTAAATAAACAGTTATACTGGGCACCTAGCATATATCATATTCTTCATTATATATATCTTTGCCCTATAAGAGTTTATAACTGTTTACATATGAAATAGAATTGCAAGTGACTACAGTACAATACTGTAAAACACAGTGTTTGAATATCAAGAAATAGCTTTTTGGCCTGAGTATTGAACCCAGGGCCATATGCATGCTAGTCAACTGCTCTATTACACCTCAGAGAGAGGCAGACTTGTCAATCCACACATAGCCCTTTCAGGTGGCTACTGTGCTTTAGATTAAATCCCAAAGGATAATTGGGCTATGTCAGGTTAAGCAAGCAACCAAAAAGTACCATATGTAGAAGATAGGTTTTCAAAGAGAGAGATATGAAAAGTTGGTTTTCAAAACTGAGTACTTACAATAATGCATGATTGACCAATTAATTAGGGAAAGACAATTCACTTTTGATGAAAACTATTTAACAAAAAACCTTAGCAGGTACACTGAATACGTTCTAAAGAGAAAGGTTCCCGCTCCTCTGCCGACTACTTTGCAATTGTTTTTTCTTTTCCCCATTTTATTGAAAATAGATTTTCTTGTATATAATACATCCTGATTATTGTCTCCCTCTTCTTTTCATCCTTGTCTCTCCTTCCCTCAGTTTTCCTACCCTCCCCTGCAGATCCACTATGTTTCTATCTCTCATTAGAAGAGGCTTTTAAGAGATAACAAACAAACATGACAAAATAAAATACATTAAGATGAAGCAAAAGAAAACATAATAACATGAAGTTGGACATGGGAACTCAACAGAAGGAAGAGAGTGCCACTAGGCTACACAAAGGACCAATGTAGACCTATGCCCGCCCCAGGCCGTGCTTGCTGCTTCAGTTTCTGTGACTTTATAAGCACCATCAGGCGGCCTTGTTCTTTTGGTGTCTTCCATCCCCACTGATTATTTACCATGGAAGAGGAGGCAGAAAGATACTTTGGAATTTTAAATGAAAAGCTATAATCTTAGGAATTCTTAAATTTATTAGTAGTGAAAGAGAATTGAATGTTATTTAGAACATTTACTAGATAAAAAACACATGATCATCTCATTAGATGACAAAAATATCTTTGATAAAACCCAACATGCTTTCATGATAAATGTCTTGGAGCAATCAGGGATACAAGGCACATATGGAAACACAATAAAGGCAATGTACAGCAAGCTGATAGCCAACATCTAATTATATAGATAGAGGCTTAAAGCTTTTGATTCCATTAAATCACAGCTGCCCACTCTCTCCAAAGCTATTCAATATAGAACTTGAATATTTAGCCACAGCAATAACAAATAAAAGAGATCAAGGAGATGCAAAGTGAAAAGAAAGACATCAGGGTACGGCTGATAAACACATTCAGTAAAGTGGCTGTATATAAAATTAACTCAAAATCTGTAGACTTTTATAGTAGAATATTCAAAAAACTAATATGGGACTATTATTATCCCTCCACATCCACAAGGTTCTACCTACCCCATGGAATCAGAAACACATGCAAAGTCTGTATTAAAGAACTGTTCTGTTCGTCTCTAAACAACACAAAACCTATTTACATTATACTTCATTGTATTAGGCATCATAAGTAATCTCATAAGAGATTTAACATACATCATAAGTAATCTCATAAGAGATTTAACATAAAGGAAGATTTCAATAGTTACATGAAAATACTAGTTCATTTTTTACAAGACTGAACACTCCTGGATTGTGTTGTTAGAAAGGAGTGTTTGTTCACTGGTAAGTAGATATTAGCCCAAAAGTTTGGAATACCCAAGAAACAATTCACAGACCATGTGAAGCTCAAGAAGAAGGAAGACCAAAGTGTGGATGCTTCAGTGCTTCTTAGAAGGGGGAACAAAATGCTCACAGAACAGAATATAGAGACAAAATGTGGAGGAGAGACTGAATTAAAAGCTATCCAGATAATTGCCCTGCCTGGGGATCCTTCCCATATACAGTAGCCACACCTGGTTACTATTATGGATGCAGGGAAGTGCTTGCTGACAGGAGCCTGATATGGCTGTCTACTGAAAGGCTCTGACAAAGCCTGACAAATACGGAGGCAAATGCTTGCAGCCAACCTTTGGACTAAGTGTGGTGTCCCCAATGGATGGAGGAGTTGGAAAAGAGACTGAAGGAACTGATGGGGTTTGCAGCCCCATGGGGGAACAACAGTGTCAACTGGCCAGACCACTGGAGCTTCTGGAGATTGGAACACTAACCAAAGATTACACATGGAGGGACCCGTGGCTCTGGCCAATATGTGGCAGAAGTTGACCTTGTTGGACATCAGTGGGAGGAGTGACTCTTGGGCCTGAAGGGGTTCAATGCCCCAGTGTAGGGGAAAGCCAAGATGGGAAAGCAGGAGTTGGTGGGTAGGTGGGGGAGCACCCTCATAGAAGCAGGGGGAAGGGCACGGGATAGGGGAATTCCAGAGGAGAGACTTGGAAATGGGATAACATTTGAAATGTAAATAAAGAAAATATCCAATAAAAGAAAAAAGAAAGTGTTGTAACAAGCATCATTTGGTAGTGACATAAAAATAGATTTGTTGACCACTGGAACAGAATAGAAAACCCATAAACAAACATGGAAAATAACAAGTCCCTAATTTGGACAAAGATAACAAAAACATGGCCATTGTTAAAAAAAAAAATTAAACAACCAGAGCTGGCCAAAGTGAATATCCACCTAAAGAAAAAACAATAGATGACATCTTGCAATCTGTTCACACTCAACTCAAAAGTATTTCAAAGACACAAATTTAAAACAAGAGGCTGCTAGAGGGATCCTGAGGAATGATCTTTAGGATACTTATGTGGGCAAGAAGTGTATTTACAGAAGTTGCTCTAACAATCAACGGGCAAAAAAATTAAATTAAAACAATTTTTTCACAGCAAAATATATACCCACAAATAAAACAACTCAGAAAAAATTATACACCAAAGAAAAATGCCTGTTAATAAATGTGCTATTTAAAGAAATATATAGTTCTCAGAAAGAAACAATATTGACTAATAAAATATTTTTAAAGTGTTCAACATAAACATACTTTAACACTGGAAAAATGGAAACAAAAACCAATTTGAAAAAAATTCTTGATGTCTTTGTTTTAAGTAGATCAATAGTGTTCAATTGTGTAAATGTGCCACATTTTCTTTATCCGTTCTTCAATTGAAGGAAATCTAGGTTTTTTTCTAGTTTATGTCAATTATGAATAAACATAATTGCTATGAACATAGTTGAGCAAATGTCTTTATGGGATGTTGGAGAATCTTTAGGGTATATGCTCAGGAGTAGTATAGCTAAGTCTTGAGGTAGAGCTATTCCAGTTTTCTGAGATCCTGCCAAATTCATATTAGCTATAAAATACAGGTACCATGCTACACTCCACAGACCAAAGAAGCTAAACAAGAAGGAAGGTCCAAGCAAGGAAGCTTGAATCTCACTTAGAAGGGGCAATAAAATAGTCATATGAGGTAGATGGAGGGAGGGAACCTAGAGGAAGGGGTGATGGGGAGGGGAATAGGGAGGTAAGGATTAGGTGTTGGGAAGAACAGGAGAGATGGCTAAATGGCCATGAAAATGATCAGTTGAATCTGCAACTGACTGGGATGAAGAGGTGGGAAGCATCTCCAGAACTAGATAGAGACCTGGGATAAGGGAGACATCCAAGAATCAATGAAGTGACTTTAGCTGTGACTCACAACATTGGGGTTATGGAACCTGAAGGGGCCACCTCCTGCAGCTAAGCAGGAACCAAAGCGGAGCTAAAGAGACACCAACTCACCCACAAAACTCTCACCCCAAATTTATCCTGTCTTTAAGAAATGCAGGCACAGGGGATGGAGCAGAGATTGCAGGAATGGCCAGCTAATAGCGGACCCAACTTGAGACACATCCCAAGGGCAAGCATCAATCCCTATCACTGTTATGCTAGCAGACAGGAGTCTAGCATGGCTGTTCTCTGACATGAGAGGCCTGACCCACTGACTGATTCAGAGGCATACAGCCACAGTCAAACAGTGGATGGAGCTTGAGGATTCTTATGGAAGATCAGGAGCAAAGATTGCTGACCCCAAGGAGATGGGAACTCCATAGGAAAACCAACAGGATCAACTAACCTGGACACTTGGGGCTCTCATAGATTGAACCACCAATCAAAGAACATACATGGGCTGAATCTAGGCCTCCTAGCACATATGTAGCAGATCTGAGTTTGGACTTCATGTGGGTCAAGAGCAACTCAGAATCTCCAGTCTGTACTCTGGATATGTTCTTCTAGCTTGGTTGCCTTATCTTGCCTCAGTGGGGGAGGAAGTGCCTAGCCTTTCAGAGACTTGAAGTGCCAGGGTTGGGGGAATAACTAGGGGCCCCCAACCATGCTGAGGTGAGGGCAGATAGGGTAGGGGGGGTTGACTGGGAAGGGGGCAGTGAATGAGATGTAAAGTGGATACATAAAAAGATAAAATTAAATAAAAAAGAATATTCAAAAGCTCAAAAGAACCAATTTGAAATACTAAGTCATCATAGTCATATTGTCTATCATCAAGAAATATTACAACAATATTAGAGTGGATGTGGGGAAAAGGAACCTTTCTTCACTGCTGCTTGGAATGCAAAACAGTATGAAAGATGTTTATGAAACTACAAATAAATCTATCATATGATACATCTATACCCCTCCTGGGCATGTACCCAAAGAAGTCCATATCCTATTACAGAGACACATGCACATCTGTTTTTTACTCTTATAGAACCAGCCTAGTGTCCATCCACAAATGAAAAGACAACGAAATATATATATATATATATATATATATATATATACATACATACATATAGAAATATTATTTAAGAAAACAATTGAAATGTACAAGAAGATAAATAGAAATGTAAAGTATATTAATCTAAGTAACCCTAACACACAAAGACAAAAGCTGCATATTTTCCTACATGTGTAGATACCAGCCTATAATGTATACATGTTTATATTTAAGCATGTTTGTGAGAAAATTCTAAAAAGATAGAAAGAAGCTGGTCCAGCTCAGTTGATCTGGCTCAAACTCCTCTCCATGCAAATGGATTCAATCTTGTTTTCCTCTGTCTCAGCCTCTCCCAAATTGCTCTGCTTGGCCTCAAACTATAGCAATCTGTTCTAATCTTTTGGCTCCTTCTCATTCTCTGCCTCATTCTGCATTTACCTGTGTTTAGCTTGTTCTATCCAGTTGCAACACAATCTGAAATTTCTAAGAAGAGAGAAAATTATGTGAGACAATACCTCATCAAAGTGTCCTATAGACATGACTATGGGGCATTTTTCTAATTAATAATTGCTGGGGAAGGCCCCTCCAACTGTGGGCAGTACCAACATGGCTAAGTGATTCTAAGGTATAGAAGTACACTGAACAAGCCAGGAGGAGCAAGTCGGTAAGTAGCATTCCTCCATGGTCCCTGCTTCAGTTCCTGCCTCCAAGTTCCTGTCTTGAGTTCCTGCCCTGACTTGCTTGAGTGATGAACTGTAATCTGTAAATTGATATAAACCCTTCCCTCCCAAAGATGCTTTTGATCATAGTATTTATTATAGTAACAGAAACCTAATAAAAACAGTGACCACATGCCTCAGTCTCCTATGGGGATACTTCTCTGACATGACAAATTATACTCTAAAATTGTGAGCCAAAACAGACCAACTACTGAATGGCTTTTGTCAGATTATTTTATTATGGTAAGAGAAAAATTACCTAAGACATTGCTTGACATAGATGTCAAGTAAATGCTGACAGAGAGATCATGAGGAGTAGGGCCAGGATTTCAACTCTAAGATTAGACAGTTTATATATTGTCAACTACCATACCATACCCACTGCAAGAAATGGTACAAGTTCATATTTTGGGGTAGTACCTATTCTATTGGTGTCATTGTTATTATTTTAATATGAGTGATTATTACTCTAGTGTTTGCTCTGTAGGTATACTGGTTACTGTTTTCAATTTAACACAAATAGGAAGTAACTTGGAAGAGGGAGCCTCAAATAAGAAAATACCTCCATCAGACTGACCTGTGGAACATTTTCTTAATTAATAATTAACTCAGGAGGGTCTATTCTGCTATGGATGGTATCACCCATAATTCTGAGTTAAATAAGAAAACAGGCTGAGAAAGTCATGGGTGGAAGCCAGGAGGCAGCGTTCCTTCATGGTCTCTGTTTCAGTTCCTGCTTCTAGGTTCCTACCTTGAATTCTTGGGCTGACTTCCTTTAGAGATGGCTTGTAACCTGGGGACTGATATAAACTCTTTCCTTTCCAAGTCACTTTGATCATGGCATCTTCGATGCAGTAGGTAAATGTGAAAGATTAGAAGTAATCATGAAACCTCAAACTAATTCTTAAAATCTCAAAAGATTAATTTTAAGGATGTTTCTAAGATAGCAGACCATGGTTTACAGATATTATGAAAACAGTGCAGTGTTGGGAGCCAGACAATACAGTTGGAATTAGTGTCTGCCATAAGGACTGTGTGTTCAGGATACTTTATCTGATATGCTTGGGACCAAAAGTGTTTTGGGTTTCAAATATTTACAGATTTCAAAATATTTACACATATATAATGAGATATTTGTGACAAAGAACCCAAGTATAAACACAAAATTTATTTATGTTTCTTTTCATGCCTAATACTATAACTTAATTGTAATTTTAGTGCACCTGCATTTTGACTTCTATTTATCCATTTAAGCTAGTCAAATAAATATCCCACCTGCTGCCCTCAAGGTTTCATGATGTTGAAGCACTATTAGGAAGTGGAAGAATCACTTAATAAAGAGTGTAAGGTTAACATCAACTGTTATAAACTTCAGAAGGTGGGGCCTTTGTTAGTCCAGCTTAAATACCAACAACTTAAGTGAGTAAAGGCTTATTTCAGCTCATGACTTCAGGATTGTAGTCTATGGTCAGAAGACTAAAGATGTGAAAAGGCCAAACATTATAGCAAGGAACAAATAAAGCAACTAAAGCTGCTTATCACATGACATCTAAGGAGCAGATGGGTAGAATGAGGACTCAATGCGCCCTTGAAAGTCATTCAATGACTCGAGTTTTCATTTTTTGTTTGTTCGTTTGCTTGCTTTGTTGTTGTTTTTACTATTAAGCTCACCTCCTAAAAGGCTGTAGTAAATCTGAATAGCAATATTAGAGTGGACACATAAGCCTCTGTGACAGCACGTAAGACCTAAGCAAGGAACAAAGAGCAAGGAAAGGAGGCCATGAGGGGCATGCTCTGAAAGGTTTGAACTTCAGTGGTCCACATGCCATTCCCACTCCAGTCCACTCAGTTCCTACCATAATGCTCTGCTTTGTGCCAGGCAGGCCTGTCTAAGCAAAACAGAGAACTAAAGCCTCTGAAATCATGAGCCCAAGGAAATTTTGCCTTCTCAAAATTGATTTTTTCAGGTATTTTGTGCAGTGTTAGAAAGCCAATATATGCAGTTGGGTGTGCAATTTTCTAGTAGTGCAACTAATACATGCAGTTGGGTGTGCAATTTTCAATTTTCAGGCTTCAGAGCATTTCAGAACGTGGATATTTTCATTGGCTTTATTTAACTTACATGTAGAGTTGTATACATCAGTTCAAACACACTCTTCATGTTCTCATGGAAATACTGGTAATAATGATATGGTAATGATTGATAACCACATATACCACAGAATGCTTCCTGAGCAGTCAATGAGGTAGCATCAAAAGGAATCTCTTTCAGTACTTAGAATAACACCGAAACACCAGTAGCTATTTATATACTATAATTATGCTACTTACAATAATTATAATATTCATTATACTTTAAGCCTTCTATTGAATAGAAGTAATACTGTGCAGATACAAATACATGCTTTTTTTCCCCCTAAAAGTTCTGGTGATTTATAATTACAATTTTCAGTGGCTATGCCACTACATTCTATCAATTCCTTTGTTCAACTTTCTCCATACTATCTTTGTTTTTGTGGCTTTTGTTAACATAGAGAAAGGGCAGGAAACAAGACAAGCAGCTGCTAAAATGACATGCCTACATGAAGAAGGAAAACATTCTTCTTCCATTGTGACAGCTCAAGCAATATTGTATCTGTCATGGGAGAGTCTAAACTGCACAGGTACAAGAATCTTAGTGGGTGTGAGTTAAAGCCATCATAAATAGCATGTTTTATTCCCTTTGAAAATTCCTCTTGATTTCTTACATTACTGAGACGTTGTCAGAGCTTCTTCCAGTGACATGCTTCCCATTCCTGCCAAATTCATCCCACCAACTGAGCCATGTGAAGGTATGAGGAGATCAAATAGATCAGAGCACTAACTTTTGTTCAGGCTTGACTCATGTTACAGAATTTCTTTCTATATACTCATAGCTTAGTCATAGAAAGTAAAGAGTAGAAGTAGCGGCATAAATTAGTGTAAAAAGAAAAGCATAAAATACTTCTTCCATTTAACAAAAATGGAGAGATTTCATCACCTTTTTAATAACACCAGAGATTACATATACATAATGCTAAAATACAAAGACACGCCACGTCTGAGTGTCCCCCAAACTAAGCAATCACCATCTTCTGGAGTACAGCTGTGCTGCCTTGCAAAACCTTGCCTAGGTTGGGTAGAGTTAGGCATAAGACTCTCATCATAATATCAATGTGCTCCCTAGTACCTGGCAATGCCGCATATGGCCTGGGGAGCAGCTAGAGCATCTGGAGTCCTGGAGGAGGGGGATGCCGTACATAGAGACTAGAGCCTGGGCTTCATCTATACAACTGCAGACTTTTCAGATGGAGCTGGTTGGAGGAGAAGCCCCTCACAATTATGCTCTTGAAGGAAGCCCAACAAATACATCATTATTTCCCCAGAGTGCACTTTGGTGAATCATGCCTTGTTTCTGTGGATGGCACTTTGTGATGAGGGATAGATGCTGCTTTATATCTTCCAAAGGTCAGGAATTTTAGCAATACCAGGTAAAGCCTTGAGCCTGCCAAACTTCAACTGAATCTTTCATTTCTTTCATGGATCAAGATTTTTACAAATTCCTCTACACACACATGCACACACACACACACACACACACACACATGTTTGCACACTACTAAGTCTTTGCATTTTAGACATCACCTTTTTTACCTTTAATTTACATATTTTCTACTAGAAAACACTTATATAGAGATGCCCTCAAGACAAACTAACAGTATTATGCCTATGCTCTTATATTCTAGTGAAATAAACTGGTAAAGAGAGCATACAACATACATACTTTACTCATAAGTATTTGGAATTAAATCCTAGCTTTATCACTCAGTGGAGACTAAAAGCAAGTTTGTAAACCCTCCCCAAGATTTGTAAAGAGAAATAAATAAAATAACAATGATAATTTTAGGAGTTTGAGGGAAAGAATATCAAAAGACTTCATGATAACTTTCTTTCCCATACTCACTTTCCCATTAACAATGATAGTTCAACTCAACTTTCCATGTTAACTCTATTTTCTAACAGTATTTTCTCCCATTCTTCAGTGAGAAAGACTGGCATCACTCACCTCTGCACTCTCTAGTTCTATTCAGAACATCTGTGTTGAACACTGCCATGTACTTAAGCCTGAGAGGAATATAAATGCTCAGAAATAAATGAATAATGAACAAATAAAATAGGGAATAAATGAATGGATTTTTTCTTCTTTTCTTCATAACACTCTGAGTACTGACACAACACAAAATCTGAATAAATGTGATGCTGAAAGTATCAACTGAATGATCAAACAACTATATCATCTCATTTTGGTTGAATGTGAACTCCACCTACCGCTTTGCAAGCCAACATGATAATAGTTTTTTCCCCAAGGTTTACAAATAGCAAAAGATTCTCCTTTGGCTACAGATAAGTTATCATATTTGCTGCAGCAGGTAAACCTTGCTATAATAAAAATCAGACTGTATTTAGGCAGCCCTCAGAGTAAATAAGAGTCCTGTTGAAATGAAAAGTAAAAAAAAAAAAAACTATATGAAGCATGAAGATGGAAATTTGTATAACATCCAGAATTCTAGGCTTTAGCATGAACTTCTTCACTACCCCATCTCAACCTATGAAAACTACTGATCTATTATGAATTTGTCTATTTTAGATAGTTTTTATAAATGGAATCATAAATATATAATCTATTGTATATCTCTCTTTATTATGTATATTTACTTTTTATTTATTTATTTGTATTGTGTATAATGTGTATGGCATATATGTGTCATGGGGGATATGACATGCACATGAGTATGTGTGTACAAGTAAAGATACTAGAAAAGTAAGTTGGAGGAGTACAAGTATCAACACAATGTCATTTCCTTACACGTATACCGGTGGTTCAAATTCAGGTCCCCATGCTTATAAATCATACTCTTATCTACTGTGATATTTCCCAATTTCTGAACAGCAGTGGTATCTATTACTATGCAGTCTGTTTATGGAGCTAAATAATATTTTATTGCATAAATATATCATGTTTTGTTTTATGTATATACCTAAAATATACATTTGTTTTGTTTTCCCTTTTGGCTATTGTTACTATAACTATTGTGTAAATTAATGTACAGAATTTTGCTTGGATACACTTTTTTCTAATTCTTCTGAGACTATAGTTAAAGGTGGAATTAGTCATAGGGGAAATCATCTGTTTTAATATATTAAGGACCATCAAAGTGTTTCCTGTAGTAACTGAACTAGTTTTACATTTCTATTAGCTATTCTAAGGGTCATTAATGTCATTAATGTTTTCACATGCACAGCCATTTTATACTTGCATTAATATCTGTGATGAAGGGTAGATTCACTTAGTTCTTTAACAGATACAAGTAAATCTCTGAAAGATCCAGTCACTTGCTAAAACTCAGCTTCCTGTTGTATTTCTGATGCTATGAATCCTGGACTATGATTGACAAAGTTAAATCTCTTTCAAGTTAAACAAGATGATATAATAATTCAAGGAATATGTGCCAAGCTCAGCATAGCAAGCTGCACATACTATCGTCATTTTAATAGCTGTAAGTATCATATGTACTGAGTATTTGCACATGTTATATTAGATTCAATTGCTATTTAAAACAGAGAAAATTGAGGATAAGAAGTGATGTGATGCATAGATCTCCCATGCTCATGTATTCATAGGATTAACATAGTGAAATGGTCATCTAACCCAAAGCAATCTACAGATTCAATGCATTCTCCATCAAAATACGAACATAATTCATCACATACATGGAAAGAGCAATTCTCAACTTCATATCGAAAAACAAAGCAACAACAACACAAAAGAAAAAGAAAACCAGGATAGCCAAAATACTTCTCAATAATAAAAGATCTTCTGAGAAAATCACCATCTCTGACCTCAAGCTATACTACAAAGCAATAGTGATAAAGACCAAAATACTATTAGAACAGAGACAGACAGGCAGATCAATGGAATAGAATCAAAGACTGAGAAATAAACCCACACACTGCATGGACACTTGATCTTTGACAAAGAAGCCCTCAACCAAAGAATGGATACAGAAAACATGGTTCATTTACACAATGGAATGCTATATGGCTACTAAAAATGAAAAAATAAAGAATTTTGCAGGCAAATAGAACTAGAAAATAAATATCATTTTGAGTGAGGTAAACCATATCCCAAGGGTCATGCATGGTATGCACTACTGATAAGTGGTTATTATCCAAAAAGTACAGAACACCTAGGATACAACTCGTAGACTATAAGAAGTTTATTAAGAAGGAAGGCCCAAGTAAAGAAGATGTATAACCAAATGACCAACAGTGGGGAGAGGGAACTAAACTCCATATCTAGTAGATAGACTGAGACAGATGAAGATGCTTACACCCAACCATTGGACTGAGGTTGGGGAGTTCTGTGGAGTAATTAGGGGATTGATTAAAGTAGCTAAAGGGGAGGGTCACCCCAGAGGAAGACCAGAAGTCTCAACTAACTCAGACCCCTGGAAAATCCCAGAGACTAAGCCACCAATCAGGCAGCATATATGGCCTGGTCTGAGGTCCCAGGCACATATATAGCAGATGATTGCCTGGTCTGGCCTCAGTGGGAGAAGATGTGACTAATCTTTGAGAGACTTGAGGCCTCAAGCAAGGGAGATATGGGGGTGGGCAATGAGGAACTATGGGATAGGGAAGCAACAGGGAGAAGGAATTGTATGAATAACTGTGGGAGGGGGGACCAGAAAAAATATATGTTTATATATTTAATAATAAAGAAGTAACAGTTGCCTTCATGGTTGAATTTGCTGAAATTGGGAGTACTGTTCTTTTTTCCAGAAATATCTATGAATTGATGGAAGATCAATATAAAGTAAGGGATATCCCAGTATCAGATTTAGATTTCTATAGAAAATAGCAAGGGATTTTTTTTTAAATAATCCATTCGCAGCAGGATCTATTTTATAAAAAAAAAAAAAAAAACTCATGAATAAGAAATTCTAATGTTAGCTTAATATTGAAACATATCCAATTTCTTGGCATTTAGCAACATAAAACAGAACCCAAGATATAAAACAACAGTTTTCAGCAGGGGAAACTTCCACTCACCCCTTCAAGAATAAACAGGGTGATCTCAAAGACATAACATTTTAGGAGCTGAAGATAGTTCCCAGAATACAGCTTAATGAGGTAAATCAAAGTGGGGCCCAGGGATCCCCTTGAGTCAAAAGGATGAATTTGGCACTTTGAAGAAACCAAAGTTGCTATAGCTCATGGGGTCCTTTTAAGTCTTCAACTAAGAATAGATCGCTACATGAGTACATACAAGTTAGCCAAGGGTGGGAAAGACTCCTTGGAAACACAAAAGAAGAAAATCTTTCAGAATTAACAAAAGTTTAAAAAATATCTGGAAAGAGTTCACATATAGAAGTGTGATGATTTTATATTCATATCTAAGAATTTGATTAAAGCTAGGATACACAAGTAAGTTAGAAGACTTGGCATTTGTCTTTCAGGTTCTGGATTACATCATTAAGAACACTTGCGGCCGGTCGCGGTAGGTCTCCATATTGCTACCAGGACACCACTAGAGAGGCACAGGTAGACAGATTCAATCTGGGGCTTCCATCACGCGGGTGGATCCACCAGGCTCTCGCCACCAGCCAGGGCCAGGGCTGAGGCTCTGCGGGACTTCTCCATACCCTCCAGCCTTGCACCAAGGCAGCTGGGAGCAGCCTGCCCCATGGTCCCTTACAGCAGTGGTCACGGTAGGTCTCCATATTGCCACAGGACACAGCTAGAGAGGCCCAGGTAGACAGAATCAATCAGGGGCTACCATCACTCGGGAGGATCCTCCAGGCTCTCCCCACTAACCAGGGCAAGGGCAGCAGCTGGGACATCTCCATGCCCTCCGGCCTTGCACAAACTCGGTTGGGAACCGCCCTCCCTGAGGTCCACTCAGTACTCACAGAGACAGTCTCTATCTTGCAGAGTGGTCACCAGTAGAGAAAGAACAGGTGGGCCCAGCCTCACGGGAGGTTCAAACACCAGCCAGTGACAACAAGGCCAACTAACGCCAGACATAACCAGATGGCAAAAGGAAAACGAAGGAACATTACTAACAGAAATCAAGGCAGCATGACAGCATCTGAACCCAGTTTGCCAACAACAGGAAGTCCTGGATACCCAACACTCCAGAAAAACAAGATTTGGATCTAAAATCACTGGTCAGGATGCTGGTAGCAGAACACATAGATAAATATCTTAAAGAAATACAGGAGAAAATGGATCAAAAGTTAGAAGCCTTTACAAGGCATACACAAAAATCACTTAAAGAAATTCAGGAGAATATGGATCAAAAACAGAAGATAATAAAGAGGAAACACAAAAATCACTTAAAGAAATACAGAAGAACATGGGTCAACAAGCAGAAGCTATGAAAGAGGAAACACAAAATCTCTTAAAAGAAATACATGAAAACACAATCAAGCAAGTAAAAGATCTGAGCATATCCATCCACGTTCTAAAAACAGAACTAGAAACAACTAAGAAATCGCAGAGGGAGACAATATTGGAGATAGAAAGCCTTGGGAAGAAATCAGGGCCATAGATGCAAATATCAACAATAGAATACAAGAAATAGAAGAAAGAAATCTCAGATGCCGAAGATACCATAGAAATCCATTGATTCAACAGTCAAAGAAAATACTAAATGAAAAAATCTTGTAACCCAAAACTTCCAGGAAATCCAGAACACAATGAGAAGACCAAACCTAAGGATTATAGGTATAGATGAGAGTGAAGATTTACAAGTTAAAGGGCCAGCAAATATCTTCTGGAAAAATTTATGGAATAAAACTACCCCAACCTAAAGAGAGAGATGCCCATGAATATACAAGAAGCCTACAGAACTCCAAACAGACTGGACCGGAACAGAAATGCATCCTGTCACATAATAATCAACACCCCAAATGTACTAAACAAAGAAAGAATATTAAAGGCAGCAAGCGAAACAGGCCAAGTAACATATAAAGAAAGACCTATCAGAATTACACCAAACTTATCACTTGAGACAATGAAAGCTAGAAGATCCTGGGCAGATATCATGCAAACTCTAAGAGAACACAAATTTCAGCCAAAACTACTTTACCCACCAAAACTCTCAATCACCATAGATGGAGACATCAAAGTGATTGATGTCTCCATCTATGGTGACATCAATGACAAAACCAAATTTGCACAATATCTTTCCACAAACCCAGCCCTACAAAGGATAATAGGGGGTAAACACCAACACAAAAGAAGGAAACTATACCCTGAAAAAAGCAAGATAGAAACCTCCTCTCATCAAACCCAAAAGAAGATAACCTCTCAAATATAAAAAATAATTTCAAAAATGTCGGGAGGTAATAATTACTATTTCTTAATATCTCTTAACATCAATGGACTCAATTCCCCAATAAAAAGACATAGACTAACAGACTGGATACAGAAACAGGACCCTACATTTTGCTGCATACAGGAAACACATCTCAGTATTAAAGACAAACACTGCCTTAGAGTAAAAGGCTGGAAGACATTTTTACAAGCAAATGGTCTCAGGAAACAAGCTGTAATAGCCATTCTAATATCAGATAAAATTGACTTTTGACCTAAAGTCATCAAAAGAGACTTGGAAGGTCACTTCTTGCTGGTCAAAGCAAAAATCCACCAAGAAGAACTCTCAATACTGAACATCTATGCTCCAAATGCAAGGGCACCCTCATTCATAAAAGAAACCTTACTAAAGCATAAAGCACACATTGCATCTAACACAATAATTGTGGGTGACTTCAACACTCCACTCTCCTCAATGGACTGATCAGGAAAGCAGAAACTAAACAGGGACACGGTGAAACTAATTGAAACTTTGAACCAATTGGTTTTAACAGAAATATATAGAACATTTCATCCTAAAGCAAAAGAATATACCTTTTTCTCAGCACTGCATGGTACCTTCTCCAAAATTGATCATATAATTGGTCACAAGACAGACGTCAACAAATACAAGAAGATCTAGCTAATCCCTGATTACCATGGAGTAAGAGTGGTCTTCAATAGCAACAAAAACAACAGAAAGCCTACATACACATGGAAACTGAACAATACTCTACTCAATGACTCCTTGGTCAGGAAGAAATAAAAAAAGAAATCAAAGACTTTTTAGAATTCAATGAAAATGAAGGTACAATCTACCCAAATCTATGGGACACAATGAAAGCAGTGCTAAGAGGAAAACTCATAGCTCTAAGTGCATCTAAAAAGAAACTGGAGAGACCATACACTAGCAGCTTAAAGGTACACCTTAAAGCCCTGGAAGAAAAAGAAGTTAATTCACCCAGGAGGAGTAGAAGACAGGAAATCATCAAACTCAGGGCTGAAATCAATCAAGTAGAAACAAAGAAACCATACAAAGAATCAACAAAACCAGGAGCTGGTTCTTTGAGAAAATCAACAAGATAGATAAACCCTTAGCCAGACTAACCAAAGGACACAGAGACAGTATCCAAATTAACAAAATTAGAAATGAAAAGGGGGATATAACAACAGAAACTGAGGAAATTCAAAAGATCACCAGATCCTACTACAAAGGTCTATACTCAATACAACTGGAGAATTTGGAAGAAATGGACAATTTCCTAGACAGTTACCAAATACCAAAATTAAACCAGGATCAATTAGATCAGCTAAATAGTCCCATAACCCCTAAAGAAATAGAAGGAGTTATACAAAGACTGCCAACCAAAAAAAGTACAGGACCAGATGGTTTTAGTGCAGAATTCTACCAGACATTCAAAGAAGACTTAACACCAGTACTCTTCAAACTATTACACAAAAATAAAAACAGAAGGGACACTGCCAAACTCGTTCTTCAAAGCCACAATTACACTGATACCAAAACCACACAAAGATCCAACAAAGAAAGAGAGCTATTGGCCAATTCCCTTATGAATATTGATGCAAAAATACTAAATAAACTTCTTGCCAACCGAATCCAAGACCACATCAAAACGATCATTCACCATGATCAAGTAGGCTTCAACCCAGGGATGCAGGGATGGTTCAATATACGGACATCCATCAATGTAATCCACTACATAAACAAACTAAAAGAAAAAAAACACATGGTCATCTCATGAGATGCTGAAAAAGCATTCGACAAAATTCAGCATCCTTTCATGCTAAAAGTCTTGGAAAGAGCAGGAATTCAAGGCCCATACCTAATAAACATAGTAAAAGCAATCTACAGCAAACCAGTAGCAAACATCAAACTAAATGGAGAGAAATTTGAAGCAATCCCACTAAAATCCGGGAACAGACAAGGCTGCCCTTTCTCTCTCCATATCTTTTCAATATAGTACTTGAAGTTCTAGCAAGAGCAATTAGACAACATAAGGAAGTCAAAGGGATACAAATTGGAATGGAAGAAGTCAAACTATCAGTATTTGCAGACAATATGATAGTTTACTTAAGTGACCCAAAAAACTCCACCAGAGAACTTCTATAGCTGATAAACAACTTCAGCAAAGTGGCTGATTATAAAATCAACTCAAGCAATCAGTAGCCTTCCTGTACTCAAAGGACAAGAAGGCTGAGAAAGAAGTTAGGGAAATAACACCCTTCACAATAGCCACAAACAACATAAAGTACTTTGGCGTGACTCTAACCAAACAAGTGAAAGATCTATATGTCAGGAACTTCAAGTCCTTGAAGAAAGAAATCAAAGAAGACCTCAGAAGATGGAACAATATTTCTTGCTCTTGGATTGGCAGGATCAATATAGTAAAAATGGCCATCTTACCAAAAGCAATCTACAGATTCAATGCAATCCCATCAAAATCCCAACTCAATTGTTCATAGATCTAGAAAGAGCAATTTTCAAATTCATCTGGAGCAACAAAAATCCCAGGATAGTTAAAACTATTCTCAACAATAAAAGGACTTCTGGGGTAATCAATATCCTTGACCTCAAGCAGTACTACAGAGCAATTGTGTTCAAAACTGCATGGTATTGGTACAGCAACAGGCAAGTAGATCAATGGAATAGGTTGAAGACCCAGAAATGAACCCACAGACTTATGGTCACTTGATCTTTGATAAAGGAGCTACAACCCTCCAGTGGAAAAAGAATAGCCTTTTCAACAAATGGTGCTGGTTCATTTGGAGGTCAACATGCAGAAGAATGCGAATCAACCCACTCTTATCTCCTTGTACTAACATCAACTCCAAGTGGATCAAGGACCTCCACATAAAACCAGACACACTGAACCTATTAGAAAAGAAACTTGGGAAGACCCTGTAGGACATGGTCACAGGGGGAAAGTTCCTGAACAGAACACCAATAGCTTATGATCTAAGATCAAGAATTGACAAATGGGACCTCATAAAATTACAAAGTTTCTGTAAGGCAAAGGACACTGTCAGAAGGACAAAACGGCAACCAACAAATTGGGAAAAGATCTTCAGCAACCTTACATCTGACAGAGGGCTAATATCCAATATATACAAAGAACTCAAGAAGTTAGACCCCAAAGAACCAAATAACCCTATCAAAAAAATGGGGTACAGAGCTAAACAAAGAATTTTCACCAGAAGAAATTCGGATGGCTGAGAAGCACCTTAAGAGATGTTCAACATCATTAGTCATCAGGGAAATGCAAATCAAAACAACCCTGAGATTCCACTTCACACCAATCAGAATGGCTAAGATTAAAAACCCAAGAGACAACAGGTGCTGGCAAGGATGTGGAGAAAGAGGAACACTCCTCCACTGTTGGTGGGACTGCAAGATGGTACAACCGCTCTGGAAATCAGTCTGGCAGTTCCTCAGAAAATTGGGCATGTCACTTCCAGAGGACCCTGGCATACCACTCCTGGGCATATACCCAGAGGATTTCCCTCCATACAATAAAGACACATGCTCCACTATGTTCATAGCAGCCTTGTTAATCATAGCCAGAAGTTGGAACGAGCCCAGATATCCCTCAAAGGAGGAATGGATACAGAAAATGTGGTATGTGTATATATATATATATATATATAATCAAATACTACTCAGCAATTAAAAATAATGAATTCATGCAATATGTAGGCAAATGGTTAGATCTGGAAAATATCATCCTAAGTGAGTTAACCCAATCACAAAAGAATACACATGAAATGCAATCACTGATAAGTGGATATTAATGAGCCCAGAAGCCCTAAATACTCAAGGCACAATTAGCAAGTCAAAGGATTCCCAAGAAGAAGAAAGGAGAGGACCCTGGGCCTGCAAAGATTGGATCCAGTTTTGTAGGAGACTACCAGAACTGAGTAATGGTGGGGGGTGATTGGGGAATAGTTGGGGGAGGAGAGGACTTATGGGACATATGGTGGGGGGAACTGGGAAAGGGGAAAGCCTTTGGAATGTAAACAAAGAATATAGAATAAAAAAATGAAAAAAGTATACTTCCTAGCTTCACCATTTACCTGTGAATTTCATTTTTCTTTACAGCTGAATAGAATTCCATTGTGTACATGAACCAAATTTTCATTATCCATTCACTAGATGAAAGACAACTAGGTTGCTTCCACTTCATATCTATTGTGACAAAATCAGTGAACACTATTGATTATCTGTGGAGTAGGACTTGGATCATTTGGAAATATACTAAGGAATGGTATAACTGGGTTATATAGTACACTTAGTTTTAGCTTTTTAAGAATTCTCCACACTAGTTTTCAGAGAGGCCGTGCCAGTATGCAGTTACATCAACAGTAATGATTTATTTCTTCAGAGTTCAATGATTAAGAGTCATGATGCCAAAACAGAGCTCTCTTCCTGGCTTCTAGATAGCGCCCTCTTTTTCTTCGCTACTTTCTTGTGTAAGTTTTTCCTTACACATGAGCAAGGGAAACAGCATGAGTTTCTCTTATTAGAATACTCACTTTACCATGAGGACCCCTTCTTTGTGAAATAATATCACTCTAATAATATCATAATGATCCCATTGTTAATTATCATTACACTGAGATTTAGGTTTTCATGTAGGAAGATTAAGCAGATGAAAATTATTCAGTTCATGTACTGAAGAAACATGCCATATTTACATGCCCAAACATACATGCACCAGTTCCTTCCAGCATGTCCCTCTCGGGGTATTCTCTCTCTTGTGGATGGTATGTAATACTTCCTATCCAAAATTTAAAATGAGGGATAATTCTGAACTTTCATTCTCCTCTCTCTTAATCGAAATGTAATTTATTAATCAATACCTATTGTATTAGGAAGATCTAAGACAGCACACAAATTATGCCTTTTCCCTTTACCTGAGATAGTTATTCATGTTTTATTTAAACTATTACAAGCCAGCACCTAACTTTCAGTAATGTACTGCTATGGTTAAGATTCTGATGTTGTAATTAGCTTTGAGTCAATTCTCATCTTTGTAAATCTAATATATCAGCCAGCACTCTCCAGAGAAACACAGATTTCGAATGATAACCACATTGACAAAATACATTCAGAATGAGATTTAGCCTGGGGCTTTACCAAAACTGAAGGTTCTGAGTAGTTGCTTTTAATCATTACTAACCAGGCAATATTTTTTATTTGGGGAATGAATTATATGCCCCAGGAATCTCATGGCCTATCTTAAAACAGCCTTCTTGGTGTTGAGTTTTTTTGGGTTCTTAAATATGCTAGTCACTAACCATCTATAGGTTATGCAGCCAGTAAGTTCTCTCTTCTCTTCTCTCCTCCTCCTCCTCCTCCTCCTCCTCCTCCTCCTCCTCCTCTTCTTCTTCTTCTTCTCCTTCTCTCTCTCTCTCTCTCTCTCTCTCTCTCTCTCTCTCTCTCTCTCTCATATTTCTATAGTTCAATGACTGCATCTTTTGTTATCCAGAAATCTTTTGGTTTTCTGATGTAATATATGTCAATTGTTGGCCTTAATGGCTGGACTATACTATTCAGAAAGTCATTTTCTATACCTCTCTGCACCTATTTAGTTGAAACACACTCTCTACTTTCTCCTCTAACAGATTCATGGTATCAGATACCTACTGATCTCCTTGATCCATTTGGAGTTGAAGTGAGATGTAAGGATCTACTTTCATTTTTCTACATGTAGCAATCTGGTTTGAAAGTGCCATTTTTTGATGATGTTGTCTTTTCTATAATGTCTATCTTCAACCTCTTCGAAAAAAATTATTCTGGTACCTGTAGGAGTATGGGCTTATATCTTGAACTTCAATTATTTTCCACTGATCAATTTGTGTTTTATGTCAGAAATATCCTTTTGTTATTACTATAGCTCTGTGTATAGACTGTATTCAGTGATGGTAATACCTCCAGAAGTGTTTTTATTGTTCACAATTGCTTTGGCCATCTTGGGAGTACTGTGTTCGCAAATTAATTTTTAGATTATTATTTTCAGTTTCTGTTAAAAATTGTATTAGAATTTAGATGGGGATTGCACTGAACTGGTAGATTACCCTTGATAAAATGTCCATTTCATAATATTAATCCTACCGATCCATGAATATTGAAGGACTCCATATTCTAGTATCTTCTTTTTTTATTTGGTATCTTAAAGTATTCATTATACAAACATTCTACTTCCTTTATTAGATTTATTTAGATATTCTTGAATTTATTGTGAATAAAACAACTTCTGAACAAATTCTGTTAGCTAAGGCCTATAAGATTTATTATATGATTTGGAAAAAATACTGGCTCCAAAGAAGCTTCTCAGTGGTTAGCAGCCTGGAGGAGGTCCCACGTGTCCTATTCCCTGATTGCTGTTGACACCTTATTGTGGCGTGTATATTCAGTGTTTATAGATCCAGTTTATATAGAAAGCATCACTTATCCATTCCCTTGGCACTGTTGCTATCAGCTGAGGAAATGAATAAAATTTCTCATGGGATGTGGTTTCTGAGGAGTAATTTAAAAAAATAAAATAAAATAAAAGCCAACTTTAGCCACCTTGAAGGACTACTTTAAAAGTCCTGGTGCCCTTTGATGCCTTCCTGTTGGAGAAAGGAGCCCAGAGCTTATCTACATGTGGGTATTCTATTAATATGTAATGACTCTTAGGACAGGAAGGAAATGGAACTGCATTTCCTTTTTGGATACTTTCAGCAAATCTGAAGAATGAAAAACAGCCTCATGTTAATGATAAAGGCTACTCTTGGGAATGTGGCTAAGGGAAGGTTACAAAAGCAATCTTTGAAGGACTATGGACAAAGCATAACTCATCATTTCATGTTTATCAGGAGAAAGGTATCTTCAAGGCCAACTCTGTCTCCTTCACAAAAGAAGTTCATTTGCATTTCAAGGAAGGACAAGGAAGAATTCTCCTTAATGGAGGCTATTCTACACCTGGGCTTCTCTGCCTTCTCAGACAGTCTGAGCCACCTTACTTCTAATAGCATACATAGCCTTTCTCCTTTCCTTGGGTTCAGAATGTACAGAAAAATAACCATCTCCCCCAGGATCTCATTCTCACTACCCAGAAAAGCCACCTCTCTAAAATATAAATCTAATTGTAACTGACATTTAGACATTGCAGTTTCTAAAAGCAGTGGCTTCTCATTTGAGCTGTGAAGGTAAAGGCAGACCAAAGTCTAGCATCTGTTTCACTCTGTGTCTCCTTTACCGTGGGTCAGGCTCCCAGCGGTATTTGCAAATGACTAATGCACATTAATCATTTCTCTATTGCGCATCGAAACACCTGCAATATCTATCCTACCTTGTTCTTCTGCAAGGCTTAAATCACAAAGAGTAACTGTCTTATTTTATAGATGTCTTGGATTACAAAAATAGTAAAACCTTACAAGATTGATGACTTCCGAAATGACAGAAATTATGGATGATGGGCACCCTGCACCCTAGAGAAGTACAATGGGGACTAGATTGTTTTCTTCAAGCAAAGAGAGTGATTATAGGATCACCTTGCTGAATCAGAATTGTGATAATGGCCAACTAAAGCATATTTTGCCAAGGAGTTCATAGCCTGAAGTGGAAATGTAAGGATTCTGTGGGAAGTCAATTATTATGTCGAATGGTGTTTTGCTGGGGCAAACACATGATATGTTTTTCTGAAGCAGACAAAGGTGAAAAGATGTTTTGCTAAGGCAGACTGATGAAGGAATGTTTTGCTGAAGTAGACTCAGGTAAAAGGATGTTTTGCTAAAGCAAGCACATGAAAGGACATGTTATGAAGGCTTCTTCCCTAAGGACACACATGTATTAGTCCACCTTACATTGCTGAGTTGAGCTCTATTTTTCTGGACTCCATAGAAAGAAACACACAAAAAACTTCTGGTGGTGTTCTGGCAGCTTCTTGCCACTTCCACAGACTCAGGGCAATTGTCAAGAGTGATCTCAGCTGATATAGACTCATCTGGAGTTTTGCTAAGACAGACCCATGGGCTGAAGCAAGAGACATGGTGAGTCAAGTCTCATGGAAGATATTTGGAGGGAGTATAAATAGGACTCAACTGACTGTGAGAAGGCTTGCTTGTAGAACTAGCACTGCAATGCTTCACAGTCTCATATCTTTGCTGATCTTTGCTTTGTTGTTTGTGATATTTGGAGGGAGTATAAATAGGACTCAAATGACTGTGAGAGGGCTTGCTTGTAGAGCTAGCACTGCAATGTTTCATGATCTCATATCTTTGCTGATCTTTGCTTTGTTGAGAGAGGCACAGAAAAGAACTTCTGTTCCTGTTGTTGCTGGTTCCTCCTGCTGACACTTGCTGATTCAGCTGAGGCCTGGCTGTCTGCTAGGTTTGCTGATTTGTGTTTTCTATCCCAACTCTACCAAACTGGGCTGCTAGTATATTCATGAAGTGTTTGTGAGTGGATCGAGCTACTGCTGCTGACCTGTGAACTAAACTGCTAATTTCCAAACAATGCAGATGGAACTTTCTCTAAAGAACAATTTTGGAACAGGTCCATTTCCCCCATAACCTTTCTTTTCTGCTACCTCTGGTGGTGGTGGTCTACAAGGGAGGTAAAAGGATTTAAAATCCATCATGAAAAGTAGGCATTGAAAGAATTAAAGTTACAACAACTTGGCTTTGCCATATTTTTTTCTATTTAAACCTAAAGCTTATATTGTCTCCCCAAAAATGAATTTAGGACACTCTACCTTTGGATTTAGTCCTCTTGCCATAGATGAAATCTCCTCTCTCAGCTTTTTACCCTTCATTGGAGCTAAAATTAGCATTTAGCAGATTGAAAATGGGTGGCCAAGACTGATCTATGGAACTCCCAAACTTAAGTCTCTTGCCCTAAAACTCCAGTAATATTATTTATTAAATCACAATGCCTCCCTATATATTATGACAAATTTTAAGCTCCTCAGCAAGGTGTTTAAAGTTCTCTTCATCATGACTCTTTCAACTGGAGTCTTCCTATCAATGGAGATTCCAAGCACACTACTGATTGGTTGCTTGGTGCCCCCAAACCTGCCATTTCATATGGAGCCCCTTATTCTTTTACTTAAAATTGGATTTAGTCACACAGTTTACAATAGCCACAAACAATAAAAAATATCTTGGTATGACTCTAGCTAATTCCATGCTTGTGGATTGGCAAAATTAATATAGTAAAAACGGCCATCTTGCCTAAAGCAATATACAGATTCAATGCAATCCCCATCAAAATCCCAACTCAATTCTTTATAGAGTCAGAAAGAGCAATTTTCAAATTCATCTAGAATAATAAAAAAAAACAGGATAGCTAAAACTATTCTCAAGTAAAAGAAATTCTGGGAGAATCAGTATCCCAGACCTCAAGCAGTACTACAGAGCAATAGTGTTAAAAACTGCATGGTATTGATACAGTGACGGGCAGGTAGATCAAAGCAATACAATTGAAGACTCAGAAATTAACCCACACACCTTTGGTCACTTGACAACGGAGCTACAACCATCCAGTGGGAAAAAAATAGCCTTTTCAACAAATGGAGCTGGTTCAACTGCTAGCATGCAGAAGAATGCAAATTGATCCATTCTTATCTCCTTGTACTAAGCTCAACTCCAAGTGGATCAAGGACCTCCACATAAAACCAGATACACTGAAACTAATAGAAAAGAAACCCAGGAAGACACTTGAGGACATGGGCACGGGGTGGGGGGGAGTTCCTGAACAGAATACCAATAGCTTATGCTCTAAGATCAAGAATTGACAAATGGGACCTCATAAAATTACAAAGTTTCTGTAAGGCAAAAGACACTGTCAATAGGATCAAATGGCAACCAACAAATTGGGCAAAGATCTTTACCAACCATACATCTGACAGAGGCCTGATATCTAATATATACAAAGAACTCAAGAAGTTAGACTCCAGAGAGCCAAATAACCCTATTAAAAATGGGGTACAGAGCTAAAGAAAGAATTTTCACCTGAGAAATATTGAATGGCTGAGAAGCACTTAAAGAAATGTGCAACATCCTTAGTCATCAGGGAAATGCAAATCAAAACACACCAGTCAGAATGGCTAAGATCAAAAGCTCAGGAGACAGCAGGTGCTGGTGAGGATATGGAGAAAGAGAAACACTCTTCCACTGCTGGTAGAATTGCAAGGTGGTACAACAACCCTGGAAATCAGTCTGGCGGTTCCTCAGAAAACTGAGCATGATATTACTGGAGGAACCCTGTAATACCACTCCTGGACATATACCCAGAGGATTTCCCAGCATGTAATAAGGACACATGCTCCATTATGCTCACATCAGCCCTATTTATACTAGACAGATGTTCCTCAATGGAGGAATGGATACAGAAAATATGGTATATTTACACAATGGAATACCACTCAGCTATTAAAAACAATGAATTCATAAAATTCTTAGACAAATGGGTGGATCTGGAAAATATCATTCTAAGTGAGGTAACCCAATCACAAAAGAACTCACATGGTATACAGTCGCTGATAAGTGGATATAATTCCAGAATCTCAGAATACTCAAGACACAATTCACATATCAAATGATGCCCAAAAAGAAGGAAGGAAAGGCCCTTGGTCCTGTAAAGGCTCCATGCAGCAGTGTAGGAGAATACCAGGACAGGGAAGGGGGAGAAGTTTGCTTGGGGGACAGGGGGAGGAGAGAAGGCTTATGGGACTTTGGGGGAGGTAGGAACCAGGAAAGGGGAAATCATCTGAAATGTAAATAAAGAATATATCTAATATAAAATGGGTTTAGTCCATGAGGAGAAAAGCTGACAGGAGAATGAAGGACAGGTTTGTGAAATAGAGCATGTATCCTGTCATTTGCATTTACAATACCCATATGGATTATTAGCACAGTTCTTACTGAAATCTAGTAACATTTTCCTCAATTTACTGTTCAGTCTTTATGATGGCAATGGCTTTTCCTATTGTCTGTCCCTGAATACTACTCTATCCCTAATGACTTTCCTAAATCCATGATCAATTTTGTGAATATTTTTTTCATTAAACTCCAATTACCTTTTAAAATATTCTATATTTTCTGGTGAGAATTTGACTTGAAACTTTTTAACCTACAGATCTTTTTTATTGGATATTATACAATTGTTATCTTCTTTCCTGGTTTCCCCTCTGGAAACTCCCTATCTCATCCTCCATCCCACTGCTTCTATGAGGATGCTCCCCAACCCACCCACCCACTTCTGCCTCCCTAACCTGGCATTCCCCTACACTGGGGCATTGAACCTTTCCAGGACCAAGGGCCTTTCCTCCTATTGATATCTGACCAGGCCATCCTCTGCTACATATGTGGCTGGAGCCATGGGTCCCTCCATGTGTACTCTTTGGTTGGTGGTTTAGTCCTTGCAAGCTCTGGAGTCTCTGGTTGCTTGATATTGTTGTTCTTCCTATGGGTTGGTTGCAAAGCCCTTCATTTCCTTCAGCTCCACTTCCTCAGTTGCTAATATACTGAATATATGTTTATGAATGTGTATGTATATATGTATATGATGCATATGTATATGATGTATAAGTATATGATGTATATATATATGTATATCTGATGTATAAGTATAGGTATATGTATATGCATATGAATATTGGGAAAACCATAAATTTTTTTCAAGATTTATTATTTAATGTGTTATGACTGCTTGCATGCACATATGTGCAAAATTGTGTGTGTGTGTGTGTGTGTGTGTGTGTGTGTGCTTGGTACTGGCAGAGGCCAGAAGAAGGTGTCATATCTCCTGAAGAGTTGCAAGCAATAGTAAGCTGCCCCACTTGAGTGCCGGAAATCAAATCAGGGTCCTCTGCAATAGCATTAAGTGCTCTTAAGTAAAGAGCCATCTCTCTAGTCCCATTACAAGAAATATTTGAATGTAATAAAAAATATTTTCCCTGAGAATAACCTTGCCCATACATTTCATATAATTTATCTAGAAATGAGAACAAGCTCTAGTGCATTTTAACTGTTCAGTAGATGTTTGATGAATGTTTATTTAAAATTACAATGAATGTCTATATTATCTCTATCTACTTGGCACTTTTCTCAAAAAAAGGTACTTCAGGAATACTATTTGACCTTTTGTTAAAATGAAGTTTTCACAGATAGTTGTGGGAGACCAGCATGAGTAAAGTATGAAACAGCTGTATCTCATACTAAAATCTACTTTCTCTCACTTTAAGGCTAAGAAAAAGGAGGCAGTAGACAAGACAGTGATATAGAATCAAAAGACTAGGAAAATCAATGGAGTGATTCTATACCGTGTACCTTTCATGTTTCAGGCTCTGAATTAGTGATATCCAAGTATTAAAAATCATATTTATTTTTCTAGCAATAAGGTGATACATATCATGTTACCTTTATATTACCAATTTTTAGCTTTTAATCTCTAACAAATGACTGAGAAAATCAACCCAAGGAAGAAATAATTATTTATTTTTTGAGACTGTAATACATAAAAATGTATTTACATTAACCTTTTTTCTCCCCCTCCACTCCTCCTGTTCCCCTTCCCCATCTAAATTATGACCCTTCTTTATTCAAATAAAGTGGAGAAAAAGATAAGTCTTTGTTGGGTGTTATGGGCCTTGTGAAATTTTCCCCACTCTTGTTGGTGTGTTCGCTGGTGTCTTCACTATGCAGTTCTTGTTCAGACAATCACAACATTGAGATTTCTTGTGTGCAGCTTCCCTATTTGATCTATATGGCATTACCTAGAAGTGGGTGTCCTGGTCCTCTGGATCTTAATATCTTTCTGCTAACTCTTTCATTATTTTTTCTGAGTTTTATATTTAGGGGTTTCATCGCACATGTATTAAATGGATCTGGACACCCCACAGTTATTTCTTTGAATTTTGATAAATTGTAATAGTCTCCATCCATTGCAAACATTATTGCCAAACATGGGAAACCCTCTTTTAGTCATTGATCATAACTTGAGGTTAAGATCCTATTAAAGAATATATTATACACTTTGGACACAGGACTTAGAGGAATAAATAAAGCTGAAACTAACCTATAAATTTCCTTCCAAAGGACTAGCTCACATAATATAAGAATGTGTCATGCATACTAGAAAAGAGATAAGTAATCAGTAGTTATGTCCAGCCATAAAGCCACGAACCACAATAGTGAGCACCTCAGCAAGACATCCCCAATGGTACAATTAGTGGCAGTTTTATGTTGGGAATAACTAATAGCTGACCAATCAAACTTCAGGCCTACTGAACTCCAACAGGAGAGAACTTATGCCTTGTGCTATAAACCTAGCCAGCCACTCATGGCTGCAACAGTCATAGACACAAGAGCCAGTTTATTTCCACTGTCTTAGTAAACCAATATATTTTCTTGCCATACTCTAAATACTTAATCCTTATACCATCAGTAAGTAATTACTTACTTAACTATATTTCAGAGTTTTTACAGTGTGGTAGCTGGCTATTCTCTCTTAAGCCTACAGCAAGGTAGAACCATCATGACAGAAGTGAGATATATCTCATGAAGCAGAGTTAATAAAAGAGTAAAAAGCCTGGGACAAGATACACTCTTCGGATCATGTCTACAATTACTTAGTTGCTCCAACTGGGCTCTACCTCCCAATGGCCTGTTCATCTACGAACTCACAAATGTGTCAGTCATTGGTGACATACCCTCTTCATAGCACCACCAGCTAGAAACGAAGCCTTCCAGGTCATAAAATATTGAAGGAAAATTCTTTCAGAAATTGTGAATAATTAATTTACTTATTGACACTGAGCTACTAACTAGCCAAAGATTCAAACTTCTGAGTATGTGGATATAACTACTGTGCTCTTTGCTTTTAATATAGGAAGTAATCTTCCATCTGTGATGAATTAGGAAAGAGATGAGGTTTTTGCAAAAGTAACAAAATAGCTTGTCACAGTTTCACAGGTACTAGAAGAATAGACAAGATTCCAGAGGTATAGACAAAGAAATCAGGGCAATAACACTACCTAAAGATCATTTTTTAAACTGGTTCCTTAGACTCACTGCCCAAACCAACAGTGGAGAGTGTCATGTGGTAGTTGAAAAGGATAAGTAAAGAACCAATACCACAGAGTACTTGAAAGTAATAAATGACAGGTTGGGTAAAAAGACTTAATATTTTCTAATGCTCTGATATTTGTTGAATATTATTTAAGTAGAAGCATCTACTAAATGCCTTCCCAGAAGATTCTGGATGCATAGCATCACACTTTGATTTAGCACGTGTCTGTCTTCCCTTGCTATACCTCCTACAAGGACAAATGGGACAAGTGGAAAAATCAAAACTGGAAAACTCATTTTTTTCATAAAAGCCACAAAATATGGAAACCACAGCAGGCCCAAGACACATAATCAGATATTCGGGGGTAAGTAGATAAGTAGTACCACAAGTTTTTATCTGGCTAGTGTGTAACTAAATAGAAATATCCAGCATACAATGAAATTTAGAGTTACAGACCTGGCATTTGAATAAAGGGTCTGTATTGTCCAGAAACTTACTATAATAATTTTTCTGTAAGGCAATAATAATAAAGTTTCTTTATTCATTGGCTTATGTTACTTACAAATGCATGTGGAAGCTGATATCATTAGTTTACCTTCACTGTTAAACAAAAAAAAAAAAACAAAAAAAAAAAACAAAAAAAAAAACAAAAAAAAACTAAGGCTTACTTAGATTCTGCCTAATGGAGAGGGGTGCATTAAGAAAACTGGCTACAACATTGTTTCTTTGTTTTTCCCAATGCAATAGGTAAGTGTAAAGAACAAAGAGAGCTATAAACATGAGAAAATGGGGCTTGGGTACTTTTGAAGTCATAAAAAATTAAAGAAGACAAGCATTATGGTCAAACATGGTTATGGATTTTACCTTGTATGGATATACGTCACAGCTAGGAACCATGTTTATTATTATTACACTCCAGAGGCATACTACTGAGCAGACACTCCAGATAAATATTTGGTAGAATTAAAGTTTCCAACTCATTACATTGTTCTCAATCATTTTTTAAGCCGCTGAATTTCTAACATTGGTATGTTGTTTTTAACGAAAACACTTTAGAGAAGCACATGCATTCAGATGAATGAAGATGTGAAACTGGATGTCTTTGTTTCAACTTCATTTATTTGGGGAGGATTAATCATACCCTGTTATGTTCTATGCATAGCCTTAGAACAATACAGGTAACTAATAAAAATGACTTTAATTTTAAAAGTAACTTCAGTGAAATTCCACATTCCTGGGTCCTAGAAGGGCAATCCACAGAAAGGCATTGTAAGAGTCAGCAACAAGCTTCTGTTCAATACCCACGTCCACATGTCTTATTTACCACTCATTTCTAAGTTCTACTTTCTCTCTTATTTCTTCCCCAAAATAGTTCTTGTGAGGTTTGAATCAGGAAGCTGGGAAAGCTCTGAGACATGAATTCTAGAAGGCCTGGTTGATTTCAAATAGCCGCAGCTACCAATTTCTTATTGAACTGCATGCAGCCATACTCCCACTACAAATGAAGAAAACACAACAGCCAAGGTGGAGGCACACACTTTTTTTTTTAAGATGATTCATCCTGCTTTTTGATTCTATTTTTTCTCTTTCTTTTTTTTTATTGAATATCATCTTCATTTACATTGCCAATGGTAAAACCTTTACCAATTTCCCCCCTCCCCAAAAACCCCCAACCCCTACTCCTACCCACTGCCTCCACATATATGCCCCTCCACTTGACCCACTCCCACCTACCCCCCCTCGATTTCCCTTTGTTGGGGCATATATTGAGCCTTTACCTGACCAAGGACCACTCCTCCCACTGATGCCCAACAAGGCATTCCTCTGCCACATTTTTGGCTGGAACCATGTGTACCCCTGGGTTGAAGGTTTACTCCCTGGGAGTCCTGGGGCATCTGGGTGGCCAAAATCATTGTTCTTCCCATGGGGCTGTAGACTCCTTTAGCTCCTCCGGACCACCCTCCAGCTCCTCCATTGGGGACCCCATGCCCAGTCCAACAGTTGGCTGCTAGCATCTGCCTCTGTATTTGTAAGGCTCTGGCAGGGCCCCTCTGAAGACAACCATGTCATGCTCCTTCTGGTATACACTCCTTGTCATCCATAGTAGTGTCGGGATTTGGTGACTGTTTTAGGATGAATCCCCAGGTATGACAGCCTTTACAATCTGCTCCACATACTTTCTCCCTTATTGCTCCTGTGAGTATTTTGTTCCCTTTCTCAGAGGAACCAAAGCACCCTCACTTCTTGAGCTTCCTGTGCTGGGTGAATTGTAACTTGTTTATTTTGAGCTTTTGGGCTAACATCTGCTTATTAGTGAGTGCATACCATGTGCATTCTTTTGTGATTGGGTTACCTCGCTCAGGATGACACTTTCTAATTCCATCCATTTGCCTAAGAGTTTCATGAATTCATTGTTTTTTAATAGCTGAATAGTAAGTACTCCATTGTGTATATATACCACAGTATCTGTATCCATTTGTCTGTTGAAGAACATCTGGGTTCTTTCCAGCTTCTGGCTATTATAAATAAGGCAGCTATGAACATAGTGGAGCATGTGCCCTTATTACATATAGGAGCATCTTGTGGGTATATGCCCAGGAGTGGTATAGCTGAGTCCTTAGGTAGTATTATGTCTAATTTTCTGAGGAATCACCAAACTGATTTCCAGGGTGGTTTTAACAGCTTGCAATCCCACCAACAATGAAGAAGTGTTCCTCTTTCCCCACATCCTCTCCAATATCTGCTGTCCTCTGAGTTCTTCATCTTAGCCATTCTGATCAGTGCAAGGCAGAATCTCAGTGTTGTTTTGATTTACATTTCCCTGATAACTAAGGATGATGAACATTACTTTAGGTGCTTTAGAGCCATTTGAGTTTCCCCAGTTGAGAAGTCCCTGTTTAGCACTGTACCCCATTTTTAATAGGGTTATTTGATTCTCTGGAGACCAACTTCTTGAGTTCTTTGTATATATTGGATATTAGCCCTCTATCTGATGTAGGGTTAGTAAAGATCTTTTCCAAATTTGTTGGTTGTTGTTTTGTCCTATTCACCGGGAGGAACACACTTTTAATCCCGGTACTTAGGGAAGAGAGGCAGGCAGATCTCTGTGAGTTTGAGGTCAGTTTGGTCTACAGAGTATTCCAGAATAGCCAGGACTACATAGTGAGGCTGTGTCTTGAAAAACAAAGAAAAACACAACAAACTAAACAAAACAACAACAGAAAGGAAGGGTGGGGAGGGAGATAATAAGTATAAAATCACTTAAAAATTTCTTCAAACTTGATATGCTTCAGAACTCAATTTTGAATACTGTCCTAAATACTTAATATCATATAGATATATACTAAGTGGATCCTGCAACAATAGTTGATAATCAAAACAGTGTTTCTGTGCAAAATATATGAATTCATATTAAGTAAAATTAATAATGAATATTACATCCTATTAGGATATGTCAGACTATATTATAAAATTAATTTGATAAATTTCAAAAATAGAGCTTTTATGTATTTTGGTATTAAAAGGGATTTGATTTCTATATTAGCTAAATCATCAGATGCTCACCCAGTCACAAAATACACTCCCACTACAGGACACTAGGGCATCTGTGCCTAGAACTCCATCTCAGTCTCCCTTCTTCCAAGCCTTTCTGACCTTTAAGTCTGCCTAAAATTAAAATGTCCCCATCTCAGTGGTAAGAGTTGGTGGTAAGAATGTAAAAAATAGTAATAATACCTAGCGCAGAAGAACTATAGAGAATAAGCACCTGCTAACATTTTCGAAAAAGGAAAAAAATATGTAACCCACATCCCTTGGATAATAAATGCAGGGATCATTCTACTAAACTATGTTAACTTGAATCCTCATTGACCTGAGGATAAGATTGAAGCACCTCACTCTGTTCTCTATGACCTAAGCAAGTCTTTCTACCTTCTGTTCAAGGCTTTTCAGGTTGTCTCCTGTTATACAACTGTCTTTATTCACTAATTTTGTCTGTTTTTTCCCTTCCCATTCCCCTGTTTACCTTTAACAACTTGAATTTACTTATGGTAATATAGTTCAAGGATATGGGCAAAAAAAATCAAAACCAAATTGCCTGGATTCAATGAAAATTGTCCTATATGTAGTAATGGTTAATTTCAACTGTCAAATTGATGATTTTCTGAATTGTTTGGGACATATCTCTGATGATGCCTGTAGGAAATTATCTTGATTTGGGTAATTGAGGTGGGAAGACTTGCCCGTTATGGATGGCACAATTCCATAGCAGGAATTCTGGATTTATAAAAAGAGAAAGTGAGCTGAGCATAAGCATTGATCACTCTCATTTTCCTAACAAGCACACAATGATTAGTTGATTCAAGCTCCTTTTGCCTTGACTTTTCTGCCATAATAGATTTTACTCTTGAACTGTGAGATGAAACAACTCTTTCTCCCTTGAATTGCTTTTGTCAGGTCAGTCTTATCCTAGCAACTGTAAATTAAGTAGGGCATATAGCACTAGATATATCATTTATATGTAAATATTTGCCTTAAACAAGAGGATTCACATGACTGTACCTTACTTCTACATTACATAAGTGAAAATAATATTTAATTCATTTATGCTAAAAATAAAATATATGTAAAATAACACAATTCATGTGTTGATAAAGTATTAATTTATTAAATAGACATTTATTACATTCCATATATTGTGCATAATAACACACAATGATGAACAGGAAAGACCCGAGCCTGTTCTCATTGCTTATAGATGTGTTAATGCACCATGAAATCTCTAGATAACTTCTATCCCCCTTTTACAAATTCAGTTAATAGCTTATTATTCACACAATAGGATGCCAATAACATCCAAATTCACTTATCGGAGGATTTACCTCATTATTTCTGCTAGATTTTAGCTTCATTTTTATATTGTGAGCTCTTAGGGAGCAAGATTCTATATTTGTCTACTATCAGTACCTATAAGATAGTCAAGGCTTAAGAAACATGTGATGAATGAATATATAGTTAGATAAAAAAGAAAGAAGAAAATAAGGAGGAGGGAAGAGAGGGGAAAGAAGCAGGGAGAGAAGGAAATGGAAGGGAAAATTAAGGACATGAAGGAGCAAAGCCCTTTTAATTTTTCTTGATTCATGAACTAGTTCTATGATTCACTGTATTAAAATACATGATATATATTGTATGAGTGATAAAATAAAGCTGAAAAGTAGTCTTGTCTAAAGATTATTAACATTACAAATATGATATTAACTCATTGACAGTTATAAATGGATATTTAGTAAAATAATTTATTTTCACTAAATATAAGATCATAATTTACTAGTGAAATAATAGTGTGCTCTGTTACATATATCATTCATGATGTCTCAATCATTTACTCAAACATTTATCATGGAAATAAAAATCCTCAAATCTTCTCTATTATACTTTGGAAAAGTATATTATAGCATTATTATCTATACTCATTTGAGTACATAAACATCACAGGACTTCTTCTTGCCACCTACCTATTATTCATTCAGTACCCATTAATCAACCTTTCTTTGGACTTCACAGTCTCATTTCCCCCAGATTCTGACAGTCACTCTCCTACTCTCAACTTCTATGAGACCAATATTTTTCCATTCTAAATTCACATAAGACATATAATGTGTGTCTACTTGTGTGAAATTTATTTTATGTGACATAAGGTTCTCTAGATGCATCCATTTTAGTTAAAATAAAAAATACATTATTTTATACATGTTGTATACATACACTATATTTTTCTTATGCACTCATCTGCTGATGACAGTGTATTTTTTTTGCTTTGCTATTATGAATAGTACTGCAATATGGGAGTGCAAATGTCGTTTTGACAGAATGATTCCACTTCCTTTGGATGTATGCCTAGATGGGGGATTGTGGGATCATATTGTGGAGTTTATTTTGATTTTTGGAGGAAAATTTTCTTATAGGAAGGTCTGTCTGGGCAGAAAATCATCCTGACCATCACTTCTCCATACACATACATACCAACTGTAAAATGAAGAAAACCTGTAGACAAGAGCAATATGGTTAGACCTACCAAGACTAGATGTATGCACAGATTCTCATCAAAGTGTAAATGATCTAAAACCACGGGAATTTGAAGTTTGGGATTCTCTGCCACCAGAACTCGTTATCTTCTTCTCAAATTAAATACTCTTTTGCTCCTGGGATGTCTTCTTCATCTTTCACAATCCCTAAAATTATAACCTACCATACATCTATATCTATCTATAGATAGGAAGATATGTACACATATACATAGTAGTATGCATATATAGATATAGACATAGATATAGATGTATGGTCGGTCATAATTTGTGTGTGTATCACCAATTAGATGTTTGTTATCGTTATATTATGGACTGTGTTATTCAAAGAAGCGTAAGTCTATTTTTAAATCTAAATTCTCACTGTTTATTTTGTCAAAATAAGTCAGCAACAAGCATGTTATATCTTGGATGCTATGCTACCTTGAAAATCCCTCCAGCAAATAAATCATTTCATTATTTTTATTTTTTATTAGATATATTCTTTATTTACATTTCAAATGATTTCCCCTTTCCTGGTTCTCCACACCCCTGAAAGTCCTATAGGCCATCTTCTCTCCCCCTGTTCCTCAATCAACCCTCTCCCGCTTCCCTGTCCTAGTATTCCCCTATACTGCTGCATCCAGCCTTTCCAGGAGCAAGGGTCTCTCCTTCCTTTGATGTCCAACAAGGCCATCCTCTGCTGCCTATGCATCTGGAGCCATCAACTATCTGGTTGAGGGTTTTGTCCCTGGGAGCTCTGGGAGTACTGGGTGGCTCATATCGTTGTTCCTCCAATGGCACTGTAATCCCCTTCAGCTCCCTGGGTCCTTTCTCTAGCCTCCAACCCCATTGGAGACCCTGTGCTCAGTTCAATAGCTGGTTGAGACTGTCCCCCTCTGTATTTGTCATGCGCTAGCAGAAACTCCCAGGTGACAGCTATATTCAGTTCCTGTCAGCAAGTACTTGTGGGCATCAATAAAAGTGTCTGGGTTTTCTAACTGTATATAGGATGGATCACTAGGTGGGTCTTTCCCACAGACTCTGCTCCACACTTTGTCTCTGTATCTCCTTCTGTGGGTATTTTGTTCCCCCTTCTAAGAAGGATAAGAGTACCCATATTTTGTTCTTCCTTCTTCTTGGGCATTATTTGATATTTGAATTGTGTCTTGGGTATTCTAAACTTCTGGGCTAATATCCACTTATCAGTGAGTGCATGCTATGTGTGTTCTTTTGTAATTGGTTTACCTCACTTAGGATGATATTTTCCAGTTCCACCCATTTGCCTAAGAATTTCATGAATTTGTTGTTTTTAATAGCTGAATAGTACTCCATTGTGTGTATATACCACATTTTCTGTATCCATTCCTCCACTGAGGGACATCTGGGTTCTTTCCAGCTTCTGGCTATTATAAATAGGGCTGCTATGAACAGAGTGGAGCATGTGTTTTTTATTACATGCTGTGGAATCTTCTGGGTATATGCCCAGGTGTGGTATAGCTGGGTCCTCCGGAAGTGTCATGCCCAGTTTTCTGAGGAACCGCCAGACTGATTTCCAGAGTGGTTGTACCAGCTTGCAATCCCACCAGCAGTGGTGGAGTATTCCTCTTTCTCCACATCCTCACCAGTACCTGCTGTTGCTTGAGATTTTGCCTGTTGTGAGGTGAAATCTCAGGGTTGTTTTGATTTGCATTTCCCTGATGACTAAGGATGTTGAACATTTCTATTTCATTATTTTTAAATCCAACATCTTTTAACCTTTTCTGATGCAATAGATGCTTTTCTAGAATATAATATAAACTGTGTCTAACCTACTTCTTAATAGATTTATTGTTCCTCTTTGAAACCTCATGATAAACTGGACCTTCACTACCTGTATTTATTTTATTCTCTCAAAACTATTTACTTACTTACTTAATTACTTACTTACTTCTAGTATTAGTGTCTTCTCTGCACATCTGTGTTCGTGTGGGAGATTGTCAGGTTCCCTGGAACTGGACTCACAGACAGAATTGGTTTGTGCATGTTGTGAATTGAAGCTGAGTCCTTTGGAAGAGCATCCAGTGCTCTTAATTGGTAACCCTTCTCTCCAGGCCCCATTATCTATATTTCTATCACCATTGGCCTTCTTAACTCTTAATAGACTGGACTATTAAGCTCTCATTAAAGTATTCCAGGACTTCACATTCCCCAAAACTCTTCTATATTCCTTAAATAAGCCAATTAAAAATGTATTGTGATCTATTGGTTTTTTTAGTCTAGTATCTTCCATACATATAGGCATTAAAAACTGTTAGATGAATGAATGAATGAATGAATGAATGAACGAACAAAGAGCGAGCTAAATCAATTTAACATCATTATTGGCCATCATATGACAGGCTGATAAACTACTGAGGCTTAGTTTTCTCATGTATAAATGAAGGGAGGTTAAATAGATGATGTTTGTTTTTGTTTCTTATTTGAGAAAGGTATGGTTGTTTAAACTTTAATTCTTTCAGAAAAGATCATTTGATAATTTTGCTCATGAATCACTTCTAATAGAGTCACCTACTTTACTTCATTAAGCTTTAATTACTTTAGAGTTATTGCTATAGCCTCAACCTCACTATCCTTTCCAATCCTCTTCATAGAATCATATCTTGGTTCTATTTTGTGACCCATTTATTGATCTAGAGATGTCTGTGTGACTATTGCATTGAAGCTGTCTATTGGAAGAACAGGCTTGTCAATGGTGAGGCATGGTAGAGGAAGAGCTCACGGGGCCCACCTCTCAATGTTGAATTATTTGCTACTGTTAGATTCAGAGAGATGGGAGAATGATTACTTTAAGCTGTAAAACCACTCAAATACTTTTAACTTATTCATTTTCTTTCCTTTATTGTCACAGATACACTATATTTGTATATATTTGCCCTTTCTTCTCCCCTCTTAAACTCCTCTTGTTTCTTAACATTTCATGCTTCACTTCATTACCTCTTCTGAAATTTTTGTTGCTTCCCTCCTCCACACACCCTGACACAGAGATACAAGACACAGACACACAACGACATACATATTTACACAGTATTGGTCTAATTAGTCTTGCCCCACATGTATATGTAGTTGGTAATTTAGGAATGGATGTTTGTCCTTGAAAAAATGGTTTCCCTCCTCCAGAAGTCATTAATGATAGCAAAAAAGTATTGTAATTTCTTACTTCATTCTTAATTCTTTTTATTTTTTTATTTTTATTTTTTTAATTTTCTATATTCTTTGTTTACATTCCAAAGGCTTTCCCCTTTCCTAGTTCCCCCCACCACCATATGTCCCAGAAGTCCTCTTCTCCCCCCCGCCCCCGCCTATTCCCCAATCATCCACCCACCATTTCTCTGTTCTGATACTCTCCTACAAAACTGGATCCAGTCTTTTCAGGACCAGGGTCCTCTCCTTCCTTCTTCTTGGGAATCTTTTGACTTGCTAATTGTGCCTTGAGTATTCAGAGCTTCTGGGCTCATTAATATCCACTTATCAGTTATTGCATTTCATGTGTATTCTTTTGTGATTGGGTTAACTCACTTAGGATGATATTTTCCAGATCCAACCATTTGCCTTCAAATTGCATGAATTCATTATTTTTAATTGCTGAGTAGTATTCCATTGTATAAACATACAACAATTTCTGTATCCATTCCTCCTTTGAGAGACATCTGGGTTCCTTCCAACTTCTGGCTATTATAAATAAGGCTGCTATTAACATAGTGGAGCATGTGTCTTTAATGTATCCAGGGGAATCCTCTGAGTATATGCCAAGGAGTAGTATGACAGGGTTCTCTGGAAGTGTTATGCCCAATTTTCTGAGGAACCACCAGACTGATTTCCAGAGCAGTTGTACCATCTTGCACTCCCACCAACAGTGGGAAGAACCTGGAGGACATGGGCACAGGGGGAAAATTCCTGAACAAAACACCAATAGCTTATGCTCTAAGATCGAGAATTGACAAATGGGACCTCATAAAATTACAAAGTTTCTGCAAAGCAAAGGACACTGTCAGAAGGACAAAACAGCAACCAACAAAGTGGGAAAAGATCTTCACCAACCCCACATCCGACAGAGGGCTAATATCCAATATATACAAAGAACTCAAGAGGTTAGACCCCAAAGAACCAAATAACCCTATTAAAAAATGGGGTAAAGAGCTAAACAAAGAATTTTCACCAGAAGAAATTCGGATGGCTGAGAAGCACCTTAAGAGATGTTCAACATCATTAGTCATCAGGGAAATGCAAATCAAAACAACCCTGAGATTCCACCTCACACCAGTCAGAATGGCTAAGATTAAAAACTCAAGAGACAGCAGGTGTTGGTGAGGATGTGGAGAAAGAGGAACACTCCTCCACTGCTGGTGGGATTGCAAGATGGTACAACCACTCTGGAAATCTCAAGAGACAACAGGTGCTGGTGAGGATGTGGAGAAAGAGGAACACTCCTCATTCTTAATTCTTAATCCATCGGTAGAGTAAATTTCCCAAGCCCCCTAGACTAAAGAAAATATTGACTATCTTCTATTACCTTAATTAATATTCAGGGAAAGATGTGGTTTGGGACACTTGTAAAAATCAGAGGACAATATTTTCAGTCTGTTCCTGTCTTCCACCATGTGGGTTATGCACAACAAAATAAGGTGTGACAGTGAGTACTTTTATTCACCCATCTTGCCAACCCTAGAAGTATTCATTTTATAAAAATACAGATTTGAGGGAAGATCAGGCTGTCAACTTACAGACATATTTCATTCCTTTTTAGCACATATGATTCCACTGAGATTTTAAATATTGAAGTAATAGATAACTAAACTGAAAAAGGGTGGTTTGTGCTGACAATAATGTAGAAATAATGTCAAAACATTCAAAATTCAAAAAGTATTCAAAATTATTCAAGTATTTCAAGGTATTCATAAACTTACAATAGTGGTTACTATTTAATCTTTGTTAGCCTTTTATATTTTGTTAGTTTCAATGATCTAAGCACTAAGCTTAGTGATACAAACTTTTGCTGATATTGATACATTTGTAATACTCTAGGCTTTTGTATCCATTGTTTGGATGATTACAAACATCTTTTCAACTCCTTAAAGCTTTTATAAATGTTCCAACAAGTAAGAATTATAACACTTTAAAGTTAAAATTATAAGAGGAAAAGCAACATAAAAAGGAATATTTTTAAAATAAGATACCTATATTTAAATGCTGCCTCCAACTCTGTGTAGTTTTGCTTGAGTGACTAAGTCATTTTACTTGTAACATGCTTGTATTAAAATGACTAACATACTAAGAAAATATAAATGCTTGATATTACCAAGTTTTCATTTAATGTTTGTGATAGCCAGCTTTAAATTATACCTTGATGAACCTAAAATCACCAGAAAAGTGAGTTTCAGTGAGGGATTGTCTATCTACACTATTTGACCTGTGGGTATGTCTGTTGAGGATTATCTTAATAAATCTGGTTGAAAGACCCAGCTCACTATGGGAGTCACTGTTCCCCAGGCTTAGAGTCCTGAAATGCATGAGACTAGAAAAACTACAAGTAACAAAATTAGCATGTACGCATTATTTCTCTCTATTTATTAATTACATAAATAGCTATTTTAAGATTTTGCTGCCTTGACTTCCCTACATGTTCGCCTGCAAGCTAGTATAAACCCTTTTCCCCCTAAGCTGTTTTGTTTTGTTTGTTTTGGTCATGGTATTTTATCAAAACATAAATGAAAATAGGGAAGTTTCCCCTAGTGATTGGACTAGACTTCCTTCTACTGCTATACTTCAATAACATCATCATATTCCTTTTCTCAAAGTCATCCTGCCGATACTCTAACAATGAGCAGATATTTATATGTTAAAGGGAAAACCAACATTTTTCATTAGGGTCCAAAGAAATAGTTTAGGATTGTATAGTTACTCTTAAACCATTGAACTCTGCAGAATAATCTAGTGGCTGCTAGTGAGTACTATAGGACCAAATGCATTAAAAAACAACAAATAGACTATGAAAAGTCAGAAGGGATCATGGATTAGGAGCAATGCAATTATATAGACTAGCTGAGATTCTTCCTAATTCTGGTTGACATTTCTGAGACATAAAATTGGAATGTTTCAGGTTGGAGAAAGATGATTTAAAGGTAAGTCATGTTCCTTTTTATAAAATATGTTGCCTTAGTTCTATTGCTCTGAAGAGACACTATGACTATGCAACTATTATAAAGGAAAGCACTTAATTGGGGCTTGCTTACAGTTTCAGAGATTTGGTCTATTATTGTCATGTCGAGAAGCATGGCAGCATCCAGGTAGACATGTTGCTGGAGGAGCTGAGAGTTCCACATCGAAATTCACAAGCAGCCAAACCAATTCTCAGCATAGAAATATAAACTTGGAATAATCTTCCAACCCCTAGCTATGAAAACATTAGTCATTATTAGCTGATATGAGAGGGGCAGTCAGTTTTCTCTCCATGTAATCTTTGGTAAGGCAATCATACAAGAAAAGATAATACATCTAAAATATTTGGCACAAAGTTGGGTGGGTAGGGGTGTGTGGGTGGATATGAGAAGAGCTGAGCAAAGGGTGTGAAAATGATCAAAACAGGTTTGAAAAAAGCAATTAATAAATACTGACTTTTAATGCTTAAAAGAACTCACACTGATAGTCAAGCAAAGTTTCTCTGAGTTACAGCTGAAATGGTGTCTCTCTCCCCTAGAGTGCTATGACTTTGTGTTTAAGCTGTGGCATCATGAAAGCAGCCACCCTTCCTCCATCATTGATTTTTTTTTAGTAGAAGCAGCAAAGATCCACTTTGAAGAGAATGACCTCTGGGTTGATTAAGAATTGAAAAATGTTGAATTTATGCTATAAATTCTGGCTCAAGCTGAAGAGGCACTAATATGATTGGAAGTCCCACAGCAACTGTTGGAGGTAAGAGATGGATCTGAAATTAATTTTCAACAGTTTTGCTTTATCCATTGGGACAAATCCAGCTTTTTAAAAAGTGAGTGGCTTCTCTAAGAAACAGATATCTCTCATCCCTTAGTGACTGCTACTTTATATTCTAGAAACACCATGAATGGGAATCATTTTATTAGTTAAAAGAGACACAACCCCACTTTTCTCTCCCTGTAGAGGAGGGAAAGGGGAGAACAAAACAGAGGTGGGAAAAAGTTTCTCATATTGAGAATTTTCATGTCAAAGATATATTTGGTGCAAGCAATTCACTGCATGTCAGGATAACCTTCTCCCTACTCCTACATCCCTTAAAATTCAAGTATAGTGTTTTGTTTCAGAGATAAGTTCATTTTAGCAGGAAGAATGTGCTGTCAAGGAGCAGTTTCATTTATATCTGCCAACTCTGTATTTCTATTCCCTAATAGTTACTGGATATTCATTGCCATGCTGGTTTTTCTGTTTAATGTTTACTGTTTACTTCAAAAAGAATAAAACTATTTCAATCAAAAAGAAGAAAAAGAAAAAGGAAAATTAAGGAACACTATCAGTCTTGCCTGTTTCCTCAAACAACATTCATTTTATTTTCCATAGTGACATAAGGATAAATGCTGGATGCATCTAACCCTGTAAGCTGAGCCACAATAGAGATGAATTTGCTATTATAGAGATAGTTTGCTGTTACCTTAATATACCTCCTGTGGGGTAAGTTTTCTGATATCATGTATTCTTGTTCAGTGCATTTATGTAATATAAAGTCATAATTTCAGTACAGTTATAACATTTTTAATTGAAAACATTCTTCTCTCAAACAATACATCCTGACCACAGTTTTCCCTCCCACTTTTCCTCACAGCCACCCCCTACTCTTCTTTCCCTTAGATTCACACCCCCTCCTTTTACACTTCAGAAAAGAGCAGGCTTCCAAGACATAACAGTCAAACAGGGCAAAACAAGATATAATAAGGCAAGGCAAAATCCCTCCTATTGAGGCTAGTCAAGGCAATCCACTAGGAGGAAAAGAGACCTAAGAGCAGACATTAAGAGTCAGAGATACACCTACCCACTTCCACTCTTAGGAGTCCCACCAAAACACTGAGCAAACAACATGAAATATACACAGAGGACCTGGTGCAGACCCATGCAGGCCCTGTGTTTATTGTTTCAGTTTCTGAGAACCCATGTGAATCATGCTTGGTTGATTTGATGGTCATGTTCTACTGGTATCCACCATCCCCTCTGATTCCTACAGTGCTTCCTCCTCCTCTTCTGCAGAATCCCTGGATTTCCTAAGAAAGGGGCCCAATGGAAACCTCCAATTTAGATCTTTCTAAATAATATCTAGCTGTAGGTCTCTTTACCTGCTCCCATCAGCTGCCTCATGAAGCCTCTCTAATGATGGCTTTAAAGGAAAAAAAAAAGAAAAGTCTTTTTCTTAAAAACAATATATCCTTAAAGAAAAAAAAAATTGTACTTCCTTTCTAGGAAGCAATCAACTGTCAATAGCTCCTCTGATATGGGTTAGGGCTCCTGAGCTCCTTTTCAAGGTATGCTAAAATATTGACTGGCTTCATTTTTTGAAGTCCTACAGACAACCACAGCTCCTCATGAGTACAGGAATCTTGCCATGTATACCATGGAACATGCCATGGTTGTCTCTGGAGAGGCCCTGCCAGAGGCTTCCACATACAGAGGCAGAGGCTAGCAGCCAATCATTGGACTGGGAGTGAGATCCCCAATGGAGGAGTTGGAGGGCAGACTGGAGGAGCTGAAGAGGTTTACAGCCTCATGGGAAGAACAACAAGGTCAGCCACCCAGATGCCCCAGGACTCCCAGAGACTAAACCATCAATCAAGGGGTACATATGGTTCCAACCAAAAATGTGGCAGAGGAATGCCGTGTCCAGCATCAGTGGGAGGAGAGATCCTCGGTCCTGTGAAGGCTCAATAGATGCCCCAACAAAGGGAAATCAAGGGGGTGGAGGGGGGAGTGGGTTGGGTGGAAGGGCATATACTTGGAGGCAGGGGTTGGGAGGAGGGGTTGGGGGTTTTCAAGGAGGGGGGAAACTGAGAAAGGTTTTAGCATTTGAAATGTAAATGATGATTATATTCAAAAAAAAAAAGAAAAAAAAGTAAGGGTCTAGGGAAAATGAGTGTAGTAAATCACCTGTAGAAGTCAGGATTGGCCTGTCCATACAGATAACATAGAAGTTAGCTAGAGTGTTGTGAAGTACAAGTGACAACTCTCATAAGGATGGGTTTTTTTTTGTTTTTTTTTTTTTGTTTTGTTTTTTTTATTTTCTATATTCTATGTTTACATTCCAAAGGCTTTCCCCTTTCCCAGTTCCCACCCACCATAGTTCCCATAGTTCCTCTCCCCCCCCCAACTGTTCCCCAATCATTCCCCCTCCCCCCTCGGTTTCTTTACTAAACTGGATGCAATCTTTACAGGCCCAGGGTCCTCTCCTTTCTTCTTCTTGGGAATCATTTGACTTGCTATTTGTGTCTTGAGTATTTAGGGCTTCTGGGCTCATTAATATCCACTTATCAGTGATTGCACTTCATGTGCATTCTTTTGTGATTGGGTTAATTCACTCAGGATGATATTTTCCAGGTCTAACCATTTACCTACAAATTGCATGAATTCATTATTTTTAATTGCTGAGTAGTATTCCATTGTATAAATATACCACATTTTCTGTATCCATTCCTCCTTTGAGGGATATTTGGGCTCCTTCCAATTTCTGGCTATTATAAACAAGGCTGCTATAAACATAGTGGAGCATGTGTCCTTATTGCATGCAGGGGAATCCTCTGGGTATATGCCCAGGAGTGGTATGCCAGGGTCCTCTGGAAGTGACATGCTCAATTTTCTGAGGAACCGCCAAACTGATTTCCAGAGCGGTTTTACCATTTTGCAATCCCACCAGCAGTGGAGGAGTGTTCCTCTTTCTCCACATCCTCGCCAGCACTTGTTGTCTCTTGAGTTTTTAATCTTAGCCATTCTGACTGGTGTGAGGTAGAATCTCGGGGTTGTTTTGATTTGCATTTCCCTGATTACTAATGATGTTGAACATCTTTTAAGGTGTTTCTCGGCCATCCGAATTTCTTCTGGTGAAAATTCTTTGTTTAGCTCTGTGCCCCATTTTTTGATAGGGTTATTTGGTTCTTTGCGGTCTAACTTCTTGAGTTCTTTGTATATATTGGATATTAGCCCTCTGTCGGATGTGGGGTTGGTGAAGATCTTTTCCCACTTTGTTGGTTGCCGTTTTGTCCTTCTGACAGTGTCCTTTGCTTTGCAGAAACTTTGTAATTTTATGAGGTCCCATTTGTCGATTCTTGATCTTAGAGCATACACTATTGGTGTTTTGTTCAGGAACTTTTCCCCTGTGCCCAAGTCCTCCAGGGTCTTCCCAAGTTTCTTTTCTAATAGTTTCAGTGTGTCTGGTTTTATGTGGAGGTCCTTGATCCACTTGGAGTTGATCTTAGTGCAAAGAGATAAGAGTGGGTCAATTCGCATTCTTCTGCATGTTGACCTCCAGTTGAACCAGCACCATTTGTTGAAAAGGCTATCTTTATTCCACCAGATGGTTGTGGCTCCTTTATCAAAGATCAAGTGACCATAAGTCTGTGGGTTAATTTCTAGATCTTCAATCCTGTTCCATTGATCTGCTTGCCTGTTGCTATACCAATACCATGCAGTTTTTAACACAATTGCTCTGAAGTACTGCTTGAGGTCAGGGATATTGATTCCCCCAGAAGTCCTTTTATTGTTGAGAATAGTTTTAGCTATCCTGGGTTTTTTGTTGCTCCAGATGAATTTAAGAATTGCTCTTTCTAGATCTATGAAGAATTGAGTTGGGATTTTGATGGGGATTGCATTGAATCTGTAGATTGCTTTTGGCAAGATGGCCATTTATACTATATTGATCCTGCCAATCCAGGAGCAAGAAATATTTTTCCATCTTCTGAGGTCTTCTTCGATTTCTTTCTTCAAGGACTTGAAGTTCCTGTTGTACAGATCTTTCGCTTATTTGGTTAGTTACACCAAGATACTTTATGTTGTTTGTGGCTATTGTGAAGGGTGTTATTTCCCTTATTTCTTTCTCTGCCTGCTTGTCCTTTGAGTACAAGAAGGCCACTGACTTGCTTGAGTTAATTTTATACCCTGCCACTTTGCTGAAGTTGTGTATCAGCTGTAGAAGTTCTCTGGTGGAGTTTTTTGGGTCGCTTAGGTAAACTATCATATCGTCTGCATATAATGATAGTTTCACTTCTTCCTTTCCAATTTGTATCCCTTTGACTTCCTTATGTTGTCTAATTGCTCTTGCTAGAACTTCAAGTACTATATTGAAAAGATATGGAGAGAGAGGGCAGCCTTGTCTAGTCCCTGATTTTAGTGGGAATGCTTCAAGTTTCTCTCCATTTATTTTGATGTTGGCTACTGGTTTGCTGTAGATTGCTTTTACTATGTATAGGTATGGGTCTTGAATTCCTGCTCTTTCCAAGACCTTTAGCATGAAAGGATGCTGAATTTTGTCGAATGCTTTTTCAGCATCTAATGAGATGACCATGTGGTTTTTTTCTTTCAGTTTGTTTATGTAGTGGATTACATTGATGGATTTCCGTATATTGAACCATCCCTGCATCCCTGGGATGAAGCCTACTTGATCATGGTGGATGATCGTTTTGATGTGCTCTTGGATTCGGTTAGCAAGAATTTTATTTAGTATTTTTGCATCTATATTCATAAGAGAAATTGGCCTGAAGTTCTCTTTCTTTGTTGGATCTTTTTGTGGTTTAGGTATTAGCGTAATTGTGGCTTCGAAGAATGAGTTGGGCAGTGTCCCTTCTGTCTCTATTTTGTGGAATAGTTTGAAGAGTATTGGTGTTAAGTCTTCTTTGAAGGTCTGGTAGAATTCTGCACTAAAACCATCTGGTCCCGTACTTTTTTTGGTTGGGAGGCTTTCTATAACCCCTTCTATTTCTTTAGGGGTTATGGGACTATTTAGTTGATCTACTTGATGCTGATTTAATTTTGGTATTTGATACCTGTCTAGGAAATTGTCCATTTCCTCCAGAATCTCCAGTTGTTTTGAGTATAGACCTTTGTAGTAGGATCTGATGATCTTTTGAATTTCCTCAGTTTCTGTTGTTATGTCTCCCTTTTCATTTCTAATTTTGTTAATTTGTATACTGTCTCTGTGTCCTTTGGTTAGTCTGGCTAAGGGTTTATCTATCTTGTTGATTTTCTCAAAGAACCAGCTCCTGGTCTTGTTGATTCTTTGTATGGTTCTCTTTGTTTCTATTTGATTGATTTCAGCCCTGAGTTTGATGATTTCTTGTCTTCTACTCCTCCTGGGTGAATTAACTTGTTTTTCTTCCAGGGCTTTAAGGTGTGCCATTAAGCTGCTAGTGTATGCTCTCTCCAGTTTCTTTTTGGATGCACTTAGAGCTATGAGTTTTCCTCTTAGCACTGCTTTCATTGTGTCCCATAGATTTGGGTAGGTTGTACCTTCATTTTCATTGAATTCTAAAAAGTCTTTGATTTCTTTTTTTATTTCTTCCTTGACCAAGGTGTCATTGAGTAGAGTATTGTTCAGTTTCCATGTGTATGTGGGCTTTCTGTTGTTTTTGTTGTTATTGAAGACCACTCTTACTCCATGGTGATCTGATAGGAGGCATGGGATTAGCTCAATCTTGTTGTATTTGTTGACATCTGTCTTGTGACCAATTATATGGTCTATTTTGGAGAAGGTACCATATGGAGCTGAGAAAAAGGTATATTCTTTAGCTTTAGGATGAAATGTTCTATATATATCTGTTAAATCCAATTGGTCCAGAGTTTCAATTAGTTTCACTGTGTCCCTGTTTAGTTTCTGCTTTCCTGATCGGTCCATTGAGGAGAGTGGAGTGTTGAAGTCACCCACAATTATTGTGTTAGGTGTAATGTGTGCTTTAAGCTTTAGTAAGGTTTCTTTTACGAATGAGGGTGCCCTTGCATTTGGAGCATAGATGTTCAGTATTGAGAGCTCTTCTTGGTGGATTTTCCCTTTGGCCAGCAAGAAGTGACCTTCTGAGTCTCTTTTGATGATTTTAGGTTGGAAGTCAATTTTATCTGATATTAGAATGGCTACTCCAGCTTGTTTCCTGAGACCATTTGCTTGTAAAATTGTCCTCCAGCCTTTTACTCTAAGGCAGTGTTTGTCTTTAACACTGAGATGTGTTTCCTGTATGCAGCAAAATGTAGGGTCCTGTTTCTGTATCCAGTCTGTTAATCTATATCTTTTTATTGGGGAATTGAGTCCATTGATGTTAAGGTATATTAAGGAATAGTAATTATTGCCTCCAGACATTTTTGAAATTATATTTATTCATTTTATTTATTTTTTTATATTCGAGAGGTTACCTTCTTTTGGGTTTTATGAGAGGAGGTTTCTATCTTTCTTCTTCCCGGGTGTAGTTTCTGTCCTTGTCTTGGTGTTTTCCCCCTATTATCCTTTGTAGGGCTGGATTTGTGGAAAGATATCGTGCAAATTTGGTTTTGTCATGGAATACCTTGATGTCTCCATCTATGGCGATTGAGAGCTTTGCTGGGTAAGGTAGTTTTGGCTGAAGATTGTGTTCTCTTAGAGTTTGCATTATATCTGCCCAGGATCTTCTAGCTTTCATGGTCTCAGGTGAGAAGTCTGGTGTTATTCTGATAGGTCTTCCTTTATAAGTTACTTGGCCTTTTCCTCTTGCTGCCTTTAATATTCTTTCTTTGTTTAGTACATTTGGGATTTTGATTATTATGTGACAGGAGGTATTTCTGTTCTGGTCCAGTCTGTTTGGAGTTCTGTTGGCTTCTTTTATATTCATGGGCATCTCTCTCTCTTTAGGTTGGGGAAGTTTTCTTCCATAATTTTGTAAAAGATATTTGCTGGCCCTTTAACTTGTACATCTTCATTCTCGTCTATACCTATAATCCTTAGGTTTGGTCTTCTCATTGTGTCCTGGATTTCCTGGATGTTTTGGGTTACAGCCTTTTTGCATTTAGTATTTTCTTTGACTGTTGAATCAATGGTTCCTATGGTATCTTCGGCTTCTGATATTCTGTCTTCTATCTCTTGTATTCTATTGTTGATATTTGCATCTATAGCCCCTGATTTCTTCCCAAGGTTTTCTATCTCCAATGTTGTCTCCCTCTGCGATTTCTTAGTTGTTTCTACTTCTGTTTTTAGTACCTGGATGGATGTGCTCAGATCTTTTGCTTGCTTGATTGTGTTTTCATGTATTTCTTTAATAGATTTTTGTGTTTCCTCTTTCATAGCTTCTACTTGTTGGCCCACGTTCTTCTGTATTTCTTTAAGTGATTTTTGTCTTTCTTCCTTATTGTCTTCTTCTCTTTGATCCATCTTCTCCTGCATTTCCTGAAGTGATTTTTGTATTTGCCTTGTAAAGGCTTCTAACGTTTGATCCATTTTCTCCTCTATTTCTTTGCGAGATTTTTCTATGTGTTCAGCTACCAGCATCCTGACCAGTGATTTTATATCCAAGTCTTGTTTTTCTGGTGTTTTAGGGTATCCAGGGCTTCCTGTTGTTGGCGAACTGGGTTCAGATGCTGTCATGTTGCCTTGATTTTTGTTAGTGACATTCCTTCGTTTTCCTTTTGCCATCTGGTTATTTCTGGTGTTAGTTGACCTTGTTGTCACTGGCTGGTGTTTGAATCTCCTGTGAGGCTGGTCTTACCTGTTGTTTCTCTACTGGTGGTTATGCGTGATTGCTGCTCAATGGGATCACGAGCTGGCTGCCACCCGCTGACTTTGTGCAAGGCCTGAGGTCTCCGGGAAGTGTGGGCGAGTGCAGCAGAACCTCGGCAGGTGCTGCTGGGCCTGCCTAGTAGCGAGAGCCTAGCAGATCCCCCCACGTGGTAGCCCCTGATGGAATCTGTCTACCTGTGCCTTTCCAGCTGTGTCCTGGTTGCAATATGGAGGCCTGCTGCTATCGGTGGTCCGGGGTCCTGGGGAGCTGGGTGGTTCCTGCTGCCTCGGTGCACGGCCTAAGCTTGCAGGGACATGCTGCAGAGCCTAGGCGCCTGGGCCCGCCT